>OX465276.1:107877754-108477754 GCA_949987645.1 Tachina grossa | reverse complement strand
CATATTCATAAAAATTTTAAACAGCATTTCAAATGTTGTTTGAGCAAAATTCGCTAAAATTGTATTCATAATAGAATATTAGCTTAAAAACGTTTTTTAACTTGCATAAATCAACAAATCTTATAAATTAAATGCACCCATACTTAAAATAATTTTGAGCTGACGTCGTTATAGTTTTGCTTCTTGTTTATTTATATTTTTAACTTTGTCTGTATGTATGTATGTATGCATGTATTAAGAATTATGCTTATGTTTGGCACAAGTAGAATGAGTCATCATTCTTCTGTCGCTCCATACAAAAATATACACGTACACGTACATATGTATGTATATTATTCTGCTTTCCACATGCAACATCAGCAAATATCATAATTGAAATGTATTAAGCTTCATTACCAGAAAAAAATAAATGTATAATAACCCATTCTTTTAATTATGAAATTATGTAATTTCTTTAACTATTCATATTTGTAGTAGTATATAGATAATTTTAGTATAAATATATGTTTTTAAACCTCAGATAGTAGTAGGGAAATGTTCATCCGGTGGCAATTAAAATTGTTAAATTGTGGGCTGAAATTGTTAAATTTGGGTAATTAAAATTTGAAAATTTTAAAATTCTTGAAATTTGATACCTACGAGGGTGGTTCAATAAGTCCTTTAAATATTTTTTCGAGGGTGGTTCAATAAGTCCGTCTTTTTTCTAATGCCTACGGGAAAAACGTGAAAATTAATTGTTTCTAAAGCCTACGAAAAATGTTTTGTTGTCTGTCAGTGGGAATTTGAGTCTGTCAGTGATTTGAGGCGTGTAATAATTTCTGGGTGTCCTTTGTCGGAGTTATGGGTTATTATACATTTATTTTTTTCTGGTAATGAAGCTTAATACATTTCAATTATGATATTTGCTGATGTTGCATGTGGAAAGCAGAATAATATACATACATATGTACGTGTACGTGTATATTTTTGTATGGAGCGACAGAAGAATGATGACTCATTCTACTTGTGCCAAACATAAGCATAATTCTTAATACATGCATACATACATACATACAGACAAAGTTAAAAATATAAATAAACAAGAAGCAAAACTATAACGACGTCAGCTCAAAATTATTTTAAGTATGGGTGCATTTAATTTATAAGATTTGTTGATTTATGCAAGTTAAAAAACGTTTTTAACCTAATATTCTATTATGAATACAATTTTAGCGAATTTTGCTCAAACAACATTTGAAATGCTGTTTAAAATTTGTATGAATATGGCTATAAGCATTTAATAAGAGACAATGCAAATGTAATTATAATGTTTAAGTAAGATTAGAAAAATATGAAGCATGTTTACATGGTTCATGTTGGCAGTAATATGAATTTTGACAAGTTTTAAAAAATTTGTAGAGTGTTGGAAGGATAAATATGGATTTTTGATTATAAGCAAATATATTGAATTAAACGATTTTCGTTATAGAAAAAAAATACTGCTAATAAAAGATAGACTTTAGTTATTTCATCTGATCTGAAAACCAGACCAGGTCCTGATAAGCTGATCTGAAAACCAGACCAGGTCCTGAAAAGCTGATCTGAAAACCAGACCAGCTCCTAATAAGCTGACCTGAAAATCAGACCAGGTCCTGATAGCCTGATCTGAAAACCAGACCAGGTCCTGATAAGCTGATCTGAAAACCAGACCAGGTCCTGAAAAGCTGATCTGAAAACCAGACCAGGTCCTGAAAAGCTGATCTGAAAACCAGACCAGATCCTGATAAGCTGATCTGAAAACCAGACCAGGTCCTGAAAAGCTGATCTGAAAACCAGATCAGGTCCTGAAAAGCTGATCTGAAAACCAGACCATGTCCTGAAAAGCTGATCTGAAAACCAGACCAGGTCCTGAAAAGCTGATCTGAAAACCAGATCAGGTCCTGAAAAGCTAATCTGAAAACCAGACCAGGTCCTGAAAAGCTGATCTGAAAACCAGACCAGGTCCTGAAAAGCTGATCTGAAAACCAGACCAGGTCCTGAAAAGCTGATCTGATTGCTGATACCTGTTATTTTCCCTTAGCAAACATGGATGAGAAAATTTTAAAACAGTTGGTGTTGACAAGAAATGTGTTGAAGAAAAAGCTTCGTAGTATAAAAACTGGTGAAATAGATACAAGTGAACAACTAAAAAATACATTTAAACCTATAACAGAGGAATTCATAAATAGTTCTAAAAATACTAAATGAATTCTTATGAAAGAAGAAAGTAAAATCAAGACAGAAGTTGAAAATATACAAGTTTAAAGCCTGAGAAACCTTCACTCAAGATATAGACAAGTACCCCAAAGAAACTAGTAGAAGGAACAATATTTGATAATACCATCATATTTAATGATGCTAATACTGAGAATGATGATGACGATGATTTTACTCATAGACTTCCAATTCTGAAGACATTTATACTGACTTATCAGTATTGGAAAGGCATAAATGAATTAGATACAAACTATTGTTGATAGTTACCTCAAACTGAATGAAGATAAAATACAAGACAAATTAATAATATAGCTTAAAGCATTAATATTCAAGAATATATTTAAATGCAAATTGAGGAACTAAAACGTGAAATAAAATTAGAGAAAGAAGACAGTTATAAAATTGAAAAAGCAATTCTAAAAATTAAATAATTAAAAACAAATTGAAGAGTTTACGGTTAAATATATAGATTAGAAAATTAACTACATGTTAGTATAAATAGCTGAAAGTGCAAGATGTAGATCACAACACTTTCGAAAAAATCTGTGAAACAACTCAATGTCTTTAAAAAGGAATTTAGTAAACGAACTCCATATTAAATCTCAACAACTGTTTGTGCTTGTAGAGATGTAATGACAGGAATATATGATGTTTTATGGAGCTAAGTTAGGTAAAATGTAGAACTATTCTACAAAAAATAGAAATTGTTGATTTTTGAAGACTGTAATTGACACATTCTCAAAGTACAGCTGAAAATAAAAGCTGCACTCTAAAAACCAAGGCAATGGAAAATATTTTTGAAGTAGTACGGGTACCAAAAAACTTACAAACAGATGATTCTAAAGAATTTTTTAATACAAAATACTTGGGAAAACTCATACATAAATAGAAGATTAAACATTACTTAATATGAAAGCATCAATATTAGAATGATTTAATAGATCATTGAAAGGAATGATGTGAAAAGAATTAGCTTTAATGGTTCATATAAGTGGATTGGTATATATAAAGATTTACTTAGTGCATAAAATAGAAAAATTCATCTCACCATTAAAATGTTTACGATTAAACAGTACACAAATGAGAAAAAGCTACTTAATATAGTATAAAGTAATTTGAAGAATGAATGTTGAATTTAATAAAAATAAAAATAAAATTAAAACGAAAAATCTAGTTTGTGTTGTTTTTTGTAGGATTGATTAGGAATGATGGGTCTTAAGAGAGATAATTAACTAAATGTAGTGGAATTCTCTAAACTTGTTGGTCTGAATGAAATATTGCTAAAACTTCAGTGCAATATTCAGCAGCACATCATATTATCACTTTTTATAAAGTTGTATGTATATTTTCCCATCGAAAGCGCTAGCACGCAAAATTTTACAATATGAAAATGGGATTATTATAGAAGATCTTCACTCTATTTATTTCTTTAGCTATCAGATCTTTAGAAAATATAGATAAACTACGGAAATTGGACTTTGATATCCAATCTTTAAGAATGCACATGTGTATGAATAAGTATCAAACAAACTTACTGAATGAATATACGCTTCAACTAGAATCATGCTGAAGCATGCATAAATTTTAAAATATACAGTAAACAGATCTTACTTTATATCTGTATCTGTATGAGTATTACATAAATTTATAGAAAAAAAAATGAAAGCCTGCCGAAGCATGTATAATTTAAAAAAAAAAAAAATCCTCACGTCATACAATTTTGTAAGCAAAGAAATTTTATGATTTTGTGGTCAATGAAATACATACATATGTATCTACTTTGTAAAAATTCAAAAGAGCGAACTGGTAAATTCTAATAGTAAAGATTTTTAATTGTAACACTCTTCACCTCGGACTCTTACGTCACTATCGATAGAAGCATGCTAAGGCTAAATACTAGCAAAATATATAAAGCTGTTAGAAGGTGATGAGACAGCAATTGTATCTGGATCAACCCAACTCATGAATTTAATGTATACGGTGATGATGACCTTTTTTAAGTGAATAATCATTACATATGAATGCGACAGTGATTTACCCCTCAAACCTCATGTAGAAATACTTGAGGGGAACAATTCTCTCAAAACATAGATATTTCATTGTTTCTAACACTTTATGAAAAAACCAACGGTGAATTGCTGGTAGACGTAACTGAGTTATTTGAGATCGATTTGATACAATAGTTGTTTATTAAACATGCATTTCTTTGTATCTAAACTAATTTCTACATACCTAGTGTATATACCCAGCAAAAAATTATACAAAAATTCTCTATTCCAAGTAGTAAAATCTGAAAAAAGGAGTGGCACATTAGAAGAAAAAAAAATAAAATAAATAAAAACAGAGACTGACTGACCAACTAATACGTGCACTCTGCCCGATGGGCACACATAACACACTTAAACATTTCAGAAATATATATACAATACGCTGAACTTTAATAAAATGAAAAAAAAAATCATATAGAACATTAAATAAAAGCCATAGGTGCTCACCCTTCATAAAATAAACATATGTATATGTACCTTATTAATGTAAACATATTATCAGTATAAAGCAACAGAAATTTCGTCATACAAAGTCATCTTGTATCCTAGAGGAGCCGTCGATAGGGTATACCTAAATTATATGAAAACGAGTTCGTTTTCTGTTGATCGCTATTAAAGAAGAAAATATGTTTGTTCATTATGATTTAACTAATTTAAAAGTACATTTAAATTCAATCTCATATCCGTACTTCTTAAATTAAAAATAAATGTTATCCAATTCTATATTATACTATGTATCAAAAATTCCAAAAAAGCTGTTATATGAAAGAATCTCCAGCGCTTCTAACTGCATTAGAGTTTAAGAAAAAATCTCCTTTTATTCAGTTGAATAAAATTTTAATTTGAAACAGTAAGCAAAGACATCAGCTTACTGCAGTCTTATTCATAATCGTATAATAGAAAATATAACCACCAAAGTACAAATTCTAAAAGTCTTATAAATTAAGCAATATAGAAAATAACATAATTTTTATAAACATGTAAGGTTTCAAAAGTAATTCAAATGATTTCATCGCAAAAGAAGTAGCGATTGTTTTCAACAATTATGAAAATAATAATTTCAATATAAAACTCCCTTTTGATTTTGAATGTTTATCAATAAAAAATAAACAGTAAGTTGAGTAACAAAAAACAAAAGAAAAAAAAACACTATCAGTATCTAAGCTGGAGTGCCGGATCAGTTTCATTTAAAAATGTTTATAAATTTTATAAAAAAGCAATGCAAGATTTCCAAAAATAAATGTAGAAAGTGAAGAAAAATGCTATAGTTAGAAAAAAAATGCATACCCCCAAAAATGTAAAACGTTGACTAACTAACGTTGCGTCAACTTTAAAAATATGTAAATTAAGTATAAGAAATATTTCTATTATAGTTAGTATTACTATAGAGTATGTATCTTCAGGAATTCAGTTTTACTTAAAACAGAAAATCTTCACGAACTTTTAAGTAAATGCAGATAAAACAACGTTTTTAATTTCAGATAATACACAACAAAAAGATATCACATGACAAAAAAAAATGAATTCAAAGATTGAGTTGTACTCTTATTTGTATGTACGTACATACATACATACATACATACATACATACACACATAAAATCAATTTGTATGTATACATATCAAATTTCTTATCAACCCTGCAGATAATGCGACTAGTCCATACATGCATGTAAGGACTAGTCCAAAGAGGAGTTGGAGTACTCCAAAACTACTCCAAATATATGAAAAAAAAGGTGGTCGATTTAACATTGCGATGTCCTAGGGTTGGACCACATGGTACAACGTTGCATTACATTGGACTAACCCCAACAACTACCCCATATGGAATAGTTATAGACTACTCGCATACAATTTGTGAGTGCCTAAGAAGAACGAGCATATTCGTTTAAACACGAACATTTATCGTGCAGCATTGAATGGTTGTATGAAAACGATATGATCCATGACTGCATTACATGAGACTATGATGTAACTAGACTGTTTCATCTAGATTGGACCACATACTCCAATATTATTTGCATGGAATGCTCAAGTATTTATTAGATCTTAACAATCACATTTACATATCTACATCATGAAAATATATGAAGCCTCGTTTAGTCAAAACACAATGTATAGATAAGCAATCAATACACTCAGGGAAAATGTGCAGCTTAAAAATAAGAATGCTTCACATTAATCCAATAATTTTCAATATAATAGAAAATGTATATTGAAATACCTAAAAACTAATGAGTTTAATAAATGAATACTGTAAATTAATATTTTTCCGTATTGAAATAAGAAATTTCAATATGAATAAACCTTCGTTAATGTATAAAAACATAATACGATTAGGGAAGTTCAGATATATGTATGATAGTATTTTTATAGTACCAAATGTCGATATTGAAAACAATTTATTTCTACCTACATATAAATATCTGCACGAGAAAATCATTTACATACTGGCACACACACACATACACAAAGAAGTGATCACGTAATACACAAACATACATACATAATGAAATTTTATAATATTATGCAATTCAAACTCCTCTGTCATGAAATACGAAACAATATTTCTTAAATAAATAACATCATAACATCACCTTCGTCTCCCACCATACGATCACGTACATTACTCCAAAAACATATATGTACATACATTATCAAATACATTCCCTCTCCACTTCCATTTTCAGTAGATATCAGGGTTGCCACTATCTGCAGCTACTAGAATATTTCCTCAGAAATAAAAAATGCATGCATACATACGAGCACAATAGCCATACATATGCATAGCAACGACAACTCACAACAACAAAAATAATGATTCTACATACACACGAATTCGTTGTCACTACCCTGCAGTCAGACAGGGATCAAGTGTCTTTGTGTCAACACTAAACAGTGACCATTATAGTATAATACGTTTTATTCTATCTGTCAGTAAAAAGGAAAGATTTTGCACCAACTTGTCAATATACATACATATGTACATAAATTATAGAAATATAACAGTAACTAACTGTCTGGTTGGTATGTCTCTACGTTCCAATAAGAACCACGTAGTCATACCTATTCAATTGTTTTAGTGTTACTAGTAGGTTTTAAATGACAAGCATATGCTAAATGTCTATAGTGAAAATTATTGAATGGGATATAATTATATAGTAGTACTGATGACAAAGTCAAAAGCGACTCAGTACATTTTCACCATCGACATTTCCTACTGGGTATAATGATTGTCTGCCACTACGACAAAAGTATCTGAGACCGACAAACATACAATTAAATACAAAAACGCACACATATACACACACACATACATACACACAAACATCCCACACATACATACATCCATCCACTGTAAGCACAACGGTTCTTTACAATAACAACAAAAGCTGTGAACACAAGTATACATACATACACATAAACAAAGAATCAAACTCAAACACACACACATACATAGCCAAGAAACTCTCATCATGAATATCCCCAAAATCCCCCCATTTGTTACAGTGTTGCCATCGTTTATATTTTTTCCCGGTTTTGAATTCCCAAAACATGTCTCAGACCGCCATTAACAATCTACTGACCAGCTCCTGATAAGCTGATCTGAAAACCAGACCAGCTCCTGATATGCTGATCTGAAAGCCAGACCAGCTCCTGATAAGCTGAACTGAAAACCAGACCAGCTCCTGATAAGCTGATCTGAAAACCAGACCAGCTCCTGATAAGCTGATCTGAAAACCAGACCAGCTCCTGATAAGCTGATCTAAAAACCAGATCAGGTCTTGATAAGCTGATCTGATAACCAGACCAGCTCCTGATAAGCTGATCTGATAACCAGACCAGCTCCTGATAAGCTGAACTGATAACCAGACCAGCTCCTGATAAGCTGATCTCAAATCCAGACCAGCTCCTGATAAGCTGATCTGAAAACCAGACCAGCTCCTAATAAGCTGATCTGAAAACCAGACCAGCTCCTGATAAGCTGATCTGAAAACCAGACCAGCTCCTGATAACTTGATCTAGTAGCTGATACCTGTTATTTGCTGTTAGCGAACATGGATGAGAAAGATTTAAAGCATTTGGTGTTGACAAGAAATGTGATGAAGAAAAAGCTTCGTAGTATAAAAACTGGTGAAATAGATACAAGTGAACAACTAAAAGATATATTTAAAAAGAATTCAAAAATAGTTCTAAAAATATTAAAAGAATTCTTATGAAAGAGGAAAGTAAAATCAAGACAGAAGTTGAAAATATACAAGTTTAAAGCCTGAGAAACCTTCACTCAAGATATAGACAAGTACCCCAAAGAAACTAGTAGAAGGAACAATATTTGATAATACCATCATATTTAATGATGCTAATACTGAGAATGATGATGACGATGATTTTACTCATAGACTTCCAATTCTGAAGACATTTATACTGACTTATCAGTATTGGAAGGCAGAAATGAATTAGATACAAACTATTGTTGATAGTTACCTCAAAATGAATGAAGATAAAATACAAGACAAATTAATAATATAGCTTAAAGCATTAATATTCAAGAATATATTTAAATGCAAATTGAGGAACTACAACGTGAAATAAAATTAGAGAAAGAAGACAGTTATAAAATTGAAAAAGCAATTCTAAAAATTAAATAATTAAAAACAAATTGAAGAGTTTACGGTTAAATATATAGATTAGAAAATTAACTACATGTTAGTATAAATAGCTGAAAGTGCAAGATGTAGATCACAACACTTTCGAAAAAATCTGTGAAACAACTCAATGTCTTTAAAAGGAATTTAGTAAACGAACTCCATATTAAATCTCAACAATTGTTTGCGCTTATAGAGATGTAATGACAGGAATATATGATGTTTTATGGAGTTAAGTTAGGTGAAATGTAGAACTATTCCACAGAAAATAGAAATTGTTGATTTTTGAAGACTGTAATTGACACATTCTCAAAGTACAGCTGAAAATAAAAGCTGCACTCTAAAAACCAAGGCAATGGAAAATATTTTTGAAGCGGTACGGGTACCAAAAAACTTACAAACAGATGATTCTAAAGAATTTTTTAATAAATACTTGGGAAAACTCATACATAAATAGAAGATTAAACATTACTTAATATGAAAGCATCAATATTAGAATGATTTAATAGATCATTGAAAGGAATGATGTGAAAAGAATTAGCTTTAATGGTTCATATAAGTGGATTGGTATATATAAAGATTTACTTAGTGTATAAAATAGAAAAATTCATCTCACCATTAAAATTTTTACGATTAAACATTCCACAAATGAGAAAAAGCTACTTAATATAGTATAGGGTGTTTTTTTAAGAGGTATAGAACTTTGAATTGAAATAAAACACAAGAAAATCGTCTTAATGTCCATCAATTTTTTATTGGAAGGATAATTTTATGCCATTAATGTTTAAATATGATTTCGGGCATGTGGCCGCCGCGGCTGGCTCGAATAAAGCCAATTCTACAGGTCCAATTTTCAACCACTTTTTCGAGCATATGGGGCCGTATGTTGGCAATAACGCCACGAATGTTGGCTTCCAAATCCCTAACGTTTCTGGTTTGTTGGCGTAGACGAGCGACTTCACATATCCCCAAAGAAAATAATCCAATGGTGTCAAATCACACGATCTTGGTGGCCAATTGACAGGTCCATTCCGCGAAATTATGCGCTCATCGAATGTTTCCTTCAATAAATCGATTGTGACGTGCGCTGTGTGGCATGTAGCGCCGTCTTGTTGGAACCACAACTCATCCACATTCATGCCATCCAATTCGGGAACAAAATAGTCGGTTAGTCGGCTCCAATTGCTGTGCACGGTGGCAAATCGATTCATTCGGGTCCTCTTCAACACTTTGCTCTACAGCGGCAATTGTTTCTTCGGTGCGCACTGTTCGACGTCTCTGCGGATGCGTATTATCACATAGAGTAAACGTAGTGCGAAAACGATCCATGGTTAACCGAATTAATTGCTCTGATGGACGATTATGTCGACCATAAAATGGACGGAGCTTGCGGTAAACTTCGCGAACTGAACCATTATTTTCGAAATAAATTTGCACGATTTGCAAGCGTTGTTCTTTTGTCAACCTGTTCATGATGAAATGGCAAACCAAACTAAATATTAATCACTTGACAGCTGACAAAATGGCTGCCACTTAAAAAAGTGATGCCAACTTAAAGTTCTATACCTCAATAAAAAACACCCTTTATAAAGTAATTTGAAGAATGAATGTTGAATTTAATAAAAATAAAAATAAAATTAAAACGAAAAATCTAGTTTGTGTTGTTTTTTGTAGGATTGATTAGGAATGATGGGTCTTAAGAAAGATAATTAACTAAATGTAGTGGAATTCTTTAAACTTGTTGGTCTGAATGAAATATTGCTAAAACTTTAGTGTTTAAAATGAACTATAACATAGTGCACTATTCAGCAGCACATCATATTATCACTTTTTATAAAGTTGTATGTATATTTTCCCATCGAAAGCGCTAGCTCGCAAAATTTTACAATATGAAAATGGGATTATTATAGAAGATCTTCACTCTATTTATTTCTTTAGCTATCAGATCTTTAGAAAATATAGATAAACTACGGAAATTGGACTTTGATATCCAATCTTTAAGAATGTACATGTGTATGAATAAGTATCAAACAAACTTAGTGAATGAATATACGCTTCAACTAGAATCATGCTGAAGCATGCATAAATTTTAAAATATACAGTAAACAGATCTTACTTTATATCTGTATCTGTATGAGTATTACATAAATTTATAAAAAAAAAAGAAATGAAAGCATGCCGAGGCATGTATAATTAAAAAAAAAAAAAAAAAAAATCCTCACGTCATACAATTTTGTAAGCAAAGAAATTTTATGAGTTTGTGGTCAATGAAATACATACATATGTATCTACTTTGTAAAAATTCAAAAGAGCGAACTGGTAAATTCTAATAGTAAAGATTTTTAATTGTAACACTCTACATCTCGGACTCTTACGTCACTATCGATAGAAGCATGCTAAGGCATGCATACTAGCAAAATATATAAAGCTGTTACAAGGTGATGAGACAGCAATTGTATCTGGATCAACCCAACTCATGAATGTATTGTATACGGAGATGATTGATAGTGATGATGACCTTTTTTAAGTGAATAATCATTACATATGAATGAGACAGTGATTGACCCCTCAAACCTCATGTAGAAATACTTGAGGGGAAAAATTATCTCAAAACATAGATATTTCATTGTTTCTAACACTTTATGAAAACACCAACGGTGAATTTCTGGTAGAGGTAACTGAGTTATTTGAGATCGATTTGATACAATAGTTGTTTATTAAACATGCATTTCTTTGTATCTAAACTAATTTCTACATACCTAATGTATATACCCAGCAAAAAATTAGACAAAAATTCTCTATTCCAAGTAGTAAAATCTGAAAAAAGGAGTGGCACATTAGAAGAAAAAATAAATAAATAAAAATAGAGACTGACTGACCAACTAATACGTACACTCTGCCCGATGGGCACACAAAACACACTTAAACATTTCAGAAATATATATACAATACGCTGAACTTTAATAAAATGAAACAAAAAATCATATAGAACATTAAATAAAAGCTATAGGTGCTCACCCTTCATAAAATAAACATATGTATATATACCTTATTAATGTAAACATACTATCAGTATAAAGCAACAGAAATTTCGTCATACAAAGTCATCTTGTATCCTAGAGGAGCCGTCGATAGGGTATACCTAAATTATATGAAAACGAGTTCGTTTTCTGTTGATCGCTATTAAAGAAGAAAATATGTTTGTTCATTATGATTTAACTAATTTAAAAGTACATTTAAATTCAGTCTCATATCCGTACTTCTTAACATAAACATTAAAAATAAATGTTATCCAATTCTATATTATACTATGTATCAAAAATTCCAAAAAAGCTGTTATATGAAAGAATCTCCAGCGCTTCTAACTGCATCAGAGTTTAAGAAAAAAACTCCTTTTATTGAATTGAATAAAATTTTAATTTGAAGCAGTAAGCAAATACATCAGCTTACTGCATTCTTATTCATAATCGTATAATAGAATATATAACCCCTAAAGGACAAAGTCTAAAAGTCTTATAAATTAAGATATATAGAAAATAACATAATTTTTATAAACGCGTAAAGTTTCAAAAGTAATTCAAATGATTTTATCGCAAAAAACAAACAAAAAAAAAAGCAGCGATTGTTTTCAACAACTATGAAAATAATAATTACAATATCAAACTCCCTTTTGATTTTAAATGTTTATCAATAAAAAATAATAAAAAGTAAGCTAACTAACAACAAAAAACTATCAGTACCTAAGCTGGAGTGCCGGATCAGTTTCATTTAAAAATGTTTATATATTTTTAAAAAGCAAAGCAAGCTTTCCAAAATAAATGTAGAAGGTTATAGCTAGAAAAAATTTTATACCCTAAAAATGTCTAACGTTGACTAACTAACATTGCATCAACTTTAAAAAAATGTAAATTAAGTATAAGAAATATTTCTACTATAGTTACTATTACTATAGAATATGTACATATCTTCAGGAATTCAGTTTTACTTAAAACAGAAAATCCTCACAAACTTTTAAGTAAACGCAGATAAAAATTAAAATGTTTTTAATTTCAACAACAACAGACATCACATGACAAAAAATAAAATAAAAAATATATTCAAAGATTGAGTTAAACACTTATTTGTATGTACATATATATGTACATACATACATACATAAAATCAATTTGTAGATATGTATGTATACATATCAAATTTCTTATAAATGCTTAAGTATTTATTAGATCTACACCCTGAATATATATGAAGCGTCGTTTAGTTAAAGCACAATGCAAATATAAACAATCCATACACTCAGGGAAAATCTGCAGCTTAAAAATAAGAATTCGTCACATTAATTCAATAATTTTTAATATAATAGAAAATGTATATTGAGATATCTACAAACTAATGAGTTTAATAAATGAATACTGTAAATTAATATCTTGTCCATATTGAAATAAGAAATTTTAATATGACTAAACCTTCGTTAATGTTTCTTATTAATTCAGCATGGTTTTTACTGATTTTAAGTTGGTTTTTCCCTGTGTGTAGAAAACTCTTTCAGTCAAAGAAGGCGGATGTAGTTAAATAAACAAAATCTGTAATATATGAGAAAATATAAAGCAATCGTAAGTATAAAAGCATACTAGGATTAGGGAAGTCCAGATATATGATAGTATTTTATAGTACCATATGTCGATATTGAAAACAATTTATTTCTACCTAGATATAAATACCAGCGCAAATACACACACATAGTAGAATTCATATAAGAAATATCCAAGAAAATTTCAACAACACCCCACCTTTTACAAATCATGACCAGCCTTAAATTCTCCCCAAATATACATACACAAATTCTCATGATCATAAATAGGTACATATATAGGGTGTTTTTTTCAGAGGTATAGAACTTTGAATTGAAATTAAACACAAGAAAATCGTTTTAATGTCCATCAATTTGGCTTTATTGGAAGGATAATTTTATGCCATTAATGTTCAAATATGATTTTGGGCATGTGGCCGCCGCGGCTGGCTCGAATAAAGCCAATTCTACAGGTCCAATTTTCAACCACTTTTTCGAGCATATGGGGCCGTATGTTGGCAATAACGCCACGAATGTTGGCTTCCAAGTCCCCTAACGTTTCTGGTTTGTTGGCGTAGACGAGCGACTTCACATATCCCCAAAGAAAATAATCCAATGGTGTCAAATCACACGATCTTGGTGGCCAATTGACAGGTCCATTCCGCGAAATTATGCGCTCATCGAATGTTTCCATCAATAAATCGATTGTGACGTGCGCTGTGTGGCATGTAGCGTCGTCTTGTTGGAACCACAACTCATCCACATTCATGCCATCCAATTCGGGAACAAAATAGTCGGTTAGTCGGCTCCAATTGCTGTGCACGGTGGCGAATCGATTCATTCGGGTCCTCTTCAACACTTTGCTCTACAGCGGCAATTGTTTCTTCGGTGCGCACTGTTCGACGTCTCTGTGGATGCGTATTATCACATAGAGTAAACGTAGTGCGAAAACGATCCATGGTTAACCGAATTAATTACTCTGATGGACGATTATGTCGACCATAAAATGGACTGAGCTTGCAGTAAACTTCGCGAACTGAACCATTATTTTAGAAATAAATTTGCACGATTTGCAAGCGTTGTTCTTTTGTCAACCTGTTCATGATAAAATGGCAAACCAAACTAAATATTAATCACTTGACAGCTGACAAAATGGCCGCCAGTTAAAAAAGTGATGCCAACTTAAGGTTCTATACCTCAATAAAAAAACACCCTTTACAATACACAAGATTAATCTCAACAACACAACACTCTCACCTACCCGAAATTACAGATAGTCTTAAACTTCTACAGACATCTATACACATAGATTCTCACGGCTACATATTACAAGAACACCTCGCCCCTAATAAATCATAATCATCTTAAATTCTTACAGAAATACATAAATACATACACATAACCAATTTACCTCAACCCTCCTCACCCACCTCAAATCACGATCAGCCTTAAACTACTATAGACAGACACATCCACAAATCCCCATGGCTACATATTACGTCAACAACCCTGCCCACCCAAATCATGGTCAGCCTTAAACTCCTACAGACATACAAACACACGGATTCCCCCGGTTGCATATTACTAGAACACCTCTCCCCTCATAAATCACAATCAGCCTTAAGCTCCTACAGAAATACACACATTGAAATTCCTACAAACATACACACACACACACACACACACACGCACACACACACGAACACACACACACACACACACACAACTACACACGCAATCGATCTACCTCAACTACACCCCGCCCCCTGCCAATCAAACCATCACCTAAATTCTCACAGACAGACAGACACATCCACAAATTCCTATGGTTACATATTACGGCAACAACGCCGCCCACTCAAATCACGGTCAGCCTTAAATTCCAACAGTCTAGCAACACCTACATTAGCATTAGAAAAAATAACTTTCACGTTTTCCCGTCGTCATTAGGAAAAATCATTTTCCCGTCGGCATTTGAAAAAACAATATTCATGTATTGCCTGGCATTAGGAAAAATTATCATGCATTGCCGTAGGCATTAGGAAAAATTATCATGCATGCCGTAGGCATTAGGAAAAATAATAATCATGTTTTGCCCGGCATTAGGAAAAATTATCATGCATTGCCGTAGGCATTAGGAAAAATTAATAATCACTATTTCACCATTGGTATTAGGAAAAATCATTTTCATGATTTTCCTCGTCTGTATATACACACATAAAAACCGCCAAACTAAGAACCGCCTTAACACATTCACACAAAATATTCCACACACAAACATCCACGGTCAGGCAGACAGACAGACAGACCGACAGACGGACAGACGGACAGACAGACATACACTTAATGTAAACAAAAACTCCTAATGTAAACAAAAAACTCCTAATGTAAACAAAAAACACAAATTTCCAAGAATTTAACAATTTTCAAATTTTAATTACCCAAATTTAACAATTTCAGCAACAATTTAACAATTTCAGCACACAATTTAACAATTTCAGCCACAATTTAACAATTTTAATTGTCCCCGAATGCCCAGTTCCCTACTACTTGAGTGCATCAAATACAAAAAAATTTGAAGTGAATATATATAAATATAATATTTTTATCGTGAATATTTTGCGTGTTCAATGTAGTATAGTCGTTAACACATATACGAATAACTCACAAGCACACACATTACATGAATTTGCGATGAATGTCCCCCCAGGGTATAAAATTGTGGAGATTCCTCGAAATCTTATCTATTGGCCAGTTAACTGCCGACAGATAAGTTCTCTTACAACAATACACGCATTGTTTTATAAATACACAACAGCAGTCAAGTTGCGATCATACAAAGTAACTACACATACATACTTACATAAACATACGTACGCTATAATAAATAAAACAGAATACAACAACCATGCTTAAACAGCCTAGTTGACATCATACCAACAGAAGTAAAACAACAACACCCATGTACAGGAATTTGTAAGCACATGCATGCTAAAATACAATAAACACATGCAGGCTTTTATAGATTTAAAACCAAAACGAACAAACCATACAAAAGGGGAAACTAATTCTCAGCCTGTTAAAATAATAATTACTATATGATGTCAAGCTTAAGCCACAAGCAAGGAGGACGAGCTGGACGTCTCAGTACAGTAAGCAGGGGCACTACCTGTATATTACAAGAACGGATATCAACATAAAGGCTTGTCCCAATTTTTTTGCGAACAGAAAGCTGCAAGATCTACCGCATTCATCTTGAGCTTTCTAATAAATTGTAGTTAGTATTCAAGATCTATCGTATTCATCTTGAATTTACTTTAGTTTATTTTATTTCAAGATCTGCCGAATTCATCTTGAAATTATTTTTTGTTCATCAAAAACGAGAGCCACCGAATTCCTCTCATTTACTAAACAGCCTCAAGGCCCACCGAATACTGCTGATAATAAGTTGGTATTAATTATAGCTGTCACCGCTAGAGTTGGGCAAAATCGTTCCTTTTGTGGAATCGTTCCGACCGATCCAAAAGACTCAAGGAACTAGGTCGTTCCTTTCGTTCATTGTTCCGGTCTTATCTAGGCGCACAGTAGTGCGCCAGGCCAAGTTCCGGCCAATGCACGCAGTGTGTATATTTACAGGAAGCCATTCGAGCTGTTTTTACCCCCCTCATAACTTTGTTCCCCGCAACCGTAAAATTATAAAATTTAAGTCATTAGAATAAATTCATGTAACCTCATATGCAAAGTTTGAAAGGTTACAATGAAAGGTTCCGGAGATATCGAGGTGCAAAAAGTGCATATTTTAAGAGATACTCACTGACTCACTCATCAATATTATGAAGCACTTCCGCTATAGCTAGAGATTTGAAATTTGGTCCAGAAGTAGCTCTACGTGAGCAATAAACTAGAAAAATCTGCAAACCCCAAAATTTTAACCAAGGGGGCGGGGCTACGCCCATAAAAATTAAAATCTAAGCTAGTGAGCTGAAATTTGCTACAGAGGTAGATACAGGTGGGCGATAAACTAAAAAAATTTAAAACCGAAATTTTTGGCCAGGAGGGCGATCTACGCCCATAAAGGCTAGAATTAAAAAAGCTAATCTAAGGCGCTTAAGCTATTTTATTGAAATTCGGCATACATACTGCGATACGGCAAGCCTAAAAAATTTTCATTAAAAAAGGGGGCGTTGCCACGCCCATACAATTTCAACCTCATTTTCGTGTACTACGGCTCAGCATACTTAGATATACTCTTTCTGTATGTATTATAATGCGTTTGCAACGAAACTTGACACGAATAATAAGCACTGACCGAAAAAAAATCTTAAGTTTGGAAAAGTGGGCATGGTTACGCCCATAAATATTAAAAATTAAAAGTTGCGCTAAGGAGCTGAAATTTGATACACGAGTAGGTAAAGGTGAGAAGACAACAAGAAAAACCTGAAAACCTGAAAACCCCGAAATTTTAGTCAGAGGGGCGGGGCTGCGCCCATAAAAATTAAAAATTAAAAGTTGCGCTTATGAGCTGAAATTTGGTACACAAGTAGGTATAGGTGAGAAACCAACTAGGAAAATCTAAAAAACCAAAAAATTTTACCAGAATGGGCGGGGCCACGCTACTATTGTTTGAACCTGAAAACTTACCGCCTTATTTATAAAGCTTATTAAGGCTTTTTAAGAAAAATTTCTTATGAAAATTTGTCTTAAAACCCCTTTCTAAAGCCTTAATAAGTTATATAAATAAGGCTGTTAATATACAGATTTTAACTTAAGCCATTTTAGTGAAACCTTGCATATACGTTACATGTATGCAATACTTTAAACTATCACCTAAAAAGTGGGCGTGACCACTCCCATAAAATTTTAGCCTTGTGTTTAATCTACTTCGGTCTAGTACAGTTTAGAAGAAAATTAGCATGAATTATAAGCGCTGCTCACAGCAATATTGTGAGTTTAAAATAGTGGGAGGGGTAATGCTCATAAAATTATACGGTATAGTTCACGCTAGGAGCTGAAATTCTATACACAAGCAAGTGTAGATGATTAGCCAATGGAAAAATCTTAAAATCAAGAAGTTTTATCCGCTAAAACTCCAATTCGCACTAGAGAATCTAGATCAGAGATCACTAAGAAAAATCTAAGAAACCAGAAGTTTTAATCAGGGGGTGGGAACAAGCACCGTAAACTCAAAATTAAGTTAAATTTTATTGAAACTTTTCATACACATTGCATTTATCCAAAGTAATAATTTCCTGTTTTGAAAAGTGTCCGTGACTTCACCCATAAATCTTAGCTTTTTCTTTCATGTACTTCGGCTTAGCAGTTTTTAGTCTATTATTCATGTATTTCTCAATAGCTTTTTCCTACAAATCTTTACATGAATCATAAGCACTACCAGATATAAAAGTCGGCGGGGCCAGGCCCATAAAAATTTTACGTAATATTATACTGTACAAAGCTGACATTTTGTAGACAAATAGTCCTAATGGATTTACTCAATCGGAAAGTCCAAAAATTAACGCACCACTTACCCTATTGAAACTTTGCACTCACATTGGACATATGCTTTTGATTTATGTACATCGGCTAAGTAGACTTTAATATGTAAATATATTTCGAAAATAAGCGGGATCACTCTTAAAATTGACGCTGTATTTTACATGTTTCTTTCCAGACGACTCTTAACAAATTACGTACACACTGACGACCCGTTGTAATAACACAATAATTCATTTTTAAGGTGTACAATCTAACACTCATGACGCTCTAACCCATTGTTTTATGTAACTATGAAATTTTTAACTGGCGCAGTGATCATGAATAGAAATAGAACACCCTAGAAATTTTAAGTTTAAGAAGTGTTATCGTAAAGTTAGCATATTATCTAAAAATTATATGACACTCTTACGATTACAAATGTATATAATGAATAGCATATGTCAGTGAAAGGTGTTGTGCCAAACAAAAACTTGGTCAAAATTTATATCTCACTGCTTTTGATGGCCGAAGTTTTTGTTAGGAACTTGGCCTTTTTTCACATTGATGTTTTTGTGAGGATACTTTTAACAGTGAATGAACGAGGAACGAGAACGTGCCTGTTGCTCGTAAAAACGTCAACAGAAATTTTTTATGGTTTATTTTAATTTTCTTACAAACTAAGAAAAAATAATTCTTTGTTTTCATAAAATATTTGTAAAAAAAATAATAGCCCACAATAAGCAATAAACTTTTGAAGTTAGCCAAATTTATCATAAACATTACAAATAAGTGAACGAAACAAATGTAATACACGTTCTTAAACGTTTGGCTTTGACGTTTGTCAAAACAAATTAATTGCACCTCAGAGAACGAAGCCGACAAAAAAAGCCGGCGGCGGCGGCTAAAAAATCGGCTTGTCATATTGTATCAGATATGTCCGATGAATTTTTATTTTAAATATTAGAAAAAGGGTGCTTTTATATTCTTTTAAGACATGCTCCCGAATTATATTCACCTTAACTTATTTTTACACATTTTATATGTTTGACAAATCTTAGAATGACGCGTGTAATATATGCCGGAATGATCTAGAAGTGCTATGAAACACTGATACCAGCTTCGTCTATTAAGCACTATTTTTTGGCATTTTAAATTTTAAAGTTGTATATCATACCCGCAAAGTGGCATCAAATTACGTAACTTCAATCAGCTTCCTAAAGAATACACGAATAATTTTTCTCTCTTGTTGGCTAGCACTGCTTTATCAAGGCACATTTACTACAGTACATGCATTAGGAAAAACTCTGTGGCAAATCTGTGCATCTCAATAGCTTTACAAAGTAATTGTCAAAAATTTGTATGCACCAAACAAGGCACAAAAGTAATTGTCAAACGAATTCTTCGTTATAAACTTGTAAACAAAAAATCAGCGGATGAGCAATATGCCTGATACGTGTACCTGTTTGATATGCCTTGTGCTGTATAGTGGAATTTCATGCAGTTAGAAAATAGTCGGCTCAATTTTTAGCCAAAAGAATCCGCCAGAACCGGCGGCGGCTGAGAAACCTGCAAATAAATCGGCGGCGGCTTAGCCGCGGCTTAAAACCGGTCGGCTTCGTTCAGTGTTGCACCTCGACGACTTGCAATTACAGAACGAGGAACGATAAAAAAAGAACCTTTAAAAAGTCCGCACTGTTCCTTTTTAGGAATCGTTCCGCACCGATCCAATTAGGGAATCGTTCCAAGGAACTAGTTCGTTCCGGAACGACACAACTCTAGTCACCGCCTGTAATTCACTAACAATAAACCCTGTAGTTCTAAGATATCCAGTAGCATAAGTTTCGTTAAATAAAGAGAGCTTTGTATATTTTCTTAACACCCAAGAAAATTAATTTTTTATTTCAAAGGAAGTGGACCTTTGAGTTCGAACCTGGACAGACTGAGTCATACCCCAGCTGGAAAAGTAAACCACGTTACAAACTGATAATCAGCCGGGCTGATAAGGTCACCTGTTACTGAATTCGCCTTGGTACATATATAACATATGGGTCGTTCTACAACAGAAATGCTCGGTATAATAAAAAGGGAAATTCATGAAAAATACGTAAGTTTACTTTTAGGATCAAACATAAACAACATATTGTTTTTTTTAATTGCATTACTTGGTTAGTTAATGAAAAAAAAATCCGAAGATTTGGCGTACCACCTGGGAAAGTTTCGCGTACCACATGTTGAATAGCCATGTTCTAGACTATATATAAATTTCATATAAGCTTTCCGATTGAATTAAAAATTAATTACTTTATTGCAACACAGCTACGGATAAACGAATAAAATGCTTTGAACAAATAATGATCAAAAAGTCAAATAGGTTAACGTGCATGGATATAAGAAGGGACTCCAAAAGAGAACGTAAGTGTTGACGTTACCGTTCATATTAACATTCTCTTTCTATGTGGAAGCAAATACACCTATCTTTAGGGACGCTCGTTATCATATTCAATACGAAATATAAATAAAACTATACGCAAGTTCAGTAGACACAATATTAAACATAATGCAACAAGTATAAAAACTAAAAGAAGGTAAATTATCGGCTGAGTATTAAGCCGCCAACAAGTCGAGTGGTTCGGCGGCGGCTCGGCTTGTTGAAAAAAAATCGGTTAAGCGGCTAGCCGCCAGCCGAGCCGTTACGGCTTGCTACTCTGGAGCCTACTTACTGGACTACTGACGTACGAAAAATTCCGGATGTTATAGATTTTGGCGTCATTCACGTGGAGTCCTCTCTAGATCTCTCCTCCGATCACTCTCCCACAATAGTTAAAATTTTCAACCCAATAAGGAGTGATTTAACTAACTCATATGTGAAAATGATTAATGGGGTCAACTGGCTAGGGTTCAAAAAATATCTTAGTAGTCACTGCGTTGAAAACATTCAGCTAAAATCACCTGATGATATTGAATTTAACATTGCCAATCTTAGCGAAAATATTAAACAGGCTCCTGAACATGCCACTACCTCCCGTCCGCAGGCTGGCTTTAATAGAATTTATTCTACGGATTTTTTTTTTTTTTTTTTTTTAAAGAGAAGTAACACTCAGGCAATTAATGCCTACTACTATTACTAGGTGTTACCTTCTTTAGGAAAGGGATAGTGATAGAAGACAGGTGGTGAAGGAAGAAATATAAGAAAGCTTCATTCTTTTACAACTCTGCTTTTTGCACGCTTTTTAATAATGCAGTGTTGCAGCGCCTTATGGTGTTAATTGAGGCGTATTAATTTTGAAGCTGTGTTTAGTAGCCATTTTATTGGTTATTTTACTTCGCCGATGATTTTTGCTACACAATACCGACGAAGGAGGGCGCTCTGATGTTACATTAGGATTAGCATCTGCTTATTCTACGGAAATTGAACGTCAGGTATGTGAAAAAAGAAGAGCTAGAAGAGAATGGCAACAACAGATCACCCCTAAATAAAATCAGACTTAAAGAATGTACTAAACGACTCAAAGAGCTGCTATCGTCGGAAAAAAACTGCATTACTGGAAAAATATTTAGAAGGCCTCGATGTCACGTCAGGATCTAATTACTCTTTATGGCGCGTTACTAGCAATCTTTAAAGACCAGTTGATCTTAAAGCACCACTGCGCACTTCAGCCGGAGGCTGGGCAAGAAGCGATAGTGAGAAAGGTAACTTATATGCTGAGCATTCTCTCCCAATTCACGTACGGGTGCTGCTGATTTACCGAGTGTAGTTTCTCTACTGCTGCTCATGACTAAATTGTCTAAAATTTGAACTGATAATGGGTGCATCCCGGACCATCAATTTGGCTTTATAAGTCAGCATAGTACCATTGAACAAACGCATAGACTGGTCCAAGTTGTAAGAAGAACATTTGAAGAAAAGAAGTATTGGTCAGCTCTCTTTATTGATGTTTCTCAGTAAAGTATGGCACGAAGGCCTAGTTTTAAAATTGAAGACATATCTGCTAATAAACATTCAAAAGCTTTTGGAAAGCTATATTATTGATAGGAAGTTCACTGTTGTGGAAGGAGAGTTCACGAGTTTGCCCGAATCTATATCTTCTGGTGTGCCACAGGGTAGTATTCTGGGTCCTGTCTTGTATTAATATATACTTGGGATATGCCTGTGAGCAATAATATCCATATTTCTACTTTTGCCGATGATACAGCCTGTATGAGTGTGCACGAAAACCCTTATGAGGCATCCCGCAATCTCCAGGAACATATCACCCAGCTGGAAATATGGCTGAACTTATGTAGAATTAAAGTCAATGAACAAAAGTGTGTCCATATAACGTTCACCCTAAGAAGAGATACTTGCTCCCCCATTCGAATCAACAATCAAAATATTCCTCAACATTCCCAAGTGAAATACCTTGGTATACACCTTGATCGAAGACTTACATGGAAACATCATATTGACTCTAAGTTAACTCAGATGAAACTTAAGTTAACTCAAATATATTGGTTGATTGGCAGAAATTCAACACTTAGCCTAGACTGCAAACTTTTACTATACAATTCACTTTAGAAGCCAATATGGTGCCACGGAATTCAGTTATGGGGCACAGCTTCAGCTTCCAATGTCGAGAGAATCCAACGAAGGCAAAACAAAATTTTACGATTAATAACATCGGCTCCATGGTATATAAAAAATTCTAATATACATTGTGATTTAAATATGCCACTAGTCATTGAAGAAATTGCAAAATACGCAGGCAAATATTTAACAAAACTCGAATCACATCCTAATCCGCTGGCTCGTACTATTTTGAACTTTACTGGACATATCCGCCTAAAAAGGAGGGACACACGGGCTCTTATACTCAACACTAGGGTTGTGTTGTAAAGGAACGAACTAGTGCAATTGAACTATTCCCATAATTGAACGATGTGCACTAGTTCAGTCTAGTTGTTCGTTTTTGTTCTTTTGGTCTTTCTTGTTCTTTTGGTCTTTCTTGTTCTTTTAGTCTTTCTTGCTATTTTGGTCTTTCGTTCGTTTTTGTTCCTTCGTTCGTTTTTGGTCTTCGTTTCGATTTGTTTATCTTATTCTCTGTTCTTGACCAATACACATGCAAAACATTTCAATTAAAAGATTAAAGTTTCTGATTCGCATACTGTTAAAAAGAGACAACTGTAGTTAGCACAATAATCAAAACAAACAACAGAAAACGTATACTTACATGTGAGTTTTACAAAGTTAAAAGAAATAATTTGTAGTATTGAATTAAAAAACAGATTGCGAAAAAGATTTTTAGAATTAAAAGTGATTAAAATTTGTTTTAAATTCATTACGGATTTCATTTTAAAAATTTTCGTTCAAAAATATTAATTTTTACCTTTTAATTACTAAACGCACACTAGAGCTGCAAAACTATCGGTGGTACTATCGACAGTATCGATAGTTTTATTTTAAGTGGACTATCGATTTTTTTTTTCGATAGCGATACTATCGACAAAAACACTCTACTAAAAGAGAAAAAATCAAAGTCAATAAAAACGGAATGATGGCGACTGTGTAATAAAAAATGCAACATTCAAATTTCGCCGCCTGGTTTGGTAATGGTTATCATTACATATATACATAAATGTGAAAACAAATTAATTAATTTTGATTTGTTTCAACATAAGATGTCAGTTTTTATCTACTAGATGCAAATTGCATAAAAATACAATTATTATGTCCCAACGGCTTTGATATTTGAAGAAACTTGACGGCGGCTAAATTTGACGACTACTGGACTGTCTACGCTCTTTACTTTTGAGTAAAAGGTGACGCTAAATAGTTTGCTTCTCCTTCTGTTAAACGAATACTTTTTAGCTAACTGCAATACTTTAAGTAATGATGATAGATTTTTTTATTTTATTCCTTTTTAATTTATTTTTTATTGATCCATCTATCTATCTGTTTGCTTTTTAGATTATTTTTTTATAGAACTGTGTATATATGTTTGTTGAATATGTTTATTAAAAACATTGGAACTAAAAGTTTTAAAAAAATCAACTTTCTTTTTACTTTATGGAATGATTAAAAAAATTCAAGATTTTATATTAGAAAAATAAAAAATTGATAAGTTTTAGCCCTTATAGACACGGAAACTTTACTTTGCAAAGCCTTAATTCAGCAGGGAGAAAGACAGAACGAGAACACTCCTCCACTCTGTCTTTCACATTCCTGAATTAAGACTTTGCAAAGTAAACTTTCAGTGTGTAAAAGGGGTGTTTCTAAGAATCAAAAACTATCGATAGTGTCGATGACATCAAAAAATACTATCGAAACTATCGAATGGAGCCACTATCGATAGTTCACAGCGAATGAGCACACAAAGTGCAAATGAAAATACTTATGAATAAGGAACATTTTTATTTAATTAAACGAAAGAATTTGTTGTATTGAATATCAATCGGTATTAAAAAGTCATTAAAATTTGTTTTCAAATGATCAGTGACTTCATTTTAAGCATTTTCAATAAAAAATATTAATTTTGACCATTTACTTACAAAAATTACGAAACGAATAAGGTCACTCACTAAGCATGAAATAAAATTATTTTAGAATAACAACACACAAAGAAAACATTGAAGAGGATTCGATGACTGTGCAATCTCTGTTCTCTTAAACTAGATGTGCTAGAAAATAAATAAACTTATTTTTTTAATCAGCGAACAAAAATACATAAGAATTAGTTATATTTGGTCAAAAAAATTATAACAAAAAAATTTTAAAAGGGCTAAACTAAAAACACACGATTTTTAACATCCTTGCAATAATAGTCAGATACCCTGATATACTCATCAATGTGAATCTATTTAAATGAAAGGGATTTTTGTGTAGATAAATAATCCAGAAAGTATTTTTAAGTTTGGAGTAGCATTCGTAATATATTAACGGTATAATACAAAAAGAGATGCAAATTATGCAAATCCTAAATGACACTATATCTTCAAAACTAGAGCTGATAGAGAAAAACTAATGACACCATCGTAATCAGGAGACAAAAATACAGTAGGATCGGCTATTTTTATTTAAACATCCAAATCACTGTTGTGCAGTGTTATTTATAACTATCAGCAAGTTTATGTCCGACACTGGTCGGGCCTAATAATTATATTTAGATTTAAGATTTGGTTACTTATTGTTAGTTAATGTTTGAAGATTCAATAAATAAATACATGTATTAAAAAATATATATATTAACTATTTTGCGTTCTTCTCGTACAGATAATATTCTTGGGCGTCCGGATTGTGGCGTAGATGTTAATATACTTGTATTTTTGAAAAAATAATTAATCCAAAAATTCTTGAAAAGTAACGGCACTATTAACATAAACAAAGTGAACGCAGACTTTATTGTGCCCAGATTTACGCATTGTTAAACTGAAGTCCCGTTATAGGAAAACTGAAGGATTGAATTTAGGTTTTGTTTTTTTTTTTTTTTTTTTTTTTTTTTGCTATAGCTCAAAAGTAGAAAATACATAAAAGACGTTTGTGTTATGTACATTCTTGTATGTTATTTTTAAATCCGTAAAATAAAATTTAAAGTGAACGCAAACTTTATAGGCTATGTGTAATGAATAATAATGAAGCATCACTTAAACTTCAAAAATGTCAAAAGACCCAAATTTGTTTTTGGGCTATTGTTTATTTATCTTATTTTTATAAAATCGTAAAATTTGTATTGCAAACTAACTGATCATCTTATTTCTTTATTATGCTCCGCCGTTTCGGGAAATACCATGGTGGAGAAAATCCGTAAGCCCGGCCGGCAGTCTAGAAAACATTATTAGACAGGGAAACTTTGCAAGGCAGAAAATCTTCATTGTGCTCCGCCGTTTCGGGAAAAAACATGGAGAAAATACTTAAGCCCGACCGAAGGCCGGCAATTTAGAAAACATTTTTAGGCAGGGAAACTTTGCAACACAGAAAATCTTTATTAGCTTGTTCAACAACAGTGGCTTCACTGAAGAGTAGAGTTGTGGAGCTCATGAATGAACTATGTAGTTCAATTGAACGATTCACCTCACTGAGCGCTGTGATTTGGTCAATCCACTGAGCGCTTTCAGCTCAGTACTGAGTGGTTTCTTAATTTGTATCGAACTCTTTCAGTAGCTCGTTTTAGACACAAACATATAATCAAATCCATTTAAATTACATGTAGACTTCCATCAAACTCTTTCAGCAGCTCGTTTTAGACACAAACCTACGTATTTTAGGTGTGTCTGATAATAGGTTTGTGTCTAAAACGACCTAATGAAAGAGTTCGATACAAGTCTTGTGGTTTTTAGCAATTTTTTTTTGTCGCACAAGTACATAAAAAAATATTTATATATGTATTGTGATAATATTAAAATATCTGATACCTTAAATAAGTTTAATTTAGATTGTACATACATATGTACATAACATAACATAACAAATTCCACTCATTAATAGGCATGGAAGATGTAAAAAATGTGAAACATGCATTTACATTGACAACATGTAACATCTACCATCATCTCACTTGTCAAAAAGACAACACGTACTGCATAGGTTTTGTTAAGGAAATTATAAATAACAATAATTAAAAATTTTAAAAACCCCCGACTTTTTTCAGAAAATATGTTACATCTTCTAAACGGCTGGACCGATTTTCTTCAAACATGGCTAAGAACCCTCTCGATCAAGTCATCTTTCAAACAGAAAAAACTAAATGAAAATCGGTTCAGCCGTTTGGCCTGTACGTGGACACGGACAGACAAACAGACACACAGATACACAGACACACACTACAAACTTATAACACCCCTTTTTTAGTCGGGGGTTAAAAATAGATTTTGATGTAAAATTAATAATTGGATTAGTTGTTGCTTTGCAAGAACAAACCCAGTTATATTATAAAAGATTTGCAAGAATAAGATGAACGTTTTTTAAAAGGTACATATATGTACTATGTATATATGTACATATGTATGTATGTCGTTTTTTCTTAGTTTTTGACCAGCGCTGCCACTAGTGGAAAATGAAATTACAAAGTCGCAAGTCTAAAATAATGCAAAACCGAATGACATAGTGCAAAAAAATCTAGAAAAATTTTTATTTTTTATTAGTTTATTAGTAAATTAAAATTTAATACGAGCTAATTTTTTAATATTTAAAAAACGTACAACAAAATTACAAATATAAAAAATCACTAATTCGTAAATATTTACTTCAACGAAGAATAATTTACCACTTTCCTCTTAACATTTTGTCTAAATTTCATAAAATATTCTTTAAGCCAGGCGTTTGAGAAGAGGGTTATCAACCTTTTCTTTTCTTAATTTAAACACATTTAACTAGAAGTATTGAGCGATACTTATATACTCCTTGGTTGTTTGAAGCATATGTATGTATATATTTACACTGAACTATTTTTTCCAATTTCTTTTTATAATTTTAAGCTAAAAATTTGCACCACAATTTTAAAGTTGGCGCTACTGTATTAGCTGATAACTCATTTTTAATTAATTTTAATTAAGATCAGTTTACTTTAAAAAAATCTCTCAACAGAGGCGTTTAAGAATGGTAATACCACAACTTTTAAATTTGGAAAGAAAATATCGCCAGCACAGTTTTTGCTTTGGGAAATTTTAGACCAGTAAATTTCAAAACATCAAATCTATCGCATATATTAAAGTCCTTGTGATGTAAAAGTGCATATTCACGCCACACATTGTCTAATTTTTGAAAAATCTAGCTTAACAAATAGAAATAGATTTTTATTTCGATGGTTGTGCAAATTTTGATTCTACTACATCAATAAAAATTATAAAGGTAATCATGAAAGTTGATTTTTTTAATTTGTGTAATTATTTCATATAAAAGTAACTAAAATCTTTGTACATTACATTTTGCTGTGCCTCGGAACAGTTACGAGTCTCGATTTGACTCTGTAATTGTGATGCCAGCCAGCTCAAAAGCACCATCAGGGCAGGTTCCAACCCACAATTACAAGCCAGAGACAAGCACAACTAAATTGAACAACAAAAAAAAACTATTGTACAAACAAAAAGGACTTTACCCCTACACGGAAACACTTAGAGGGAGAACTAGGACACTTTTGATCCGTTCTCATTTTGTTCGTGCCCCCCAAAATCCACAGTCACTTTCTTAAACCACTATTTTCACATCTAACCTCACCCGAGTAAAATCACTTTAGCACAAAAACATTTGTTTAATTCACAACAATCTGTATCGTGTATTTGAGTATCAAATACACTTTTGGTTTTTTAATTGTGAACACCCTCTGTGTTGTGTATTAATGTATTTCGTATTTTAAATGAAAAAAGAACAAGCTACATACAAATTCTCTCAGAGAGCTTCTCTTTGAATACAACATTTTAAAAACATATGAAATAAAAGTGTAATAGTGTATTTAATTTTTGTATGAAAATTTCGTACAACAAATGTTACACTCTTGTATTTAATATGATAATAGAATCGATGCAGAGATACAAGGGGTTTGTGAATTAAGCAATTGTTTTTTTACAATTATTGACGAACTACTTAAGGTTTATTAAAAAATCAAACTTAAGACTAAACAAAATTCTTTAAACTAAACAATAATTAATATTACTTATTATACCTTTACTTTTCAATTTTATTAGTTTTCTTTATATTAAATTTAAAAAAAATATCGCCTCCTAATGGGCTAAACGAGTCAAATTTTAGTTTGCTTTTAATTCGAGTGGTCTTGAGACCTAAAACTATCTTTAAACTCAATAAACTAACCTATACACTAAACAATAAAGACAATTACATATATAGTATTAAGAACAAAATTAAGGGTGCCTCAATATAAAAAAACTGCTAAGTTGCTTTTGCACTTCACCCGGAAATGCAAAAGCTTTATGCGACCAACTAACTTTCTATTTATCTTATTAAAAAAAAAACTTGTAAAAGAATTTATCGTTTTATCGTTACCACACTGAATTGCTTGATTTACTATCCTACCTAAAAGAGCTCACTTAGGTGGTATTGCAGACTAAAAATTATAAAAAAAATTATAGCCTTTCCCGCCTCTTACAAATTCCTTTGACAAAAAACAATAGAAATTTCCCGCGTTTTCCTAATTTATTTCCACATAAAGACATAAAAAAAACAACATGACATATAAATAATAATAAAAAGTTCTCGTGGTACCTTCATAGCGAACAGTCGATTAGCGGAATTTTACTTACAAACAAAAAATTATACAAAAAAATATTCGTAGTACATATTATTCGTAATAGGTACATACTGACTTTAATAAATAAGCTTTATACTTTGCAAATATTTTTTTACATAGTAGAAATAACAGAAACAAAAAAAAATAACCGCAAACAAAAAAACATAAACAAAGTTACATTGAGGAATACTATGTGTACCTCAAAACAAATAAACAATCATAAATAACAAAAACAAAAAAAAAAACCGCAAACAAAAAAAAAACACAAACGAATAACCCTTGAGGAATTCTTTGTATGAGTGCCTCAAATACAAAAAAAAATTTGAAGTGAGTTCTAACGGCAGAAATGCTTATTTTACTGTGAGTTCTGAAAACCTTTTTTAACGGCAAAGCCAATTTTTCGTCAGCGATCAACTTCGCTTTGTCCAATGCCAAATAGTAATGATGCATTAACATTACAGTTGCCTAGTACTTCTTCATATAAGCCAGTAATATCATCCCCTTCAGGCTCGTGTTCATCACTTAACAAAGTTATCACTACAGTTAACAGCGGCTCGAAACTCAAGGTACAAGTCGGAATGTACAGATATATAACAGTAGTAAAGCGTGGGCGAAGCCCGAATTCTTCAAAAATTTCATCTGCTCCAAAAATGTCTAGGGATAACAGCGCAGCCTCAACTAATCGCCAAAACCGCTTTACAATTTTGCAAGATGAAAACGACAAACCCGATGTATCCTGGAATAAAACATCCAAGCCGCCACCAATCTATTTGAGAGAGAAAAATTCAAATGCCCTTATTAAAAAATTAATTGCGGTCATTGGTGAGAATAAATTTCACATTGTCCCAATAAAACGTGGCAACATCGATGAAACGAAAATTCAAATTTATGACGAAAAAGATTTCCGCAAAATTGTTTCTGAATTTGAAAAAAAATAAAACAAGCTTCTACACATACCAGCTTAAGAGTGCTAAAGGCCTGCAGATCGTATTGAAGGGCATAGATTTCAATGTTGTTCCTGAAGAAATAAGAGATGCACTCGTCCTCCAGGGATTTAAGGTAAAAAATGTTTCTAACATAATAAGCAGAGAAAAGGTATCCCAACCCCTATTTCGTGTTGAACTGGAGCCGAATGATATAAAATTAAGAAAAAATGAGACTCATCCTATTTATAGCCTAAAATACCTTTTATACAGAAAAATCACAGTTGAAGAGCCACATAAGCGTTCAGGTCCCGTGCAGTGCCATAATTGCCAAGAATATGGCCATACAAAAACTTACTGCAATTTACCTACTGTTTGTGTTGTGTGCGGCGAATTACACGGCACTGCTAGTTGTACTAAACCAAAAGATCAAGCGGAAAAAAATGCAGTAATTGTGGAGGTAATCACACCGCTAACTACAGAGGTTGTCCTGTGTACTCTTTCGTAAAGAAGACTATGGTGCAAAAACCTAAATTAGCTCCAGTTCAAACAACAACGCTTCCTCAGCCACTTTTGCGCAAATTAGCCAACCAGTTACTTCCCGTGTATAGTATGCAGATGCTGCTAAGACAAATTCAATTCCCACACAAAATGTTTCCCCACTAAATAATTCAACAAATACAAACTCAAACTTTAATTTTAATCGCCTTGAAGCCACTATTGAAAATCTTGTGCAAACTATCAACAACTTTACAACAAATATGACTAGCATGATGCAAGAAATGCTACGAATGCAGAATACACTGCTTCAAGCATTAATTAACAAGCCATGAACACGTTAAAAATATGTTTCTGGAACGCAAACGGCATTCGCCAACATAAAAATGAACTTGAGCACTTCCTTACGGAAAAAAATATTGATGTAATGTTGGTCTCTGAGACTCATTTGACTTCTAGAAGCCTCTTTAAAATGAATGGCTACACATTATATGATACAAAGGACCCTAGAGGGAGAGCATGCGGTGGATCAGCAATTCTAATAAAGTCAAGACTCAAGCACTATATTCTTGACAACATTTGTGAAGAACATCTACAAGCAACAAACATCTGCATTGAGAATTTTTGTTCAAATTTCGTTATATCTTCAATTTACTCCCCTCCTAGATTTTCAATCACCGAGGATCAATACGAGAAATTCTATAAATCTCTTGGACCTTGTTTCGTAGCAGCTGGCGACTACAATGCTAAGCATACGTTCTGGGGTTCGCGTCTTATTACCCCCAGAGGTCGAGCATTGTTCAATACTATTTCAAAAATGGGCTTGGATGTCATTTCGAGTGGGGAGCCCACTTATTGGCCTACTGACATACAAAAAATTCCGGATGTTATAGACTTTGGCATCATAAAAAGTATTTCTAGGGAATTAATTCACGTTGAAGCTTCCCTAGATCTCTCGTCCGATCACTCTCCCACGATCGTTACAATATGTAGCCAACTAAGAAGTGACTTACCTCATCCATATATGAAGATGATAAATCGTGTTAATTGGCTGGGGTTCATAAAATGCCTTAGTAGTCATTGTACGGAAAATATTAAGCTAAGAACACCAAATGATATTGAATCTAACATTGCCAATCTCAACGAGAATATTAAACAGGCTGCTGAACATGCCACTACCTCCCATCCGCAGAGTGGGTTTAATAAAATTTATTCTTCAGACATTGAACGTCTCGTACGTGAAAAGAAAAGAGCTAGAAGGCAATGTCAACAGCACAGATCACCCCAAAATAAAATTAGATTTAAAGAGTGCACGAAACGACTCCAGAGTTGCTTGCATCTGAGAAAACTGCATCTTTTAAAAATTATCTGGAAGGTCTTGGTGTCACACCAGCATCTAATTTCTCTTTGTGGCGCGCTGCTAAAAAGCTTAAAAGACCCGTTGAGTTTAAACCACCTCTGCGCACTTCGACCGGTGATTGGGCAAGAAGCGATACTGAAAAAAGGTAAAATATTTGCTGAGCATTTAAAATCCGTATTTACCCCAAATACATGTACTGGTATTGCTGATTTGCCGAGTGTAGTTGCTCTTCCCCCTCGACCCTTAAAGTTTAAGATGCGTGATGTACATAAACTATTTAATTGCTGAGCTCAACCCGAAGAAAGCTCCAGGTATTGATGGTATTAGTAACAAGATGCTGATGAATCTGCCTCGCACTGCAACTAGAATCTTACTATTTATTTTTAATGCCATATTACGACTAGAGTATTATCCACACAGCTGGAAGCTTGCCAAGGTCAAATGATTCCAAAGCCAGGCAAAGATCTTACTAAAGCTGAGTCTTACAGGCCAATAAGTTACTATCAACAATATCAAAGCTTTTCGAAAAGCTGCTCATGACAAAATTATCCCCAATTCTAACTGATAGTGGGTGCATACCGGACCATCAATTTGGTTTTAGAAGTCAGCATAGTACCATTGAACAAGCGCATAGATTGGTTCAAGTTATAAGAAGAACATTTGAAGAAAAGAAGTATTGTTCTACTCTCTTTATTGATGTTTCTCAGGCATTTGATAAAGTATGGCATGAAGGCCTAATTTTAAAATTGAAGACATATCTACCAATAAATTTTCTAAAGCTATTGGAAAGTTATATTCTATCCCAGAAATTCATTGTTGTGGAAGGAGACTTCATGAGTGTTCCCGAATCTATATCTGCCGGTGTGCCACAGGGGAGTATACTGGGACCAGTTTTGTATTTGATTTATACTTGTGATATACCTGTTAGCACTAAAATCCATACATCTACTTTTGCCGATGATACAGCCTTCTTTAGCATGCACGAAAACCCTCATGAGGCATCCCGATATCTTCAGGAGCATATTACCCAACTGGAACTATGGTTAAAGTTATGGAGAATTAAAGTAAATGAGCAGAAGTGTGCGCAGGTAACATTTACTCTACGAAAAGATACTTGTTCCCCCATTAGAATCAATAATCAAATTGTTGCTCAACATTCACATGTAAAGTACCTTGGTATACACCTTGATCGACGGCTTACATGGAAACAACACATTGATTCTAAGCTAACACAAATGAAACTAAAATTAGCTCAGGTACATTGGCTGATTGGTAGAAATTCAACTCTCAGTCTAGATTGCAAACTTTTGATATACAAGTCACTGCTACGGAATTCAGCTATGGGGCACTGCTTCAGCTTCCAATCTCGAGAGAATCCAACGAAGGCAAAACGAAATTTTACGTATGATAACTTCGGCTCCATGGTACATCAAAAATTCAAATATACATCGTGATTTGAATATGCCACTAGTGATTGAAAAAATTGCAAAATACGCAGGCAAATATTTAACAAAATCCGCTTGCTCGTAATATTTTGAACTTTACTGGACACATCCGCCTAAAAAAGAGGGACACAAGGGCTCTTATACTCAACACTCCAGATGGGACTACTTGAAAATACTTTTTTTTTCCTTTTTGATTATCACTACTTATGTATTATTTATAACTATCACTAAGTTTATGTCCAACAGTGGTCGGGCCTAATAATTATATTCTAGATTTAAGATTTGAATACTTATTGTTAGTTTATATTTGAAGATACAATAGTAGTAGGGAACTGGGGTTCCTGGCGCCGATTAAAATTGTTAAATTGTGGCTGAAATTGTTAAATTGTTGGTGAAATTGTTAAATTTGGGTAATTAAAATTTGAAAATTGTTAAATTCTTGGAAATTTGTGAAATTTGATACCTACGAGGGTGGTTCAATAAGTGCGTCTTGGTTTTTGTTTACATAAGAAGTTTTTTGTTTACATTAACCCTTGTGGGAACGGGTGATTTTTTTTGGGTTACATTAATTGTGATAACGGGTGATTTTTCTTGAGGTTTTTATGAGTATATATGCCGACGGGAAAAATCATGAACATGATTTTTTCTAATACCAATATTGAAATAGTGATTATTAATTTTTCCTAATGCCTACGGCAATGCATGATAATTTTTCCTAATGCCTACAGCAAAACATGATTATTATTTATTTCAAATGCCGACGGCAATGCATGATAATTTTTCCTAATGCCTACGGCAATGCATGATAATTTTTCCTAATGCCTACGGCAAAACATGACTATTATTTTTTTCAAATGCCGACGGCAAAATATGATTATTATTTTCTAATGCTCCCAGTGTTGCTAGACTGTAGAAATTTGTTATCGTAATACTACATCAGTAATATCAGAGAAAGAAGGTTTGATGACTACTAGGTCATATGGTTCCATATGAATCATAGGAATGTGCTTGTGTGATTTCCTCACGCTAATAAATTGTTTATAAATAAACAATAAATAAATTGTTATAAAATAAAATAATAAAATAAATTATTTTATTTATTTATAAAACGTTCTCATGTATGTGAACACCCTAATGCTTGTGTGTGGAGGGTCCAGCTTGTTTGTCGCTGGTAAGCTTATATTCTGTTTATTTATATAAGAAATATATTTGTATGTATGTATGTATGTATGTATGTATGTATGTATGTATGTATGTATGTATGTATGTATGTATGTATGTATGTATGTATGCATATGTGTATGTATGTATGTATGTATGTGCGATCGAAGGAACTTGTGCGTGGAATATTTTGTGGCTGTGTAGAATACATTTATATTTTGCAACGTAATCATTTTCTTTGGCTGCGATTATTTTAAAGCAGCAAAGTTTCAACTAACTACAGTCATAAGCAGAGAAACAAAAAGTAAAAATTTGCAAGTTAGCAAAAATGCTAACTTCTCCTCCTCCTTCCCACTTCATTCTCTTTCCTTTATGTAGTTTGTATTTGAAATAAGAAAACACTTGTAGATTTTTTATTTTTCTATACATTTATTGTTTAAAATTTTTTAAAATTTTATAATAATACATACATTAATATTTTAAAGAGTGAAAAAGTTCATTTAAAGCAAGATATTTCTTTTGTTAGTAAAATAGCATTTTTTAATGCGCAAACACCAAGTTTATGATAATTACAATAAAAATATTCTGGATACTTAATCTCCATTTGTTTAAAGTTGATACAGCCTATATCCTCAACGTTAAAAATTTTTCGGCATAAGATTTTTTCCAACCATCGTCTTTTCTCTTCACCTTTTACATAAATTTTAGAACATCTTGCGTTGGCTTTTAAAAAATTGCAAACGCTTTCAAAAGAAACTGATCCAGCAGTCCAGCTGAGGTGATGATAGTTTTTCGTTAGCCACTTTGCTTCTCTTTGCCTTTTTATTGATAAGCATTTAAAATCAAATGGTAGTTTCATAATGAAATTGTTATATTCATAATTGTTGAAAACAATCGCTACTTCTTTTGCGATGAAATCATTTGAATCACTTTTGAAACCGTGTACGTCTATAACAATTTTGTTATTTTCCATATTACTCAATTTATAAGACTTTTCGAACTTGTCCTTTGATGGGTATATATTCTATTATGCGATCATGAATAAGAATGCAGTAAGCTGATGTCTTTGCTGCAATATTAGTTGCTGTTTCAAATGCTATTTTTATATCAATCGGTCCATTATTGAGTGATTCATTCTGATGACTGACATCTACTACAATAATAGGAGCTTTTGTCTTAAACTCTGATGCAGATAGAAGCGGTTGAGATTCTTTCATATAGTAGCTTTGCTGGAATCTTAGATACATATCATATAGAATTGCATATCGTTCATTTTTGAACTTTATGTTAAGATCATCATATGGATATGAGACTGAATTTAAATGTACTTTTAAATTAGTCAAATCACAATGAACAAACTTATTTTCTTGTTGAAAAGCAATCAATACAAAACGGGGGCGTTCTCTATTTGTAGCCAGTTTAACATTCCAAATATGGCTAGTACCTGTGTTTAATTGTGGATTAACATGACAATCCCAACTGCGAAATGCCATAGGTATAGAAGCACCATTGTTAATAATTTTTATCATATTCAATTTGCTAAAGTCGGATAATTGTACATGTGGGATTCTCCATGAGATGAGTGAAATTGTAAGTTTAGCTTTTTCAGTAGAAACACTCGAGCGTACAAGATCTTCATCATTCTTATTGCGCAAGAGTATCAATTCATGTTTTCCATTTAGTATAACTTTGTTGTAGTCTTCGGCGAATCCTAGAAGCATTTTTAGAGGTACATAAAAATTGAAAAATCCATTTTCAAGAGTGACATCGTCTATTTTGTTCCATCCAGCATTTTGCATCACATTGCTTTCTGTTGGTGACAGAGAAACCAAATTTTTTATAGTGCTTTTGGCTCCTCAATATCTTGTATGGTCAATTTCAATTCCATTGAGCTCATAGCGAATTTCATCAAATAGATATGCCACAAAGTTGTTTTTTAATAAAAAGTTCTCCGAAGAAGAAGATTTGGCCTTATTATCATCGGCAACAAACCCCTCTACATAAATGTAGCTCTCACTGGGTAGCACATACAAATCTTGATTTTGTATTGAAATTCTAATTTCATCATTATTGTTGTAAGATTGTAAGTATGGTACATATGTATGATAGTCCTTTTTGATTATATTCTCATCAGACAAGGGTTTATCTAAGACATCTATTATTGAACTCATTTTGTCTTCAATTTAAAATTCAAGGACTTTAGAAAATTTTTATTTGATGTTGTTAGAGCTTTTTGTTGAGCTGGTCGCTTTAATGTTGTTGTTGTTGTTCTTGCTGCTATATTTTTCAATGTATTTGTGTTGTATATTAGCATTATTTAGTTGGCCTTAAATGTATTCGTATTGTAATTTCCTCTCCTCGGAAATTAATTAAATCACCGCGTTGATCCAGTACGCGCAGCGCTAGTGAACTTATCTCTCTGGTGTTTACAGGTAAATAGATAAGATTTCTTGGAACCTCATCTATTTTATGGCCTGGAGGCACATTAATCGGAAATTCATGAAGTGTATGCGATTTCGAGTTATTCATATATGTGTTTATAGCGATACTACTTTCAATTCGCAAGAGATTCACTTTGAAAATATTAACTGGAAGATCTGAATAATAATATTTGTTTGGTGTTAGGATTTTGCTATTGAATCCTAAAAGTTTTCCAATTGTATTTTCTTTATTAAAATATACAGGATCCTTGGAACTATTAACTTTAACTTGCATTGTATTGTTATTGGCTTCAATAAAAATCTTATTTGCTGGGCAGAGTCGTTTGTATTCCTCTTCTATAAAATCAACTATATTATTTAATTCGTAAGATCCAATTGGTATTTCAATTATATGTTCCCCTATATGAAACATATTGTTGTAGGTGTCTACATTTGGAATACTGTTGTATGAATGAAAATCAGTTAGAGCACACTCATATGCACCATGTAATTCAATAGGAGGAAAGTAACTAGCAGATAGTTCTGATGAGTTAGAGGTCAGAGCAAGTGTTATTGACATTATAACAGTCTGATTACAATTAAATAATGTTTAGTACACAGTATGGTTTATAAGTATGATTTACATATTTTATTTAAAACTTTTTCTCATTTTAAAATTAACATTAGTTTCTTAATATTAATGCTATTGTTGTTGTTGCTATTGATGTTGTTGTTTCTAATTTAGTTTTTCTTCCAACTATAATATTTCATCTTTACTTATCCAAGAATGGTGTTGATTAGAAAATCCCAGCCATTTAACATATACCTCCTTCCCTTTAATTTTAAGAACCTTTTCAACTAGATATGTATTTGGAAATCTAGTTTTTGAAAGTTCCTCAGTATAGAAGCCACCTTTAATAGGATTGCCAAGATAGTCTTCTAATATGTATGTTGCAGGATTTGTATTTTGAACTCTTGTAATTGTGAAAATTTCTGTAGTCCAATTTGGAGTATAACCTTTTTCAAATGTGTGCTTATATTTGCTTATGCGAACATGATCTCCCACATTAAATTTTGATATTTTATACATTTTCAAATGACTGTATACTGTATTTAGCAGCTTTTCCTCATTTGTTGAGTTGACTTTAATAGGAGCCATTTTAATGGTACGATGAACTTTTCTATTGTATGCATTGAGTAAATCTTTGTATATATCAATCCACTTATATGAACCATTATAACTAAATTCTTTCCACATCATTCCTTTCAATGTTCTATTAAATCGTTCTACTATTGATGCTTTCATAATGCTATATGTTGAGTAGTGATTAATGTTGTATTTATGCATTAATTTTCCAAAGCGTTTGTTGAAAAATTCTTTGCCATCATCTGTTTGTAAGTTTTTTGGTACTCGTCCCAATTCAAAAATATCCTCCTTTGCCTTGGTTGTTTCGAGTGCTGTTTTTGTTTTTAGCGGTACTGCCCATGCAAATTTTGAGAATGTGTCAATTACAGTCAACAAAAATCGATAATTTCTATTTTCTTTAGAATAGTTCCCCATTTCAACTAAATCAGCTTGCCAAAGATCATCTATTCCTTTCATTACAACTCTGCGACGCACAAATTGTTTTCGTGCTTGCTTATGGAGTTCATTTACTAAATTTCTTTTTGAAGACATTAAGTTGTTTTTAAAGATTTTTTGGAGAGTGTTGTGATCTGCTTGACGCACTTTCAGCTATTGATTGAAACATGTAATTTTCTAATCTATAAATTTTTTCATTAAGCTGCTCAATTTGTTCTTCAAAGGATGTTTTAATTTGTAGAATATCTTTTTCAATTTTATAATTTTCTTCTATATCTAATTTTATTTCGCGTTGTAGTTCCTCAATTTGCATTTGAATATCTTCTCGTATTATAGTATTATCCCCCTTAAAGTATGTTAATAATTTCTCTTCTAATTTTTCGATTTGAGTTTGCAAAAACAATTTATTGATAACATCGTTTTCCTCCAGAGCTTTTGCAACATTTTTGATCCTTTTGTTTTGGACATCAATGTTGTTGTTCGTATCCACAAAGAACCCCAGCAGTTTATGAGCATTTTTCACAGAAATTGTGCTGCTAGTATCGTTTAAATAGTGTCCAAATTTATCAACAGACATACTCTATTTAGTTTATTAAAGTTAGTGTATTATATTCGCTTCACGTAGTTCTTCAATAATTGATACAATTTCGTTATTGTGATTAGTATGACCTGCACCTTGTGATGCGAGCAGTAGTCGAAGTCTATCTACTAACTCATTTGGATCGTCCCGGTATATATAGTTGGGATTATTGATGTTAACTTGCATCATTCCCTCACCTAAATAGCTACCTTTGGGCTTAGATCCTGTTGATTCAGGTAAATTCTTCTGGTTTTTCTCATCAATAAATTTCTTAATAATATGTTTATATTTATATCCTCTAGTACCCTTAATTTGACCATCAGGTTTAAAGTCTCTTCTATATGCATTAGTAGTAATTAAAATCTTTTTATAGATTTCAAGTTCAAATTTATCGTAATTTTTTGGTATTTTATGAAACATTAGAGAAAATAGTCCTGGTGTTAGAGCCCATATTTGACCACCAACTTGTATTTTATCTTCATTCAGTTTTAGGCTACTATCACCAAATTTCCATTCATTCTTGTAATCTTTATGTGGACCATAATTTGTATCTAATTCATTTCTTCCTTCCAAAACTGATAAATCAGTATAGGTATATTCTGTATTGGAAGTCTGTGAGTAAAAATCATCTTCATCATCATCATCATCATCATTTTCAGTATTAACATCATTAAATAAGATGGTATTATCAAAAATTGTCCCTTCTACTAGTTTTTTTGGTGTACTTGTCTCTATCTTGACTGATGGGTTTTCAGGCTTTAAACTTGTATTATTTTCAACTTCTGTCTTGATGTTACTTTCTTCTTTCATACGAATTCTTTTAATATTTTTAGAACTATTTATGAATTCTTTAAGAGGTTCTGTTATAGGTTTGAATGTATCTCTTAATTGTTCACGTGTATCTATTTCACCAGTTTTTATACTACGAAGCTTTTTCTTCAACACATTTCTTGTCAACACCAACTGTTTTAAAATTTTCTCATCCATGTTTGCTAAGGGCAAATAACAGGTATCAGCAATCAGATCAGCTTTTCAGGACCTGGTCTGGTTTTCAGATCAGCTTATCAGGACCTGGTCTGGTTTTCAGATCAGCTTTTCAGGACCTGGTCTGGTTTTCAGATCAGCTTTTCAGGACCTGGTCTGGTTTTCAGATCAGCTTTTCAGGACCTGGTCTGGTTTTCAGATTAGCTTATCAGGACCTGGTCTGGTTTTCAGATCAGCTTTTCAGGACCTGGTCTGGTTTTCAGATCAGCTTTTCAGGACCTGGTCTGGTTTTCAGATCAGCTTATCAGGACCTGGGCTGGTTTTTAGATCAGCTTATCAGGTAGCTGGTATAGTTTGGAGATCAGCTTATCAGGTATCGGATGAGGTTATAGCAAATAGATGTATCAAGTTTAAAGTTAGATTAATAACTAAAGTCAATCTTTTATGAGAAAGAGTTTATATAGTTATGAAATAGTCAAATTGCTTTCTGTAGCGACCATCATTTAATTCATTGTCTTTGCTTATCACTAAAAAGCCATATTTATCCCTCCAACACTCTCGACAAATTTCTTGGAACTTTTCATAACTCATATCGCTGCCAACATGATCCCTATAAACATGCTTCATATTTGTCTCATCTTGCTTAAACATTATAATAACATTTGCATTGTCTCTTATTAAATGTTTGGGAATTCTAGTACAAGTTTGACACAAGTAGAATGAATCAACATCCCTATGCCGTCCCATACAAAAATATGAACGTATATTATTCTGCTTCTCACATGCAACATCATCAAATATCATAATTGAATTAGTTTTAGCTTCGTCAGATGGAATAACTGATTCATTATCGGTGAATGTATAATATCCCATTCCTTTAATTGGTGAAATTAGTTTCTTCAAGTACTCATATTTGGGTTGATAAAGAGATTTTGAGTATAAATAGATGTTTTCAAACTTGAGTCCATTAGGACTTTCTAGTAAGCCGATCATAACATTAGTCTTTCCACAATTTGATGGTCCCACTATTAGAGCACGAATAGAATTTGGTAAGAGGGGGCTATGCTTTATTTTTGAAGTGATGTTCGATGATTCATCAATATTACGAACTAAAATATTTTTATGTTGTTTCACTAACTGCATTTTTGTAACTAAATACATTTCATAAATGTTACCTCTTATTATAGAAAAAATCAGATAATATGGTTATACGATATCAGAAAACGTTTAGTCATAAAAACACCTTCGTTGGAGGAGGTATAGTAGATAAAATAATAAACTCTCTACCTGTTGAACTTCATCTTCCTGGATATCAGTACTGTGGACCTGGAACAAAACTACAAAAAAGTTTAAATCGAGGTGATAAAGGAATTAATCTATTGGACTCTGCCTGTAAAGATCACGATATAGCTTATTCAAAAAATAAGGATTTAAGCACTAGACATAAGGCTGATAAAATACTTGAAAATTCAGCTTGGGATCGAGTTTTATCAAAAGATAGTAGTATTGGTGAAAAATCATTTGCCTATATGGTTACTAACGCAATGAAAGCCAAAACAAAATTTGGTATGGGTGTGGAGAAAAAGAAAAATGTTAAAAAGAACAAGATAAATGATAAAAAACTGTTTAGAACATCAATTAGAGCTGCAACAAAAATACTAAAGAAGGAAAAACCATTAGATATTAACTCAGCAATTAAAATTGCCCGAAAAACTATCAACAAATCATTAAAAGGAAGAAAATCTCAAATTATAGTACCACGTGTAATACGTGTCCCAAAAATTGGTGGGTTTTTGCCTCTAATACCGATTTTAACTGCTCTGGGTGCAATTGGTAGTCTAACAACTGGAGGTGCTGCTATAGCAAAAGCTGTAAGTGCAACAAAGAACGCAAAAAAACAACTTGATGAAGCAACTAGACATAATAGAGCGATGGAATATATAGCAGTTGGAAAGGGACTTTACTTAAAACCATATAAAAAGGGTTATGGTTTAGTTTACAAAGAAGAATCAAAAAACTCTTAGAGATGATACCCCACAGACCACTATCTGATGTGGACATAACGGTTTCTCTATAAATATTCCACATATTAGAGGAGTTTTCATGTTGAATACTCTACCAAAACGAACAAAGAAAATAGAATGTGGAATAATCAATTTAGACGTATCAACAGGACCTGGTACACATTGGGTAGCATATTATAAAAACAACAATGAAAAAGAATATTTCGACAGCTTTGGAAACTTACAACCTCCTTCGGAAGTAGTCAAATATCTTGGTACAAATATAAAATACAACTATAATCAACATCAGAATTTCAATACATTTACCTGTGGTCATTTATGTCTTAAATTTCTTTATGAAATAACTGAAAATATTAAATAAAAAAGCACAAACATTTATATTTTACAAACTCTTTAATGTCTTTTTATTTATAATTTAAAATACATAATTAGTACATATCATTGGCAAATAGAAAATTGGGAATTTGGAATTAGAAATTCACTCAGCTCGCTCTCACCGATTAGGCTTTTTCGATTAGAAAATAAGAGAAACTTGTATGTAGTGAAAAATATAAGGACTTATCCGATTATCTTAATTGTTTCTCTTTATGAAAATATCTAATGAAATTTAATGGAATTTCATAATATTGTGAAATTCAATTTGTCTTGTGCAGATCCTCTCAAAGAAATCAAGACTGTGCATGTTTAAGCGATATGGAAGATATCATTTTTTTTATCCAACGAAGTAAAGCCAATAAAGAAATAAAAGCCATTCACACATTTAATTCTTTTTTCAATATTTTATTTCAAATTTTTTCTTAAAAACTCATATACATATGTATCTACAATAGTTTTTCTTAAAAATTCATATACATTTGTACAATAGTTTTTCTTAATAAATAGGATTTTATTTAAAATCCTTTCAACAACATAAATAAGATTTTATTTAAAATAATTTTAACAACAATCAATAGGATTTTATTTACAATAATGTTTCTTAATAACTAAGATTTTATATACAATTTAAAAATTAACTACTTAACTAAAAATTAACTAATTTTAGATATTTTCTTGCATTCTAGCAATTTCATCTAGCAACATATCAAGTTCGTATTCAGGGTTAGTTTCCTTAATACGAAAATGATACCATGCATATGTGTTAATATTATTTGACCTAATTTTTCTCTTATCGTCTCCATAACTTAAGACTACCTTATTTAATTTACTAGTATATATATGCTGAAGCTTAGATTTAAATGTTAACATATTATCGTATACATTAGTCTTATTGAATAAACAGTTTCTATAAGTAGCTAAACTATATTTATCTAATATGGATCTTTTTACCCCCTTCGATTTTTTAACGTCATCTTGATTTTGTACACTGAATGAGTACATTTTTGATCGCAGCCCAACAAATTCTGTCATTATCTTACCGTAGTTTTCATCTTTCATCATACCTAAAACTTTTTTATTTATTAATGGGAAATTATAAGTATTGTCCGTGGGATAGTCCGATGTATCAAAATGTTCTTCTATGTCATTTTTTATGTCAGCGTAAAAGTCATCCGTCTTTATTGTATATATAAAAGAGTCCGTGTCCATATAGTTCAATGAGAGTTTTGTCTTAAACTTGGGTTGCGTGTACCCGTAATGAAAATTATACATTTTCCATTTGGACAATTCAAGTACACAAAATCCTAAGTAAATTGGTTTATTGTAGCAGATTTTGACTCTACTCATTTCGATTGCTACCAGATCTTCGGAAAATATAGATAAACTATGAAAATTTGGTTTTGATATCCAATCTTGAGCCCCCAAACGATTACAATTCGTTCTCTCCCAATTATTGACAATTTTAACATCTCTCCTCTTATCCACATTTTCCATGGTTTTACCATAGACTGCATTATTAAGTAGCTTGAAAAAGTTTTTTTCAAAAGCATTTTTAGCAGTGGCTCTATATCTGGTATTTAGGTCAATATAGCCTTTTAACCATAGAGATTGTTTAAATGCTAGAATACGATGTGTTTTCTTTAAAACTAAGCCATTTTCTAAGCATTGTTTAAGAACTCTAAAGTGTATCACGTATGATTGCTTTGTACAGAAATCGGTTATCAACTTGCTATATTTCGCTTGCAGTGGTTTTTTATTTTCAGCGCAAAAAGGTAGGTCATTATGCAAGTCATGTAAGTGAGAAGGATAATCTAAGGTGACCTCATATACATAACCGTCTGTTCCATTGTCAGCTAAGCTGTTTGGATCCAGATTCAACTCGTCTTCCGATAACCATCTGAACCCACCATGAGGAAGATATTCCGACATTGCCCAACCGTAAAGGTTATTTGCGTCTAAATAGACAAGAAACTCCGACGGCTTTTCTTTATCGAAATCTTCCAAATATTTGTTATTCGCTTTCGAATATCTTTGGCTACACTGTACGATTCCCCCACGTATACCTTTTTTCATAAAATTGTACATGTCTATGTCCGTCAATAATTCTAGTTCAATTTTTGTGTATTTTAACATTGCATCCCAGGAAAGTCCAGGTGCGGTATAGTATTGACATGGATCCAGCTCATAAATACCTTTACAAACTTTTCTAAAGTTCTCGAAAATATCTGTCAGTAAGAGGACATCTGTTTTTAAGTAAAGTTCAATGTAATCTTTCATTGTTTTGCAAGCAAAAGTATTCCATAGCTCTACAGCATGTGAGTATTCCTCTAAAGAACACTCTTTATTGTTCAACTTATTAAAGAAATCACTGCGTGAAGGCAGCTGGCACTCGTCTAATTTTTGAAATGAATTTAGGTACTCATAGGGGAAAATGCCTTTCTTCTTAATAAGCTGAAATTCTTTTTCTGATTGAAACAAGGACCTTATAGTGTTAAAATAATTATCCGACAAATTGCAGGCTAATGATTCTAAACTCTCAGCCATAAAGCGTAATGTATCAAGAAATCTTATTTCAAGATTATGACCATCGCTCATTTGTGTAAATTGCGAGAGAGATATATAAAGCTCCTTATTGAGAGGGAGTACTTTCAGTTGCATTGAAATTTCACCTAGTTCCTCAATAAAAAGATGTGAGTTATAATTTGAGTAATTGTGAAAGTAAACTGGTATAAACTTGGGAATTTGGTAATTCAAATTAGTTATTGTGGGCTGCACCTCTATATTTACCGCTAATGTGACAATGATCTCTAACGCGATCTTTACCTAGAAATTTTTGACAAATATGACAATTCACCGCACTATAAAAATTATAAATATCAGAAGGGGATAAAGTATCCATTTGCCTATTATTTACTAAATGATTATTATAAATATCCTCACAATCTTTAATTAAAAATGAAACAAATTTTTGTGAAGCATCTTTCCCTGTATAAACCCTTAATTTATCTAACTTATTGTTATGGAGACACTTAATGTAGTAACTAAAAGCACAAGGAGTGTGCTTTTTGACAAGACTGGTTTTACTACTCACGTTATTACTAATGTCTTCCAGGATGCATTCGAAGTCTGCGTACACCACAAAGGGGACATCCATTTTCCTCTGATGCCCCTTAAAACTTAGAACTGCATCTGGACCTGACGGCATAGTTGTCACGATTTTGCCGCATTCTGCCTTATGGCTACTCATACCATTTTCGTTATGTGTGTGCTGTAGGCAGCTATTACAAAAATGTAGCTTACTTTTGTGTTTTGTAATCTGCGTGTGTAAAAGTCTGTGAATAACAAAAAATATACAAATGTTTATTAGTAAAATGTCTCTATTATAAAATATATAAAACAAGTATATGTATCATTAAATTAAAGTGTTGAATAATTTTCTAACTTACCTTGATATGTCTTTTATCAAAATGTAGTGATGAACTTCACCATTCTCCAAAAGCAACAAGTTGACATGCTTTACTTTCTCCTCCTTGGTCACATAATAGGGACCGATGATTTGATCTGCTCCCTCGTCGTACCCAAACACATTAACGCTTATTGCTGGATTATTTACCTCGAACTCCTTAATTTTGTTTAGTGCCAATGGGTAAGTTAAGTTTTTGAAATTTAATGATACACCATTTCGCGTAAAAATAATGTCTGCAGAAATGTCCTGAATATTATAAGTACTGCAACGTTCTTGATTATATTTGGTAGTATCCATGGCAGCAATCATACACCACTTGAAGCAGTATTCATCACCGTTTTGTATATTGATGCAAGCTTTTTTTCTTAATAGTTTTTCCGGAGTGGATATCCAACTTGATCCTTTGACGAGCGAAGATTTGTTGATGTTGATTTCTGCTCGAACTATGCGTGACAAAGTCCAACCAGAATCTCGCTCTTCAAATTCGGACATTTTGGTTGACATGTGTTATAATACACAACTCCAATTCTCCTTCTACGATTTTGATGTACTCCGCCACAATACTTACATGAAATTTAATTATTATATGCTTAGACAAAGACATTTGAAGTCTCTCAATAAAAATATTCACGTTTTCCTTCATAAATTCTTCCAAGAGAAGTTGGTATTTTTTATTAAGAGTTACATATGTGGCGATATGGTTTTTGAAGGCTTTCGATATTTTGTAATATCTCACATTCTCTTCGACTTCTTCTCTCCTACCATGTGAAGTACTCATTGGAGTTGGCAGAGTTTCTTCTCTTTTTTCTTCTACTTCTCCATCACTTTCCGGTACACTTATGTCCATAGCATCGTTGTATAAAGTCCCTCCAACACACCTTGTTGATGAGCTTGTTGTTGTAGCTGCTGCTCTTGTTGATGATAATTAAGAGGTTGCCATTGCATCAAATTGGAATACTGCTCCATTTGATTAACTGGTGTGACGGGATTATAATTGTAACTTGGATACTCATATTGCATTGGTACTCCTGATGTCAAAAACTGATTACTCCATGACATTGGTGTAGGGTAACAGTTAGGCATACCGTATTGTTGATATTGGGGATACTGTAGAGAAGGGTGCTGCTGGTGATGAAATGTATTTATCTGCTGTTGACGATTTTGAACAAATGTCTGCGGTTGCTCTTGATTTGTATCCCGACTTACGACCATTTGATCCTGTACGCTATGACTTTTCACATGATCCAAAAAGGACTTTTGGTATTTGTATACCTTATGACATCTATTACACTGATAACCTGTATAACTCATTTTTAATTATTTTATTATTATAAAACTTTAACACAATTGCTGATGATACGACTTGTAAATACAATAAAGTACTGATGTGTTGGTTAGAAAAGTTGGCGTATTTATACGAAAATTAGTAGCAGTATCCTTGCAGCATTCACAGTTTTTACTTTTTGTTTCTCTGCTGATGACTGTACTTAGTTGAAACTTTGCTGCTTTAAAATAATCGTAGACAAAGAAAATGACTACGATGCAAAATATAAATGTATTCTACACAGCCACAAAATATTCCACGCACAAGTTCTTTCGATCGCACATACATACATACATCATACACACATACATACATACACACATACATACATACATACATACATAAATACATACAAATATATTTCTTAAACAAATAAACAGAATATAAGCTTACCAGCGACAAACAAGCTGGACCCCCCACACACAAGCATTAGGGTGTTCACATACATGAGAACGTTTTATAAATAAATAAAATAATTTATTTAATTATTTTATTTTATAACAATTTATTTATTGTTTATTTATAAACAATTTATTAGCGTGAGGAAATCACACAAGCACATTCCTATGATTCATATGAAACCATATGACCTAGTAGTCATCAAACCTTCTTTCTCTGATATTACTGATGTAGTATTACGATAACAAATTTCTACAGTCTGGCAACACTGGGAGCATTAGAAAATAATAATCATGTTTTGCCGTCGGCATTTGAAAAAAATATAATCATGTTTTGCCGTAGGCATTAGGAAAAATTATCATGCATTGCCGTAGGCATTAGGAAAAATCATCATGCATTGCCGTCGGCATTTGAAATAAATAATAATCATGTTTTGCTGCAGGCATTAGGCAAAATTATCATGCATTGCCGTAGGCATTAGGAAAAATTAATAATCACTATTTCAATATTGGTATTAGAAAAAATCATTTTCATGATTTTTCCCGTCGATATATATACTCATAAAAACCTCAAGAAAAATCACCCGTTATCACAATTAATGTAAACCAAAAAAAAAAAATCACCCGTTCCCACAAGGGTTAATGTAAACAAAAAAACTCCTTATGTAAACAAAAAGTAAGACGGACTTATTGAACCACCCTCGTAGGTATCAAATTTCACAAATTTCCAAGAATTTAACAATTTTCAAATTTTAATTACCCAAATTTAACAATTTCACCAACAATTTAACAATTTCAGCCACAATTTAACAATTTTAATCGGCGCCAGGAACCCCAGTTCCCTACTACTTACAATAAATAAATACATGCATTAACAAAAAAATAAAAAATGACATATAAACACTTAACCTGAAGTTTCTCGAACACTGATATTTTGTCTGTATTGTGAATCACAAAAAATGGCGAATTTTTATTAGGCGCCTTTTTTTTTGTATTGTAATGGCTACCTACCACTTTTGTTATTCTTAAATTATACCGCTTTACCTGTTGTGTATTGTTATACTTTGATAGAGGTTCGACCAATTCCTCCAGAAAATCACTAAGTGGCTGTCCGCGAAAAACGAGTTGGACGTTATCTGCGTCCACAGATTTTGTCCGGACTACCACCTATTAATCATCGATTAAAGAAAAACGTATCCTATCTTGTCCTTTTTTATATCTGCGGGGGTTATATTATAATACTTACGTTCGTATGTATTCTAGCACCTTTTATTCAAATAAATAAAATATCTAACTTAACGGTCCAAATGTGATGTGCACAGTTTGTTTAATTTTGTTGTATATTTTTTTGAACAAATATTTTTTTGAGATTTCACAACTCCACTTTTTCACCAGACAAATGCTCAATTAATAATGGCTACTTGGTTCTATCCCTATATATTCCCCTACCTACGTGTACTTCCAAAAATCATAATATTTTCTACAGTATTTTTCCATTTTCCTTAAACCGACAAAACTAATTACAATTAAACTAATTACAATTCCATATTTTTAGTTATTTTCGTATTACAAAAACAAAACGCATATTGGATGGGCTATTTTTTTGCTCAATCTAAGAATACAATAGACCCAGCATTTGCAACCCTGTCATCAATTTTTGTTGGCAATATCATATCACCTTTGTAGTGTTTTTAGTACTACTGCCATATTTTGACATTTCTATTATTATTTTCATTGGCAAAACGTGTGAAACCACAGAGCACAAAAAAATTTAATTATAATTTTGTTTTATAATTACAATGATCAATTTATTCACTGCACACACCACCAAATAACCATCATCTGAAACATCAAGCCACTATCATAATATTGACCCCTGAAAGTAATCAACCATAAGCCATTTGGGCACTTATCCCAGAAACCATAAAAAAAATTTTATTTTTGCTGGCGCATAGACTTCCAGACCACCATGAGCTGAAAAATCCAAACCCACAGCATCGGCCATGAGAGCGATGCCATCGTGGCCATGCCAATTTAATAATCCCTAGGAACAATCCCAAACATGCAAACAAAACAAAAACATCAGCCAAAAGGAAATTTAATACATGAGCGGTTCATGGTGGTGGAAGCATACATATGTATGAGTTAAATAAGCCGCAACAAGTATTTTAAGCAGCTAAATTAATATAAATTCCACTTTTGCTAACAAGTTCCTGGTTTTTATTGGTAAACTAAAAATAAAAGCTTTTATGTAATTAGACAAAAAAAAAATTGGATTGCTTCAGCTTTTAATTTGTATAAAAGCAGAAAATATGAACTTCAAATAATATTTTGTAGATGTTTCATTTAAAGCAGAAAAAATTGATTTAGTTATTTTTGAATGATCTTCAAAAACTTACAATCTTCAATACAATCTCAATACTTTATATTGTTCCAAAGCACTTTCAATTCAACAAGCTGTTTGCATTACATTTATAATAGAATCCAAGATCTCTTAGCAAATCTTCTAAATGTTTTTAGTATAATTTGGGCCGTTTTAAAAATTTTATTGGACATAAGTCAAATAGTGCAAGATTACACAAAAATTTATGGTGCAAAAATACTGCGAAGAAATTTAAATATTACAGATTTTGCACTATTACAGAAAGTGGCAACGTTGTTTTTGACACAACAATGTAATTTTGCTAGTGATGGCACTAAAATTAACGAAAGATGTTAGATGAAACAAAATGAGATAGGAACATCTTTTAAAGATGTAGAAAGATATTGGTTTTTAGTATTGTGTATTTCTTATGGGAAGATGTTAACATTTTCGCAAATTGATGGTAGATGTTGATGTGCGTCAGTGTAAAAAGCCTATAAACTACTCGTATTTTAGTTTTATTTATTTTTTATACGTCATCTGCCTTGTTTTGTAATGTATGACCACACACACACACACACTCACTGTATAAATCTGTCACTTTTTATGCTTCTGTTTTCGGTCTTTCTTTATGCTTAATTAAATGTTTCACTACAAATGAACTGAGCTACTGAGCCAACTGAATGAAATACTTCAGTAAAGTGAGCTGAGCTGAAAAGAGCGGTCACCCAAAAGAGCTGATAAGCATAACTCTACTGAAGAGTGATGCTTCGAAAGCAAAGCTATGTAACCAGCAGGGGGCAAATTACGGCACTCGTTATCGAACGAAATTACGAAATATTTCAATAGAGTTTATATGGTAACATTTTTAGATTTCGAACTGTATCGAATGCCGTAATTTGCCCCAGGGAACGAAGCCGATCGGCTGTGAGTCGGCTAACAGCCGCCGCCGGCTATTTTCAAAGATCCTCAGCCGCCGCGGACTCATGCGGCTCATTTTCGGCTTCGGCTTAGCCGTTCTGTTAATCAGAATTTATGTCACCAAGTCACATCTTGAAAATTGTGCAGGAGACTGCTAAAACATTTGGAAAATGGCTACAGTAGCCCATTCATTATACAATATTGATGCATATGTTATAAATCAAGTCTTTTGATATTTGCCAATATATTGTTCCACCTTGGCGACATTAATGTACAATACGAAAAATTTTTAAATTATATTGCAAGTGGCTGTTCCTCTTAATGGTTCAATCTCGGTAGGATTAAAAGTTTGACTTACCCCAAATATTTTATATAAATCTAATATTTTTTTATATCTAATATTTTGGTAATAAAATTACGTAATATAATATTACCGTTACTTATTAAGATGGACTTCGTGTTCTTTACCTTCCAGATAGTTTCGATATGTACTAATGTCCCTTGAAACATTGGACTTACTGGATTTCAGCTATCGATAAAGGAAAAAATGCTGATAAATGTATTGAAAAGTATGTTGAAAAAAATGTGGCTTGGTGTAGCTTATCTTCCACGTACAGATTTATAAAAAAATTTTTGTTAACGATTTTTTACATCGAATTTCACGAAAAACGTCAAAATAATGCTAGGAATACAACTGGGACGAACGACGAATTTTTCGGTGCGAACTTTCGTCATAAAAAATAAAACATATTTGTTCATATGAAAATGAACACAACACCGCCGTAGAGCGAAATTTGTCGCACGTGACCAGCTCTGATATAGATTTATTTCTATTTTGTACGCCAAAGAACGACGAAAAAACTATATTCTCTCTCCAGAATTTAAAATAAAATTAAGCTAAAGCACGTATGTCTTTAATATATTTTTTGAGAATATGCAATTTGGATTAAAAAAGACTAAAAAAGCTAAATCCGATTTTAAAAAAGCTAAAAAAAATAAGCTAAGAGTTTAATGAAAATTGTAAAGCTAAATCTAGAAGAAATAAGATAAATTTAGCTCAAAAATAGCTAATATGGTCCCACTGACAATAACCAACTCTATCAATTATAACATAGTCTCCACACCTGATGATTTTATATCACACCTCGTAATATGACGACGGCATTGCACTGTCATTTTTTCATTAATATCAGCGCAAGGGGGTAGACGTTGATGATTTTATATCATGATGAACCAAAGAAATATTTGAAAAATGCTTGCAAAAAATAACAAATTTGCGTGTTGTTTAATTTTTTGATCACAAATAATTGTTCTGCCGGCTTTTAAACGAAAATTTTTTAATAAATAAACGTTAAATGGACAATAATACATAAAATGACATTAGATATCAAGATGAATTCATCAGGCCGTGAGCTCTGATGATTATATCATAACGCTACCATAATATTAATAAATTGAGTCTATATGTGATGAATTTTCATCATGATATCAATTTGACATTCATCATGATATAAATTCATCTGGTGTGGACACTATGTAAGAGCTCAATTCGCTGAGTAAATTCGTCGTTATTGTGCTTCACACAACGAATTTACGCAGCGAATTTTTATCGAATTCGTCGTTCGTACCAATTGTGTTCCTAGCATAATTCTTAAAACCCTAGACCTATCATGTATTGCCTAATATAACAGTAACATGTTAGTGCTATATATATTTTCACTTAAAATACCTTATTTCTGTAAAAAAAAAATACCTATATTTTGAATTACAACATGAAGTGTAGACCAAGGCTATTCAACCTGTGGTACGCGTACCACTTGGGGTACGCGAAACTTTCCCAGGTGGTACGCCAAATCTTCAAAAATTTGAGCATTTTTCGCATGTTATATACATGCCTATGTACATAATTATATGGCCATATTTTAAAATTGGTTATTTATTGAGCTCATACTTGTTTATACACATAAATTTTTTTTGGTGGTACGCAAATTGTCGGTTGTGTTTTGTGGTACGCGAACCAAAAAGGTTGAATAGCTCTGGAATAGACTATTCTGTGGTAGTGGTTTGCTTATACAAATTGTTGATATTAGCCGACTCAGCCGATTTGTACTAGCCGCCGACGGTTTTATTTTTTTAGCCACCGCCGCCGAGATTTCTTCGGAGCGTCAACTTTTAGCCGCCACCGCCGACAAATCAGTATCGGCTTCGTTCTCTGTATGTAACCTTTTCGTCTTATTGCCAGAGCACGAAGCTGTTCGTCGCATAGGCGGCTAACAGCCGCCGCAGAATTTCATCTCGAAATTGCGCCGACGCCGATGGAGGCGGCTGTGATCGGCGCACGGCTCAGCCGACCACTAGTATATATAGCAAAATTTTCTTGCCAAAATACTATTCATTTTTAATTTTTTTGCTGAAAGAATTCTAATGGTTTTTTCGTGAATTTACAGAATATATACAAGTATGTACGCAGATTTCTTTATACGAAAATATGTTTTCTTCTATCGTCTATAGTAGTTTTGTTGAGATACAATATGTATGCATTTGATCACGAAATGTACGATAATTTCCAAATAATTACATAACATAACTGGTATGTGATGTTTGATTCTTGTATTATTAGATGATACATACATACATATTTGGTCCAAATGTAATAAAGCTATATTATACACAGATCTTACCTTATAAAATAATGAAAACTAATTAAAATTATCGCTATCGAAATTTGGCGAGAGCCGTTAATAAAAGTCTATCCAAGAAAACTTAGTTTCATCACATTAAAAAACCATGTGGAAAATTAGATGGAAGAAAGGTGTTGTGGTATTTATTCTAAACAAAAATGGTTATAAAAATTTTCCGAAAAACGTGGCATTTAAAAGTTATCGTGCTAAAAGTGTTTATAGCCAGGAAAGGTTATTTTTAGGTGAAAAGTGCAATGCTGTAATGTATTAAATGATAATACACGAGCGTTTGCTGAGTGATCAAAGTATATTGATATTTTATTTAAAATCTCTTCAGCTTATATACTAAATTATTCTTACTTATTCTAATATACATACATTCATACATTCATACATTTAGCTTATATTGCATTTAATAACTATACATTGTACCAGGCACACGTTTGAAGTTCAGTGCCATTTCGCTGTACTCATAGTAACAATTTATTTAAGTCAGCATAATTCAAACTATTTAGCAATAGCGAGCATTCACCGATAATTGTAAGAATATTATGTTACCGAAATTCCAGCGTTTATGGCTAAGTGTGTTTGCAATTAAAAATCGTCACTGACCTATCATAACAAGACGTTGACTTTAAGTTATTTCAATTTGTTTACATATTTTTTTTTAGAATATTATTGTTTTTTGTGAATATCAGATTGCTGTGACTGTTTGTTAAGGTTCATGCATATGTCGTACAATATATACACTACAATGCGCATGGCCGTTAGGTATGCACGCTTTCAGTGAATATGATATTTCATGGCCAGGATATCAGAAACTGCCGGTGGAGCGAACAAAATAAATACTTTCGGCAATTTGGGTGGTCTAATCTGTATTCAAGTTTCTTAGATATGGGTGCATGAATTGCTATCAGAAAGGGCTGATCTATGTTAAAGTCCTCTCTAGATAACTATTTTAAAAATGTTAATAATGAAAAAATGCAGAATAAAACATTCAACTATTTCTTATATCGAAAATAAAATATTTTAATACACGAAAAAATAAACTCTGTCTTTCATAAAACAAATATGTGTGTAAGTAATATTGTATGTATGCATATAATTCCTACGACATCGGTGAAGGGTATATAATATTCGGCTAATCCGAATATAGCACTCTTACTTGCTTTATTTTGAAAAGCTTAAGTTACAAGTTACTGTTACAAAAACTGTAAACAAAAATGTGTACTTAAATTGTTTTTGCCGTAAAATTTAAACGGTATATCCTATAGTTATAAAATTTTGACAGATAATGATAATGATAACAAGTTAATGATTTTTATAAATTTCAAAAATCATGTGGGTTTAGCTTCTTTGGCGATAATGGCTCGGTTTCTTAAAGCAGCATAAAAAATAAAAATATATATCTATACTTGCAAGAGATACACAAGCGATATAAGTAGTAGGGAATTGGGGTTCCGGTGGCAATTAAAATTGTTAAATTGTTGCTGAAATTGTTAAATTTGGGTAATTAAAATTTGAAAATTGTTAAATTCTTGGAAATTTGTGTTTTTTTGTTTACATAAGGAGTTTTTTGTTTACATTAGGAGTTTTTTGTTTACATTAGGAGTTTTTGTTTACATTAAGTGTATGTCTGTCTGTCGGTCTGTCTGTCTGCCTGCCTGACCGTGGGAAGTTTGTGTGTGGAATATTTTGTGTGAATGTATTAAGGCGGTTCATAGTTTGGCGGTTTTTATGTGTGTATGTGACGACGGGGAAAATCATGAAAATGGTTTTTCCTAATGCTGACGGAAAATCATCTAATGATATTTCGTAATTCCGAAGGCAAAACATGATAATTTTTCGTAATACCGAAGGCAAAACATGATAATTTTTCCTAATGCCTACTGCAAAACATGATAATTTTTCGGAATACCGAAGGCAAAACATTATAATTTTTCCTAATGCCTACTGCAATACATGATAATTTTTCCTAATGCCTACTGCAATACATGATTATTATTTTTTTCAAATGCCGACGGCAAAAAATGAATATAATTTTTTCAAATGCCGACGGAAAAATGATTTTTCCTAATGACGACGGGAAAACGTGAAAGTTATTTTTTCTAATGCTAATGTAGGTGTTGCTAGACTGTGGGAATTTAAGGCTGACCGTGATTTAAGTGGGCGGCGTTGTTGCCGTAATATGTAACCATAGGAATTTGTGGATGTGTCTGTCTGTCTGTGAGAATTTAGGTGAAGGTTTGATTGGCAGGGGGCGGGGTGTAGTTGAGGTAGATCGATTGCGTGTGTAGTTGTGTGTGAATGTATGTGTATGTGTGTGTGTGTGTGTGTGTGTGTGTGTGTGTGTGTGTGTGTGTGTGTGTGTGTGTGTGTGTGTGTATGTTTGTAGGAATTTCAATGTGTGTATTTCTGTAGGAGCTTAAGGCTGATTGTGATTTATGAGGGGTGAGGTGTTCTAGTAATATGCAACCGGGGGAATCTGTGTGTTTGTATGTATGTAGGAGTTTAAGGCTGACCATGATTTGGGTGGGCAGGGTTGTTGACGTAATATGTAGCCATGGGGATTTGTGAATGTGTCTCTCTATAGTAGTTTAAGGTTGATCGTGATTTGAGGTGGGTGAGGATGTTGTTGTTGAGGTAAATTGGTTATGCGTATGTATGTATGTATGTATTTTTGTAAGAATTTAAGATGATTGTGATTTATTAGGGGCGAGGTGTTCTTGTAATATGTAGCCGTGAGAATCTATGTGTATAGACGTCTGTAGAAGTTTAAGACTATCTGTAATTTCAGGTAGGTGAGAGTGTTGTGTTGTTGAGATTAACCTTATATATTGTATATGTATGTATGATCATGGGAATTTGTGTATGTATATCTGAGGGAGAATTTAAGGCTCGTCATGATTTGCAAAAGGTGGGGTGTTGTTGAAATTTTCTTGGATATTTCTTATATGAATTCTGCTATGTGTGTGTATTTGAGCTGGTATTTATATGTAGGTAGAAATAAATTGTTTTCAACATCGACATTTGGTACTATAAAATACTATCATATATCTGGACTTCCCTAATCCTAGTATGCTTTTGTACTTACGATTGATTTATATTTTCTCATGCTTAAATTTGTCTCGCGTTGAAGTCGGTCTGTGTGAAATTTGTTTATATTACAGATTTTGTTTATTTAACTACATTCGTCTTCTTTGACTGAAAGAGTTATATACACACAGAGAAAAACCAACTTGAAATCAGTAAGAACCATGCTGAATTAATAAGAACCATTAGCGAAGGTTTAGTCATATTGAAATTTCTTATTTCAATATGGACAAAATATTAATTTACAGTATTCATTTATTAAACTCATTAGTTTGTAGATATCTCAATATACATTTTCTATTATATTAAAAATTATTGAATTAATGTGATGAATTCTTATTTTTAAGCTGCAGATTTTCCCTGAGTGTATGGATTGTTTATATTTGCATTGTGCTTTAACTAAACGACGCTTCATATATTTTCATGATGTAGATCTAATAAATACTTAAGCATTGATAAGAAATTTGATATGTATACATACATATCTACAAATTGATTTTATGTATGTATGTATGTATGTATGTATGTATGTACATATATATGTACATACAAATAAGTGTTCAACTCAATCTTTGAATAAATTTTTTATTTTATTTTTTGTCATGTGATGTCTGTTGTTGGTGAAATTAAAAACATTTTAATTTTTATCTGCGTTTACTTAAAAGTTTGTGAGGATTTTCTGTTGTAAGTAAAACTGAATTCTTGAAGATATGTACTTACATACTCTATAGTAATAGTAACTATAATAGAAATATTTCTTATACTTAATTTACAGTTTTTTAAAGTATATGGTATAAAATTTTTTCTAGCTATAGCCTTCTACATTTATTTTGGAAAACTTGCTTTGCTTTTTAAAAATGTATAAACATTTTTAAATGAAACTGATCCGGCACTCCAGCTTAGGTACTGATAGTTTTTTTTTTGTTGTTAGTTAACTTACTTATTTTTTATTTTTTATTGATAAACATTGGAAATCAAAAGGGAGTTTTATATTGTAATTATTATTTTCATAATTGTTGAAAACAATCGCTGCTTTTTGTTTGTTTTTTGCGATGAAATCATTTGAATTACTTTTGCAACTTTACGCGTTTATAAAAATTATGTTATTTTCTATATTTCTTAATTTATAAGACTTTTAGACTTTGTCCTTTAGGGGTTATATATTCTATTATACGATTATGAATAAGAATGCAGTAAGCTGATGTATTTGCTTACTGCTTCAAATTAAAATTTTATTAAATTGAATAAAAGGAGTTTTTTTTCTTAAACTCTGATGCAGTTAGAAGCGCTGGAGATTCTTTCATATAACAGCTTTTTTGAAATTTTTGATACATAGTATAATATAGAATTGGATAACATTTATTTTTAATTTTTATGTTAAGAAGTACGGGTATGAGACTGAATTTAAATGTACTTTTAAATTAGTTAAATCATAATGAACAAACATATTTTCTTCTTTAATAGCGATCAACAGAAAACGAACTCGTTTTCATATAATTTAGGTATACCCTATCGACGGCTCCTCTAGGATACAAGATGACTTTGTATGACGAAATTTCTGTTGCTTTATACTGATAATATGTTTACATTAATAAGATACATAAACATATGTTTATTTTATGAACGGTGAGCACCTATGGCTTTTATTTAATGTTCTATATGACTTTTTTTCATTTTATTAAAGTTCAGCGTATTGTATATATATTTCTGAAATGTTTAAGTGTGTTTTGTGTGCCCATCGGGCAGAGTGTACGTATTAGTTGGTCAGTCAGTCTCTATTTTTATTTATTTTTTTTTCTTCTAATGTGCCACTCCTTTTTCAGATTTTACTACTTGGAATAGAGAATTTTTGTCTAATTTGTTGGTGGGTATATACATTAGGTATGTAGAAATTAGTTTAGATACAAAGAAATGCATGTTTAATATACAACTATTGTATCAAATCGATCTCAAATAACTCAGTTACCTCTACCAGCAATTCACCGTTGGTGTATTCATAAAGTGTTAGAAACAATGAAATATCTATGTTTTGAGAGAATTTTTCCCCTCAAGTATTTCTACATGAGGTTTGAGGGGTCAATCACTGTCGCATTCATATGTAATGATTATTCACTTAAAAAAGGTCATCATCACCATCAATCATCTCCGTATACAATACATTCATGAGTTGGGTTGATCCAGATACAATTGCTGTCTCATCACCTTCTAACAGCTTTATATATTTTGCTAGTATGCATGCATTAGCATGCTTCTATCGATAGTGACGTAAGAGTCCGAGATGTAGAGTGTTACAATTAAAAATCTTTACTATTAGAATTTACCAGTTCGCTCTTTTGAATTTTTACAAAGTAGATACATATGTATGTATTTCATTGACCACAAAATCATAAAATTTCTTTGCTTACAAAATTGTATGACGTGAGGATTTTTTTTTTTTTTAATTATACATGCTTCGGCATGCTTTCATTTTTTTTCTATAAATTTATGTAATACTCATACAGATACAGATATAAAGTAAGATCTGTTTACTGTACATTTTAAAATTTATGCATGCTTCAGCATGATTCTAGTTGAAGCGTATATTCATTCACTAAGTTTGTTTGATACTTATTCATACACATGTACATTCTTAAAGATTGGATATCAAAGTCCAATTTCCGTAGTTTATCTATATTTTCTAAAGATCTGATAGCTAAAGAAATAAATAGAGTGAAGATCTTCTATAATAATCCCATTGTCATATTGTAAAATTTTGCGTGCTAGCGCTTTCGATGGGAAAATATACATACAACTTTATAAAAAGTGATAATATGATGTGCTGCTGAATATTGCACTATGTTATAGTTCATTTTAAACACTGAAGTTTTAGCAATATTTCATTCAGACCAACAAGTTTAGAGAATTCCACTACATTTAGTTAATTATCTTTCTTAAGACCCATCATTCCTAATCAATCCTACAAAAAACAACACAAACTAGATTTTTCGTTTTAATTTTATTTTTATTAAATTCAACATTCATTCTTCAAATTACTTTATACTATATTAAGTAGCTTTTCCTCATTTGTTGAGTTGACTTTAATAGGAGACATTTTAATGGTACGATGAACTTTTCTATTGCATTCATTGAGTAAATCTTTATATATACCAATCCACTTATATGAACCATTAAAGCTAATTCTTTTCACATCATACCTTTCAATGATCTATTAAATCATTCTAATATTGATGCTTTCATATTAAGTAATGTTCAATCTTCTATTTATGTATGAGCTTTCCCAAGTATTTATTAAAAAATTCTTTAGAATCATCTGTTTGTAAGTTCTTTGGTACCCGTACCACTTCAAAAATATTTTCCATTGCCTTGGTTTTTAGAGTGCAGCTTTTATTTTCAGCTGTACTTTGAGAATGTGTCAATTACAGTCTTCAAAAATCAACAATTTCTATTTTCTGTAGAAAAGTTCTACATTTCACCTAACTTAGCTCCATAAAACATCATATATTCCTGTCATTACATCTCTACAAGCACAAACAGTTGTTGAGATTTAATATGGAGTTCGTTAACTAAATTCCTTTTTAAGGACATAGAATTGTTTCACAGATTTTTTCGAAAGTGTTGTGATCTACATCTTGCACTTTCAGCTATTTATACTAAAATGTAGTTAATTTTCTAATCTATATATTTAACCGTAAACTCTTCAATTTGTTTTTAATTATTTACTTTTTAGAATTGCTTTTTCAATTTTATAACTGTCTTCTTTCTCTAATTTTATTTCACGCTGTAGTTCCTCAATTTGCATTTAAATATATTCTTGAATATTAATGCTTTAAGCTATATTATTAATTTGTCTTGTATTTTATCTTCATTCAGTTTGATGTAACTATCAACAATAGTTTGTATCTAATTCATTTATGCCTTCCAATACTGATAAGTCAGTATAAATGTCTTCAGAATTGGAAGTCTATGAGTAAAATCATCGTCATCATCATTCTCAGTATTAGCATCATTAAATATGATGGTATTATCAAATATTGTTCCTTCTACTAGTTTCTTTGGGGTACTTGTCTATATCTTGAGTGAAGGTTTCTCAGGCTTTAAACTTGTACATTTTCAACTTCTATCTTGATTTCTTTCATAAGAATTCTTTTAATATTTTTAGAACTATTTATGAATTCTTCTGCTATAGGTTTAAATGTATCTTTTAGTTGTTCACTTGTATCTATTTCACCAGTTTTTATACTACGAAGCTTTTTCTTCAACACATTTCTTGTCAACACCAACTGTTTTAAAATTTTCTCATCCATGTTCGCTAAGGGCAAATAACAGGTATCAGCAATCAGATCAGCTTTTCAGGAGCTGGTCTGGTTTTCAGATCAGCTTTTCAGGACCTGGTCTGGTTTTCAGATCAGCTTTTCAGGACCTGGTCTGGTTTTCAGATCAGCTTATCAGGACCTGGTCTGGTTTTCAGATCAGCTTTTCAGGACCTGGTCTGGTTTTCAGATCAGCTTATCAGGAGCTGGTCTGGTTATCAGATCAGCTTGTCAGGAGCTGGTCTGGTTATCAGATCAGCTTATCAGGAGCTGGTCTGGTTTTCAGATCAGCTTATCAGGAGCTGGTCTGGTTATCAGATCAGCTTATCAGGAGCTGGTCTGGTTATCAGATCAGCCTATCAGGAGCTGGTCTGATTATCAGATCAGCTTATCAGGACCTGATCTGATTTTCAGATCAGCTTATCAGGAGCTGGTCTGGTTTTCAGATCAGCTTATCATGTAACAGATCAGGCTATCAGGAGCTGTTCAGATTTTCATTTCAAGATATCTGAGTCAGATTTAGTTATCAGTGTACAAGTAGCTAGCCATTTATAACATTTATATACATGAAGTTTAAAGTCAGATGAAATACGAAAAAGTAAAGTTTTATGTAGTAAAATTATTTTCTATAACGATCATCGTTTAATTCACTATCTTTGCTTATAATCAAAAATCCATATTTATCCTTTCAACATGCTTTATATTTTTCTCACCTTACCTAAACATTAACATTAAACATAAGTAGAATGAATCAACATTCTTATCTCTCCCCATACAAAAATATGCTTCCCATACGCATCATCGTTAAATATCATATTGGAATTACTTTGGACTGAAATAACAGATTCACTATCGGTAAATTTTGTAATATATTATTATTTTAATTGATGTAATAAATTTCTTCAGATTTTTATATCTGGGTTGATATAAAGATTTTGAGTATAAATAAATGTTCTCAAATTTAAGTCCATTAGGACTTTCTAGCAAGCCAATCATAGCGTTTTTTTTTCGTAATTTGACAGGTCAACTATTGTTGAACGAATAGAATTTGATATTAGGGAACTATGATTTATTTTTGAACTATCGTTCGATGAATCATCAATATTTCGTACCAAGAATTATTTATGTTGTTTTGACTAAGGGTATGAGTCAATATTTATAAAATCATTTCATAAATATCAGCTCATGCTCATAGTCAAAACAAAGTATGCTTTAAGTGTTTAAAACCAGTATTACCATAAAAATGGTGGTTTTAAACACTTAAAATATACTTTGTTTTACTAACCGCATTTTATAACTAAATGCATTTCATAAATATTAACGCATACTCATAATCAAAACAGCATATAAATATCCTTTGTTTTGACTATGAGTATGAGTCATTATCTCTTATTATAGAAAGAATAAAATAGTATGGTTATATGATATCAGAAATCATGTTTTCTAAAATCATATAACCATACTATTTTATTCTTTCAATAATAATAGATAATATTTATGAAATGCATTTATTTACAAAATGCGGTTAGTAAAACAAAGTATATTTTAAGTGTTTAAACCCACCATTTTTATGGTAATACTGGTTTTAAACACTTAACTGACTCACTGACTGACCAACTAATACGTACACTCTGCCCGATGGGCACACAAAACACACTTAAACATTTCAGAAATATATATACAATACGCTGAACTTTAATAAAATGAAAAAAAGTCATATAGAACATTAAATAAAAGCCATAGGTGCTCACCGTTCATAAAATAAACATATGTTTATGTATCTTATTAATGTAAACATATTATCAGTATAAAGCAACAGAAATTTCGTCATACAAAGTCATCTTGTATCCTAGAGGAGCCGTCGATAGGGTATACCTAAATTATATGAAAACGAGTTCGTTTTCTGTTGATCGCTATTAAAGAAGAAAATATGTTTGTTCATTATGATTTAACTAATTTAAAAGTACATTTAAATTCAGTCTCATACCCGTACTTCTTAACATAAAAATTAAAAATAAATGTTATCCAATTCTATATTATACTATGTATCAAAAATTTCAAAAAAGCTGTTATATGAAAGAATCTCCAGCGCTTCTAACTGCATCAGAGTTTAAGAAAAAAAACTCCTTTTATTCAATTTAATAAAATTTTAATTTGAAGCAGTAAGCAAATACATCAGCTTACTGCATTCTTATTCATAATCGTATAATAGAATATATAACCCCTAAAGGACAAAGTCTAAAAGTCTTATAAATTAAGAAATATAGAAAATAACATAATTTTTATAAACGCGTAAAGTTGCAAAAGTAATTCAAATGATTTCATCGCAAAAAACAAACAAAAAGCAGCGATTGTTTTCAACAATTATGAAAATAATAATTACAATATAAAACTCCCTTTTGATTTCCAATGTTTATCAATAAAAAATAAAAAATAAGTAAGTTAACTAACAACAAAAAAAAAAACTATCAGTACCTAAGCTGGAGTGCCGGATCAGTTTCATTTAAAAATGTTTATACATTTTTAAAAAGCAAAGCAAGTTTTCCAAAATAAATGTAGAAGGCTATAGCTAGAAAAAATTTTATACCATATACTTTAAAAAACTGTAAATTAAGTATAAGAAATATTTCTATTATAGTTACTATTACTATAGAGTATGTAAGTACATATCTTCAAGAATTCAGTTTTACTTACAACAGAAAATCCTCACAAACTTTTAAGTAAACGCAGATAAAAATTAAAATGTTTTTAATTTCACCAACAACAGACATCACATGACAAAAAATAAAATAAAAAATTTATTCAAAGATTGAGTTGAACACTTATTTGTATGTACATATATATGTACATACATACATACATACATACATACATAAAATCAATTTGTAGATATGTATGTATACATATCAAATTTCTTATCAATGCTTAAGTATTTATTAGATCTACATCATGAAAATATATGAAGCGTCGTTTAGTTAAAGCACAATGCAAATATAAACAATCCATACACTCAGGGAAAATCTGCAGCTTAAAAATAAGAATTCATCACATTAATTCAATAATTTTTAATATAATAGAAAATGTATATTGAGATATCTACAAACTAATGAGTTTAATAAATGAATACTGTAAATTAATATTTTGTCCATATTGAAATAAGAAATTTCAATATGACTAAACCTTCGCTAATGGTTCTTATTAATTCAGCATGGTTCTTACTGATTTCAAGTTGGTTTTTCTCTGTGTGTATATAACTCTTTCAGTCAAAGAAGACGAATGTAGTTAAATAAACAAAATCTGTAATATAAACAAATTTCACACAGACCGACTTCAACGCGAGACAAATTTAAGCATGAGAAAATATAAAGCAATCGTAAGTACAAAAGCATACTAGGATTAAGGAAGTCCAGATATATGATAGTATTTTATAGTACCAAATGTCGATGTTGAAAACAATTTATTTCTACCTACATATAAATACCAGCTCAAATACACACACATAGCAGAATTCATATAAGAAATATCCAAGAAAATTTCAACAACACCCCACCTTTTGCAAATCATGACGAGCCTTAAATTCTCCCTCAGATATACATACACAAATTCCCATGATCATACATACATATACAATATATAAGGTTAATCTCAACAACACAACACTCTCACCTACCTGAAATTACAGATAGTCTTAAACTTCTACAGACGTCTATACACATAGATTCTCACGGCTACATATTACAAGAACACCTCGCCCCTAATAAATCACAATCATCTTAAATTCTTACAAAAATACATACATACATACATACGCATAACCAATTTACCTCAACAACAACATCCTCACCCACCTCAAATCACGATCAACCTTAAACTACTATAGAGAGACACATTCACAAATCCCCATGGCTACATATTACGTCAACAACCCTGCCCACCCAAATCATGGTCAGCCTTAAACTCCTACAGACATACAAACACACAGATTCCCCCGGTTGCATATTACTAGAACACCTCACCCCTCATAAATCACAATCAGCCTTAAGCTCCTACAGAAATACACACATTGAAATTCCTACAAACATACACACACACACACACACACACACACACACACACACACATACACATACATTCACACACAACTACACACGCAATCGATCTACCTCAACTACACCCCGCCCCCTGCCAATCAAACCTTCACCTAAATTCTCACAGACAGACAGACACATCCACAAATTCCTATGGTTACATATTACGGCAACAACGCCGCCCACTCAAATCACGGTCAGCCTTAAATTCCCACAGTCTAGCAACACCTACATTAGCATTAGAAAAAATAACTTTCACGTTTTCCCGTCGTCATTAGGAAAAATCATTTTTCCGTCGGCATTTGAAAAAATTATATTCATTTTTTGCCGTCGGCATTTGAAAAAAATAATAATCATGTATTGCAGTAGGCATTAGGAAAAATTATCATGTATTGCAGTAGGCATTAGGAAAAATTATAATGTTTTGCCTTCGGTATTCCGAAAAATTATCATGTTTTGCAGTAGGCATTAGGAAAAATTATCATGTTTTGCCTTCGGTATTACGAAAAATTATCATGTTTTGCCTTCGGAATTACGAAATATCATTAGATGATTTTCCGTCAGCATTAGGAAAAACCATTTTCATGATTTTCCCCGTCGTCACATACACACATAAAAACCGCCAAACTATGAACCGCCTTAATACATTCACACAAAATATTCCACACACAAACTTCCCACGGTCAGGCAGGCAGACAGACAGACCGACAGACAGACATACACTTAATGTAAACAAAAACTCCTAATGTAAACAAAAAACTCCTAATGTAAACAAAAAACTCCTTATGTAAACAAAAAAACACAAATTTCCAAGAATTTAACAATTTTCAAATTTTAATTACCCAAATTTAACAATTTCAGCAACAATTTAACAATTTTAATTGCCACCGGAACCCCAATTCCCTACTACTGATATATGTACTTATATAGCTGTAACGTTCTAAACCAGGACACACTTTCAAGCAAACGTGAAAATACAGTTCCTTTTTATACGTTGCAACCGTTGTATATATTCGAATTATGTAGGTTTTAATAACCCTTCCAACATTTGGAAGTTTCTTTCATCGTCCATCGTCAAAGGCGTTACGTCTTACTCACTTCCAGACGTTAATTGGAAGATAGTTTGAATTTCACAATAACAATTTACATTGCAGTCGTCTTTTAATCATCCAGACGACGTTTGGAAGATAGTTTGTTGTTTACAACACCAGCCGAAAATGACATGTGCCGTTATGGATATAATAAACAAAAACAACACTATGCACGCACTTCTGGGAAAGTCGCAGTGACCGCGAAATAAAATTGAAAAAATTAAAAGAATGCAAAAAAGAAGTTTTCGACATCATCGAGATTAGTTTTTTTTTTGTCTTTTGCTGTGGTCGGTCAGTGGTAAGGTGTGACTTTGTTTTGTTATTGTTATTGTTGCAGTTTTTACATAATTGTTAATTAGATAATTGTCCCATAGTCAATATGAGTGAATTATATGTAAAGGCAAAAAAAAAAATTAAAAGCAAAAGAGAGGCGAATAAAATAATAAAAAAGTGTCTTCTTGAAGTAACGCAGAAGTGATTTCTTGAAGTTACTTCCCGGGGGTACAACTTCTCAGTACGAAAGACGCTTCTACGATGAGAAAATGGTATCTTAGCGTCACTTCTGAGTCACTTCCGCGATAGAAAATGTTGGCACGGGAGGTGCGTTATCCATAGTCCTTGCATGTAAGCAAAAAAAACCAAATTATTGTGTTAGCCGACCGTTAGCCGGCACATTTGCTTAGCCGCCGGTGGCGAAAATTTTTCGGCTCGCAGCCGGCTTTTAGCCGCCGCCGACGATATTTGCTCTTAGCCGCCGCCGATCACCAGTCTACCTCGGCTTCGTGCTCTGCTTATTGCTCCAAGTTCTGTAAAGCCAATAGTACACGGCATGTAAAAAGCCACATGCATATGTGGCGATGACGTCGATCTACCGCATTCATCTTGAACTTCCCTTTTATATTCAAGATCCTCCGAATTCATCTTGAATTTCATTTTCTTGCTGTTATTTCAAGATCTACCGAATTCATCTTGAAATAATATTTTGTTCAAGATCTACCGCAAGTAGATTAGTAATGGGGACCTGAGTCCTGTTTTGGGAATTCAAAACCGGGAAAAAACAAAAACGATGGCAATCCTGTTACAAATGGGGGGATTTTGGGGATTTTCACGCTGATATGGTGTGTGTGTGTGAGTTTGATTCTTTGGCCATGTGTATGTATGTATACTTGTGTGCACAGCTTCTGTTGTTATTGTAGAGAAACGTTGTGCTTACAGTGCAGGGATGTATGTACGTGTGGGATGTGTATGTGTGTGTGTGTGTGAGTCTAATTCTTTGGTTGTATGTGCATGTATATGTGGGTGTTTGTATGTATGTATGGGTGTGTGCGTATGTGTGTGTGATTGTTATTTGATAGACTTATGGTTGCTGTTTTAAGTTATAGTTGGTATGCTTATGTAGGGTTATTGTATGTATGCATTTATGTTTGTGATCTCTGGGGCGGGGGGGAAAATAATCTAATAGCTGCAGAGAGTGGCAACCCTGTTGCGAATGGAAGTCGTTAGGGAATGTATTTGGTAATGTATGTATATGTTGTTGGATTAATGTATGTGATCTTATCTATTTTTGCTTTGAAGAATGTCATTGCTTGTGTGAGTTACATCAACACTTTTTCATACATATTTACAAATGCATGTATATATGTTTTTAAGGCTATTGACGTTGCTATTATGGAGATAGAAAATATTGTGTCGGCATAGGTTTCATATATGTTCAAGTGAATTTCAGATGTTAAATGTTTTGAATCCGATCAGGTTGATAAGAAGAGCTTTTCAATAGGGGTAGTGATATCTTTATTTCGGTATATTTTACTTTAATGTAACAATTATAAGAAATAGCTTTTGGAGAAATACAGCAAAAACTTATAGAAGCACCTACTTTCACGTGTCCCGATTTTTCTAGTACCTTTATATTGCAAACTGATGCTAGCGATTTTGTTCTGGCTGTTGCTGTGTATATGAATTTCATCATATATCGTAATACCAACAGAGAATTGTGGAAATGTGTGTGTGTGTGTGTGTGTGAGTATGTGTTTATGTGTGCGTGTGTGTGAGTGTGTGTGTGTGTGTGTGTATGAATTTCATCATATGTCGTAATAAATTAGGCTTGATGACTACTACGCGATTCTCATATAAAGTATATAAGTAGAAGAAATAATGTAGATTGTCATCAGTCTGCTTTGATATCTCAACAAGTAACAACCTATTTTCCCAACAAAAATTTCTAAAGTGTTTGAAATCCAAAAACTATAAAAGTGCTAGAACTTAACTACTGTTTGTTAAACAAGTTTATAGTGCATAAAAAAAATAATTAAATAAATTGTTTATAACTGAAATAAATTGTTTATAAATAAAATAATTAAATAAATTGTTTATAAATATAATAATTAAATTAATTAATAAACGAATAAATAATTAAATAAAATGAATACTACAAGTTGTACCATCTGCAATAAAGTCTTTCTGACTCAAACAAAACTAAATCAGCATATTGAAACGCACTCATATGCTAACCAATCGAAGGCTATGGTTGGAACTAGTAAGCTAAATCTTCAAAACAAATATTGTGAGGATTGTGATGAGATGATCCCATCAAATGGTTATATGGCTCATGTCAGAACCACAAAACATAAAAACAGTTGTCAACAAGAACAGATTGGAGATTTTCTCACAAAAAGAGCAAGCAACTTCAATGGGAGGATCGAGACATATATTGTCCTAAACAAAAATGTGGGTGTCTTGTTTCCGGAGGAGTTTCTGAAATCTGCCAAGAGCACCATAGTACAACAAATCAATGAACGTAGTAGGATACATACTACATTTAAATTTAATATGGAGCTCACATGTGATTATATGAAGATGGTGAATGATGAGATTAATGTTTCCCAACTTGTTCATATTTCGAAAATGATGATGGTTACTTTATCTGGTGACATAGAGGATATGTACAAGAAACAAACCGAGGAGCTAAGAACCAAAATGGAAGAATTTCAAGAGAGGGATAGCGGATGGACTTTGATTTCAATAAATACCCTTGAAGTCAATATAAACAAGGCGTCCATAATAAGAGGATCGAACTTTATCCCTCTCCCAAAAAATATTGCAGCAAAACATGCATGCATAAATGTCGAGAACTCTGATGTTTATTGCTTTAAATGGTGTCTCATTGCGGCTTTGAATGTAAACAGTGGTCTGAGTCCTAAACAACGGAAAAACTGTAGAAATTACAATATTGCAAACATTTCTGATGAGAATATTAATATAGGGGGAATTGTATTAAATTTTAAAGACCTAGAGTTTCCACTTCCATTGAAGCAGATACAAAAATTTGAAAGTCAAAATTATGTGAGCATCAATGTATTTGGTCACAATGGAACATCGCTTATAGGACCATACTACATAACAAAAGGAGAAAAACATGTTCATATTAATCTCTTATTGCTCCAGTCCAATGAAAACTTCCACTATGTACTCATCAATGATATATCAAAGTAAGTTTCATTTCTGCATTTAAGCGAAATATGTTTTCATATCTATTTAAACAGTTACTTATTATTGTTATATTAATTTACATACTATTTTATTTTCTATATTTTCTTCAGACTTCTTCGTTCCAACATGACGGCACACAGAAGTAAGATTCTGATATGCAACACCTGCCTATATTATACACATGATGATTATGTGTATAATCATCACAAAAACGTTTGCGGCAAAAAAGTCATCAGAATGCCAGAAAATGGATCTATTATCAAGTTTACGAAGCACTACAAACAGTTAAATGTACCATTTGTAATATACGCAGACTTTGAGTCCATTTTAGAAAAAGTCAATGATCCTGTGAGTAAAAGCACTACAAATGTACAGAAACACCATGCATGTGCATTCGGGTATTTAATTAATTGTAGTTTTAAGAGAGAAAATAATTTATATAGGAATTATTTTGGTGAAGATTCGGCAAATGTATTTATCAAAAAAATAGTTGAAGATTGTACAGATATTTATCTAAATTATTTACTTAAAGTTAAGAAAATGTTCATAACCCCAATAGAAATAGCTCAATATAATAATGCAAAAAATTGTCATATATGTAAGAAAATATTAAATAAGGATAAAGTTAGAGATCATTGTCATCTTACTTACGGGCAATTATCGTGGGGCAGCTCATAGCGAATGTAATTTGAATTATAAAACACCTCAGTTTATACCGGTTATCATGCATAATCTTTCTGCATATGATATACATCTATTTTTCAAAGAACTTTCTACTATAAAATATTCCACAATAAAAGTGATTCCCCAGAACACAGAGCGTTATATCTCTCTTTCAATTTTCATCAGATTAGATGAAAAATATGGATTCGAAATAAGATTTATAGACTCGTTTAGATTTATGGCTTCGAGCTTAGATATTTTAGTGAAAAATCTTGATAATAATGATTTCAATACTATTCGATCATGTTTCGTTGATGAAGCTCAGTTCAACCTGATAAGAAGAAAGGGTGTATTTCCGTACTCTTACATGGATTCCATGACTAAGTTTAAGGAAACTAAGCTCCCTAGTAGAGACGAGTTCTTCAATATTCTAACGAATGAAGAATGTGATGTAGTCGAGTATGAACATGCTCAAAAAATATGGAGAGAGTTTAACTGTAAAACCCTCCTTGACTACACTGAACTCTACTTAAAGACAGATGTTCTACTTCTAACTGACGTGTTTGAAAATTTTAGGAAAATTTGTAGAGATATATATGATTTAGACCCCTGCCACTATTATACAGCACCAGGATTATCTTGGGATGCAATGTTGAAAACCACAGAAGTTTCACTGGAACAGTTCACTGATTCCGAAATGTATATGTTTATACAAAACGGAATTAGAGGTGGACTAGTTCAATGCTCGCAAAGATATTCCAAAGCAAATAACAAATATTTGGAAGATTTTGATGCATCAAAACCATCAGAATTTCTTGTATATTTAGACGCTAACAATTTGTATGGTTGGGCGATGTCGGAATATCTACCTTGCGGTGAATTTGAGTGGATATGTGATACTGATTTTGATGTTAAAAAAATTTCTGATACTGCAGAGTATGGGTACATTTTGGAAGTGGATATAGAGTACCCCGATTCAGTGCATGATCTTCATAATGATTTGCCATTTTGTCCTCAAAATAAGACAGTGGGGGGATCCAAAATCAAAAAATTAGTTGCAGACTTACACTCAAAAACAAATTACACCATACACTATAGAGTTTTAAAACAAGCCATTTCAAATGGCATCATTTTAAAACAGATCCATAGAATACTCAGATTTAAACAATCCCCTTGGCTTAAAAAATATATTGATTTAAACACATTTCATAGGACAAATGCTAAAAATAACTTTGAAAAAGATTTCTTCAAACTTTTAAACAATGCTGTTTACGGGAAGACAATGGAAAACATTGAAAAACGTAGGGACATTAGAATTACTTCATCTTGGGAAACAAAAAATAGGAATCATTTAGGTCTCAGAGCATTAATTGCGAAACCAAATTTTAAGCAGTTGACAAAATTTTCTGATGATATGTATGCGGTAGAGTTAGAAAAAATGGAACCACTATATGATAAACCCATATATGTTGGTTTTACAGTACTGGAGTTATCCAAGTGGAGAATGTATGACTTCCATTATGGCTTCATGAAGCCTAAATTTGGAGACAACATTTCTCTCAACTATATGGATACTGACTCATTTATTTATTCAATTAAAACTGATGATTTTTACGATGACATCAGTAATGACATTAGTTTGAATTTTGATACGTCAGAATATCCTATAGATAATCAATTTCGTTTGCCGCTACTAAATAAGAAGGTTTTAGGAATGATGAAAGATGAAAACCATGGGGATATAATGACAGAGTTTGTTGGTTTAAGAGCAAAAATGTATTCTCTGTCGATTCTTCGCTCGGAAGCTGTTAAAAAATCAAAAGGGATCAAAAAGTCTGTAATTAAAAAGTTATCCATTAATGATTACAAAAGTTGCTTATTCGAATCCAAAATCATCTCGGATGAAATGTTTTTGTTTAGATCTAAAACACATCAACTATATACCCAAAAACTGCATAAAATAGCACTTAGCTTTTCTGATGATAAAAGAAATATAATGAAAGATAAAATAAAAACGCGTGCTTGGGGACATTACATAGACCGAAATAATGATGCAATGGATGTAGAATAGAATGATTCCTACTAAATTGCATGTAAGATGTCAATGAAAATTTAATTTTGTACTAATTGTATTTATTTATTAATGTATTTCTTTAATTATTTATTAATTTATTTATTATTCAATTATTTGTTTATTAATTAATTTATGTATTTATTATTTGTTTATTAATTTATTAATTAGTTTATTCCTTTATTTCTTTATTAATTTATTTATTGTTTATATATTTGGTTATAAATTTATCTATTAATTTTAGTATTTTATTCACACAAAAGTATGTAAAAATTTAATGCTTTAAAGCTTTTATCTTTTTACCTATACCTAAGTTACCTTTAAATAAAAATTAAATATTAGATTAATGATCTTTTTTCTTTTTATATCTGTATATTTTTATTTATAAATATAGTTAAATTTGTATTGGTACTAAGATTTTTAAGAAAAAATGTTAAATAAAATATGGAAAAAATAAAAATATATATAAATGGTTTTTATTTCAACTTAAATTTACTTAATAGAAATTTTAACTACAAATGTCCACATTTTTATATTTTGTTTCTTTATGGGTTTTACTTCAAAAAAATTTTTTTTCTTCTTTCATGCGAATTCTTGTTTTTTCTTTTCATATCGCTTAAACATGCACAGTCTTGTTATCTTTGAAAGGTTCTGCACAAAACAAATCGAATTTCACAATATTATGAAATTCCATTATATTTCATTAGGTATTTTCTTATCGACACCAACTGCTTTAACACCATCTCATTTACGTTTGCTAACAGCAAATAGTACAATAGGTGTCAGCTATTAGATCAGCTTATCAGCTATTAGATCAGCTTATTAGCACCTGGTCTGTTTTTCAGATCAGCTTTTCAGGAGCTGGTCTGCTTTTCAGATCAGCTTATCAGGACCTGGTCTGGTTTTCAGATCAGCTTTTCAGGACCTGGTCTGGTTTTCAGATCAGCTTTTCAGGACCTGGTCTGGTTTTCAGATCAGCTTATCAGGACCTGGTCTGGTTTTCAGATCAGCTTTTCAGGACCTGGTCTGGTTTTCAGATCAGCTTATCAGGACCTGGTCTGGTTTTCAGATCAGGCTATCAGGACCTGGTCTGGTTTTCAGATCAGCTTATCAGGAGCTGGTCCGATTTTCAGGTCAGCTTATTAGGAGCTGGTCTGATTTTCAGGTCAGCTTATTAGGAGCTGGTCTGGTTTTCAGGTCAGATGAAATAACTAAAGTCTATCTTTTATTAGCAGTATTTTTTTTCTATAACGAAAATCGTTTAATTCAATATATTTGCTTATAATCAAAAATCCATATTTATCCTTCCAACACTCTACAAATTTTTTAAAACTTGTCAAAATTCATATTACTGCCAACATGAACCTTGTAAACATGCTTCATATTTTCCTCATCTTACTTAAACATTATAATTACATTTGCATTGTCTCTTATTAAATGCTTATAGCCATATTCATAAAAATTTTAAACAGCATTTCAAATGTTGTTTGAGCAAAATTCGCTAAAATTGTATTCATAATAGAATATTAGCGTAAAAACGTTTTTTAACTTGCGTAAATCACCAAATCTTAAAAATTAAATGCACCCATACTTAAAATAATTTTGAGCTGACGTCGTTGTAGTTTTGCTTCTTGCTTATTTATATTTTTAACTTTGTCTGTATGTATGTATGTATGCATGTATTAAGAATTATGCTTATGTTTGGCACAAGTAGAATGAGTCATCATTCTTCTGTCGCTCCATACAAAAATATACACGTACACGTACATATGTATGTATATTATTCTGCTTTCCACATGCAACATCAGCAAATATCATAATTGAAATGTATTAAGCTTCATTACCAGAAAAAAATAAATGTATAATAACCCATTCTTTTAATTATGAAATTATGTAATTTCTTTAACTATTCATATTTGTAGTAGTATATATTCATATTTTAGTATAAATATATGTTTTTAAACTTGAGATAGTAGTTGTGAACTGGGCATTCTGGGATAATTAAAATTGTTAAATTGTTGCTGAAATTGTTAAATTGTTGCTGAAATTGTTAAATTTGGGTAATTAAAATTTGAAAATTTTAAAATTCTTGAAATTTGATACCTACGAGGGTGGTTCGATAAGTCCTTTAAATATTTTTCGAGGGTGGTTCAATAAGTCACTCTTATTTTTTTAACATAAGAAGTTTTTGTTTACATTAAGTGTATGTCTGTCTGTCTGTCTGTGGGAATTTGAGTCTGTCAGTGATTTGAGGCGTGTAATAATTTGTGGGTGTCCTTTGTCGGAGTAATGGGTAATTAAACTTTAAAATTTTACCCTACGCCGAAATGCCCAGTTCACTACTACTATCTCAAGTTTAAAAACATATATTTATACTAAAATATGAATATATACTACTACAAATATGAATAGTTAAAGAAATTACATAATTTCATAATTAAAAGAATGGGTTATTATACATTTATTTTTTTCTGGTTATGAAGCTTAATACATTTCAATTATGATATTTGCTGATGTTGCATGTGGAAAGCAGAATAATATACATACATATATACGTGTACGTGTATATTTTTTTTACGGGGCGACAGAATAATGATGACTCATTCTACTTGTGCCAAACATAAGCATAATTCTTAATACATGCATACATACATACATACAGACAAAGTTAAAAATATAAATAAGCAAGAAGCAAAACTACAACGACGTCAATTCAAAATTATTTTAAATATGGGTGCATTTAATTTTTAAGATTTGGTGATTTACGCAAGTTAAAAAACGTTTTTACGCTAATATTCTATTATGAATACAATTTTAGCGAATTTTGCTCAAACAACATTTGAAATGCTGTTTAAAATTTTTATGAATATGGCTATAAGCATTTAATAAGAGACAATGCAAATGTAATTATAATGTTTAAGTAAGATGAGGAAAATATGAAGCATGTTTACAAGGTTCATGTTGGCAGTAATATGAATTTTGACAAGTTTTAAAAAATTTGTAGAGTGTTGGAAGGATAAATATGGATTTTTGATTATAAGCAAATATATTGAATTAAACGATTTTCGTTATAGAAAAAAAAATACTGCTAATAAAAGATAGACTTTAGTTATTTCATCTGACCTGAAAACCAGACCAGCTCCTAATAAGCTGACCTGAAAATCAGACCAGCTCCTAATAAGCTGACCTGAAAATCGGACCAGCTCCTGATAAGCTGATCTGAAAACCAGACCAGGTCCTGATAGCCTGATCTGAAAACCAGACCAGGTCCTGATAAGCTGATCTGAAAACCAGACCAGGTCCTGAAAAGCTGATCTGAAAACCAGACCAGGTCCTGATAAGCTGATCTGAAAACCAGACCAGGTCCTGAAAAGCTGATCTGAAAACCAGACCAGGTCCTGAAAAGCTGATCTGAAAACCAGACCAGGTCCTGATAAGCTGATCTGAAAACCAGACCAGCTCCTGAAAAGCTGATCTGAAAAACAGACCAGGTGCTAATAAGCTGATCTAATAGCTGATAAGCTGATCTAATAGCTGACACCTATTGTACTATTTGCTGTTAGCAAACGTAAATGAGATGGTGTTAAAGCAGTTGGTGTCGATAAGAAAATACCTAATGAAATATAATGGAATTTCATAATATTGTGAAATTCGATTTGTTTTGTGCAGAACCTTTCAAAGATAACAAGACTGTGCATGTTTAAGCGATATGAAAAGAAAAAACAAGAATTCGCATGAAAGAAGAAAAAAAAAATTTTGAAGTAAAACCCATAAAGAAACAAAATATAAAAATGTGGACATTTGTAGTTAAAATTTCTATTAAGTAAATTTAAGTTGAAATAAAAACCATTTATATATATTTTTATTTTTTCCATATTTTATTTAACATTTTTTCTTAAAAATCTTAGTACCAATACAAATTTAACTATATTTATAAATAAAAATATACAGATATAAAAAGAAAAAAGATCATTAATCTAATATTTAATTTTTATTTAAAGGTAACTTAGGTAAAGGTAAAAAGATAAAAGCTTTAAAGCATTAAATTTTTACATACTTTTGTGTGAATAAAATACTAAAATTAATAGATAAATTTATAACCAAATATATAAACAATAAATAAATTAATAAAGAAATAAAGGAATAAACTAATTAATAAATTAATAAACAAATAATAAATACATAAATTAATTAATAAACAAATAATTGAATAATAAATAAATTAATAAATAATTAAAGAAATACATTAATAAATAAATACAATTAGCACAAAATTAAATTTTCATTGACATCTTACATGCAATTTAGTAGGAATCATTCTATTCTACATCCATTGCATCATTATTTCGGTCTATGTAATGTCCCCAAGCACGCGTTTTTATTTTATCTTTCATTATATTTCTTTTATCATCAGAAAAGCTAAGTGCTATTTTATGCAGTTTTTGGGTATATAGTTGATGTGTTTTAGATCTAAACAAAAACATTTCATCCGAGATGATTTTGGATTCGAATAAGCAACTTTTGTAATCATTAATGGATAACTTTTTAATTACAGACTTTTTGATCCCTTTTGATTTTTTAACAGCTTCCGAGCGAAGAATCGACAGAGAATACATTTTTGCTCTTAAACCAACAAACTCTGTCATTATATCCCCATGGTTTTCATCTTTCATCATTCCTAAAACCTTCTTATTTAGTAGCGGCAAACGAAATTGATTATCTATAGGATATTCTGACGTATCAAAATTCAAACTAATGTCATTACTGATGTCATCGTAAAAATCATCAGTTTTAATTGAATAAATAAATGAGTCAGTATCCATATAGTTGAGAGAAATGTTGTCTCCAAATTTAGGCTTCATGAAGCCATAATGGAAGTCATACATTCTCCACTTGGATAACTCCAGTACTGTAAAACCAACATATATGGGTTTATCATATAGTGGTTCCATTTTTTCTAACTCTACCGCATACATATCATCAGAAAATTTTGTCAACTGCTTAAAATTTGGTTTCGCAATTAATGCTCTGAGACCTAAATGATTCCTATTTTTTGTTTCCCAAGATGAAGTAATTCTAATGTCCCTACGTTTTTCAATGTTTTCCATTGTCTTCCCGTAAACAGCATTGTTTAAAAGTTTGAAGAAATCTTTTTCAAAGTTATTTTTAGCATTTGTCCTATGAAATGTGTTTAAGTCAATATATTTTTTAAGCCAAGGGGATTGTTTAAATCTGAGTATTCTATGGATCTGTTTTAAAATGATGCCATTTGAAATGGCTTGTTTTAAAACTCTATAGTGTATGGTGTAATTTGTTTTTGAGTGTAAGTCTGCAACTAATTTTTTGATTTTGGATCCCCCCACTGTCTTATTTTGAGGACAAAATGGCAAATCATTATGAAGATCATGCACTGAATCGGGGTACTCTATATCCACTTCCAAAATGTACCCATACTCTGCAGTATCAGAAATTTTTTTAACATCAAAATCAGTATCACATATCCACTCAAATTCACCGCAAGGTAGATATTCCGACATCGCCCAACCATACAAATTGTTAGCGTCTAAATATACAAGAAATTCTGATGGTTTTGATGCATCAAAATCTTCCAAATATTTGTTATTTGCTTTGGACTATCTTTGCGAGCATTGAACTAGTCCACCTCTAATTCCATTTTGTATAAACATATACATTTCGGAATCAGTGAACTGTTCCAGTGAAACTTCTGTGGTTTTCAACATTGCATCCCAAGATAATCCTGGTGCTGTATAATAGTGGCAGGGGTCTAAATCATATATATCTCTACAAATTTTCCTAAAATTTTCAAACACGTCAGTTAGAAGTAGAACATCTGTCTTTAAGTAGAGTTCAGTGTAGTCAAGGAGGGTTTTACAGTTAAACTCTCTCCATATTTTTTGAGCATGTTCATACTCGACTACATCACATTCTTCATTCGTTAGAATATTGAAGAACTCGTCTCTACTAGGGAGCTTAGTTTCCTTAAACTTAGTCATGGAATCCATGTAAGAGTACGGAAATACACCCTTTCTTCTTATCAGGTTGAACTGAGCTTCATCAACGAAACATGATCGAATAGTATTGAAATCATTATTATCAAGATTTTTCACTAAAATATCTAAGCTCGAAGCCATAAATCTAAACGAGTCTATAAATCTTATGTCGAATCCATATTTTTCATCTAATCTGATGAAAATTGAAAGAGAGATATAACGCTCTGTGTTCTGGGGAATCACTTTTATTGTGGAATATTTTATAGTAGAAAGTTCTTTGAAAAATAGATGTATATCATATGCAGAAAGATTATGCATGATAACCGGTATAAACTGAGGTGTTTTATAATTCAAATTACATTCGCTATGAGCTGCCCCACGATAATTGCCCGTAAGATGACAATGATCTCTAACTTTATCCTTATTTAATATTTTCTTACATATATGACAATTTTTTGCATTATTATATTGAGCTATTTCTATTGGGGTTATGAACATTTTCTTAACTTTAAGTAAATAATTTAGATAAATATCTGTACAATCTTCAACTATTTTTTTGATAAATACATTTGCCGAATCTTCACCAAAATAATTCCTATATAAATTATTTTCTCTCTTAAAACTACAATTAATTAAATACCCGAATGCACATGCATGGTGTTTCTGTACATTTGTAGTGCTTTTACTCACAGGATCATTGACTTTTTCTAAAATGGACTCAAAGTCTGCGTATATTACAAATGGTACATTTAACTGTTTGTAGTGCTTCGTAAACTTGATAATAGATCCATTTTCTGGCATTCTGATGACTTTTTTGCCGCAAACGTTTTTGTGATGATTATACACATAATCATCATGTGTATAATATAGGCAGGTGTTGCATATCAGAATCTTACTTCTGTGTGCCGTCATGTTGGAACGAAGAAGTCTGAAGAAAATATAGAAAATAAAATAGTATGTAAATTAATATAACAATAATAAGTAACTGTTTAAATAGATATGAAAACATATTTCGCTTAAATGCAGAAATGAAACTTACTTTGATATATCATTGATGAGTACATAGTGGAAGTTTTCATTGGACTGGAGCAATAAGAGATTAATATGAACATGTTTTTCTCCTTTTGTTATGTAGTATGGTCCTATAAGCGATGTTCCATTGTGACCAAATACATTGATGCTCACATAATTTTGACTTTCAAATTTTTGTATCTGCTTCAATGGAAGTGGAAACTCTAGGTCTTTAAAATTTAATACAATTCCCCCTATATTAATATTCTCATCAGAAATGTTTGCAATATTGTAATTTCTACAGTTTTTCCGTTGTTTAGGACTCAGACCACTGTTTACATTCAAAGCCGCAATGAGACACCATTTAAAGCAATAAACATCAGAGTTCTCGACATTTATGCATGCATGTTTTGCTGCAATATTTTTTGGGAGAGGGATAAAGTTCGATCCTCTTATTATGGACGCCTTGTTTATATTGACTTCAAGGGTATTTATTGAAATCAAAGTCCATCCGCTATCCCTCTCTTGAAATTCTTCCATTTTGGTTCTTAGCTCCTCGGTTTGTTTCTTGTACATATCCTCTATGTCACCAGATAAAGTAACCATCATCATTTTCGAAATATGAACAAGTTGGGAAACATTAATCTTATCATTCACCATCTTCATATAATCACATGTGAGCTCCATATTAAATTTAAATGTAGTATGTATCCTACTACGTTCATTGATTTGTTGTACTATGGTGCTCTTGGCAGATTTCAGAAACTCCTCCGGAAACAAGACACCCACATTTTTGTTTAGGACAATATATGTCTCGATCCTCCCATTGAAGTTGCTTGCTCTTTTTGTGAGAAAATCTCCAATCTGTTCTTGTTGACAACTGTTTTTATGTTTTGTGGTTCTGACATGAGCCATATAACCATTTGATGGGATCATCTCATCACAATCCTCACAATATTTGTTTTGAAGATTTAGCTTACTAGTTCCAACCATAGCCTTCGATTGGTTAGCATATGAGTGCGTTTCAATATGCTGATTTAGTTTTGTTTGAGTCAGAAAGACTTTATTGCAGATGGTACAACTTGTAGTATTCATTTTATTTAATTATTTATTCGTTTATTAATTAATTTAATTATTATATTTATAAACAATTTATTTAATTATTTTATTTATAAACAATTTATTTCAGTTATAAACAATTTATTTAATTATTTTTTTTTATGCACTATAAACTTGTTTAACAAGCAGTAGTTAAGTTCTAGCACTTTTATAGTTTTTGGATTTCAAACACTTTAGAAATTTTTGTTGGGAAAATAGGTTGTTACTTGTTGAGATATCAAAGCAGACTGATGACAATCTACATTATTTCTTCTACTTATATACTTTATATGAGAATCGCGTAGTAGTCATCAAGCCTAATTTATTACGACATATGATGAAATTCATACACACACACACACACACTCACACACACGCACACATAAACACATACTCACACACACACACACACACACACATTTCCACAATTCTCTGTTGGTATTACGATATATGATGAAATTCATATACACAGCAACAGCCAGAACAAAATCGCTAGCATCAGTTTGCAATATAAAGGTACTAGAAAAATCGGGACACGTGAAAGTAGGTGCTTCTATAAGTTTTTGCTGTATTTCTCCAAAAGCTATTTCTTATAATTGTTACATTAAAGTAAAATATACCGAAATAAAGATATCACTACCCCTATTGAAAAGCTCTTCTTATCAACCTGATCGGATTCAAAACATTTAACATCTGAAATTCACTTGAACATATATGAAACCTATGCGAACACAATATTTTCTATCTCCATAATAGCAACGTCAATAGCCTTAAAAACATATATACATGCATTTGTAAATATGTATGAAAAAGTGTTGATGTAACTCACACAAGCAATGACATTCTTCAAAGCAAAAATAGATAAGATCACATACATTAATCCAACAACATATACATACATTACCAAATACATTCCCTAACGACTTCCATTCGCAACAGGGTTGCCACTCTCTGCAGCTATTAGATTATTTTCCCCCCCGCCCCAGAGATCACAAACATAAATGCATACATACAATAACCCTACATAAGCATACCAACTATAACTCAAAACAGCAACCATAAGTCTATCAAATAACAATCACACACACATACGCACACACCCATACATACATACAAACACCCACATATACATGCACATACAACCAAAGAATTAGACTCACACACACACACACATACACATCCCACACGTACATACATCCCTGCACTGTAAGCACAACGTTTCTCTACAATAACAACAAAAGCTGTGCACACATGTATACATACATACACATGGCCAAAGAATCAAACTCACACACACACACCATATCAGCGCGAAAATCCCCAAAATCCCCCCATTTGTAACAGGATTGCCATCGTTTTTGTTTTTTCCCGGTTTTGAATTCCCAAAACAGGACTCAGGTCCCCATTACTAATCTACTACCGCATTCATCTTGAACTTCTCGTTTACACTCAAGATCCTCCGAATTCATCTTGAGTTTCTTTCGCCGCTTTATTTTTCAAGATCCACCGAATTCATCTTGAAAAATCGCTTATATTCAAGATCCCCCGTATTCATCTTGAATTCCTATTACGAGAGCCACCGAATTCCTCTCGCCCGCATTAAAGGTACCAACAGACGACATGTTTTTTACATGTGTTTTTTAAGTTTTCGACTCGTATGTTTTTCTTTATGCTTGTCAATATTGATTAATTTACATAAGGTTTATAATTTTTGGTCACAAACGTACATGTAGTATCACTTCTTCTTTTTCAGTACATAAATATCCACGTAGTTTGTTTTATAAATGGCTTGCAGCCGTCGAAATATTTTTGGTTCCGTCGCTGTAGTACTGGCGACGCAAATTTGCTTTTTTAATTTTTTTTTTTTTAAACAAGACGTTGAGATTGCATCTAAAAATCTATACATTTTTTGACTTATTTTAATAAGACGGTATATAAAAAAAAATATATAATTAATTTGTCTTGCAAAATACTTCATTCAGACGGCTAATGGTAGTGCACATAATCAACCGCCGACGAATTTCTTCGCATGACATAGACATTTGGAGCTGTATGTTTAACATAAGAAAATAGAGCACGCTCTATTTCAAATAATGTCTTATGTTTTTTGTCATGTTTTTTACACAAGCAATGTTTTAAAGGTAACACACGACATGTTGTCGTTTACATATGTAAATTCCGGCACATACAATGTGAAAAACATGTCGTCTGTTGGTACCTTAAACTGGCCTCAGAGCCCACCGGATATAAACTGAACATATTTTATTACGAGAGCCACCGAATTCCTCTCATTTACTAAACAGCCTCAAGGCCCACCGAATACCGCTGATAATAAGTTGGTATTAATTATAGCTGTCACCGCCTGTAATTCACTAACAATAAACCCTGTAGTTCTAAGATATCCAGTAGCATAAGTTTCGTTAAATTAAGAGAGCTTTGTATATTTTCTTAACACCCAAGAAAATTAATTTTTTATTTCAAAGGAAGTGGACCTTTGAGTTCGAACCTGGACAGACTGAGTCATACCCCAGCTGGAAAAGTAAACCACGTTACAAGCTGATAATCAGCCGGGCTGATAAGGTCACCTGTTACTGAATTCGCCTTGGTACATATATAACATGCGAACATCTGTACATATGGGTCGTTCTACAACAGAAATGCTCGGTATAATAAAAATGGAAATTCATGAAAAATATGTAAGTATACTTTTAGGATCAAACATAAACAACATATTGTTTTTTTTAATTGTATTACTTGGTTAGTTAATGAAAAAAATGCTCAAATTTTCGAAGATTTGGCGTACCACCTGGGAAAGTTTCGCGTACCACAGGTTGAATAGCCATGTTCTAGACTGTATATAAATTTCATATAAGCTTTCCGATGGAATTAAAAATTAATTACTTTATTGCAACACTGCTACGGATAAGCGAATAAAATGCTTTGAACAAATAATGATCAAAAAGTCGCCTGACTGCTGGGACAAAAAATTCTAGGTTAACGTGCATGAATATAAGGGACTCCAAAAGAGAACGTAAGTGTTGACGTTACCGTTCATATTAACATTCTCTTTCTATGTGGAAGCAAAAACTAGTGTTGTAAAAGTATTGAGTATTTGAGTACTGAGTACTCAATACCGGGAGTTTTTCCCGGTACTCAATACACAAAAGTAACTACTCAATACTTTCAGGGTTGCATTTTGTAGTATTCAAGTGAAAGTCTTCCTTTAAAATACATCAGAATTATACAACTCTGTGAGCTTGATACAAATAAATATGACTCTGAACCTCATGGAGTTGGTGAAACAAATACCAATTCTGTTAGGAATTATTTTGATACAAAAACAGCCACTAAAATAAAGTACTACAAGATGCATTATTGAGCTACTTCAGTCATTAACAAATACTATTGGACAGAAAAAGTGACCCTTTAAAATAGTGGAAGGAAGGCACGTGATACAATATAACCAGCAAGTCAGGTCCGCACAAACATGAAAAATATTTTAAATTCTTTCAATGTCGGTAAAATTTTATTTCTACATTTCAACAATGACTAAGTATAACATCAATTGTGAGAAAAAAATGTTTATTGAAAATATTTAAAAGATAATTTAAGAGATTAATGCACTAGAAGCAGTGTGACCAGATCCTAAAAATTTTTACGCCTAAATTGACTTCAAAATAAAGCTAAAAAATGCTAAAAACTAATTAAAGTGCTAAAACATAATGCTAAAACTTAATATGTACTTCTTTTTAATCACATTGTTTTTTTTTAAGTTGTTATTTTTGCAATTTCAGCTTATATCGCTTTACTAATATTTATTTCCTTTGAATGAAACAGAATTTTGTTAAGGATTTAAAATTATTTTTTGAACATAAACTGCATTATGTATAATAAAAAACTGGCATGAAGTTAGCATGAGTGCAAAATCACGCTAGGATTTAATAGTGAGTGAAAACTACATTATACGCCGATCTAACAAAATAGAAAATTATTACAAACAATTTTGCAAACCAGTAACTTTTGCATCTGAGTATTACTTCTATGAAGCACTTTATTAGTAAGGCAAAAAATTCATGGCTTTTTGGAAGCTAAATGTATTGCTTCTAGCTGGCTCATCTCGAACAAAAAAATGCCTTAAGGCCGGGGCACAATGAATCCGTCATACGTTATACTTCGCCTTTTTCAACTGACATTATCACAACGACGGAGAAGGTTGGCACAATGAATACTTTATTGACGGAAGCATTTGAACAGCTTCAATAGGTTGATTCTCCATTTTATTTATTAAATTAAATTTTTTTTATTTATTTCGTTTATTTCTTTTGATTAATTTTATTTTTGCTGCCACAAAACACAAAAACCTAATTCAGAACATACCAAAAAAACCAACCAATATCTGTCAAACAACTCAACGTATGCAAAAAGTTAAGGCGGTGTCAGATACAACTTCAATGCTTTGTGTGAAGTTTCTAACTTTGGGAAAAAAGCGTGAAGCAAAGTGTGCATGACACAATGAAAACTTTGACAACACTCACTGTTTGTTTCACTATTCTGTCTTATGTATAAAATACAGCACAATTCGATTACTCTGATGCCACGAACTCCTTTTTTATGTAAATTTACCCATATTTTAATAAAAGTTTCATATTTTCATGAGAGTTTGGTCCAACAAATTAAAAAACGTATATCAAATGATTGTCAAAGCACGCAAGAAGTTGAGAGTTGCCTAACTTTTCGCTTCGCTTTGCGTTAAAAGTTCTTTATATGACATGTTTCATGTAAGCATGTACATTTCATCTTAGATGTCAAAGCGAATCTTTAACGCAACGCGAAGCAAAAGTTTTATCTGACATGGGCTTTAAAAGTTGACCAGGTTTTGTACTTTGCGTTGACGGACACGTACTGAATGTAACAGCCCTCATAAGAAACCATGTATTTCAACTTAACTGTCAGTTGAAAAAGGCAAAGTTTAACGTATGAGGGATTCATTGTGCCCCGGCCTTTATTCAGCAAGTGATTCTGCAACATTGTCTCTCTTACAAATGCGCTTCTGGAAAGCAGTAATTTTTGCTGGGTTATCTTAACTTCATACCAGTTTTTCACTATACATAATGCCAAAAAAGTATTTAAGAACACTTTTCTCACTTACATACGTTTCATTTATAAACAACGTTTAAAAATTGGTTTTTAAAAATACTCTAAAGCTTTTGTCTATTCCATTTTTACATTTTTACATTTATAAAGTTTGCATAGTCCTCGGATACGGTATTTATTACGTACACAGATACAAAGTTGCGAAATATTGTAACATCGAGGACTAGAATTGTATCGAACTCTTTCTGTAGCTCGTTTTTGACACAAACCAATGATCAAACTCATGTAATTTAAATTTTTTTTTTATTTTTTTATTTATTTAGTAGTAGTATTTAAAATACTTTAGGTTCTCTTAATTCTAGTTACATAATATTAAAGTTTAAATCTAAACAAAGCTCTATGTTGAATTATTTCTCACAAATGTTATAATTATTCTATTAAATGTATTAAAATTCTCCTCATTTTTTGCTTCGTTTGGTAGCATATTATACAGGTTCAATCCTTTGTAAAATAATGATCGCTGCATTGCGGTTGTTGAAACTCTCTGAAGTCTAAAGTTTTCTGAATTTCTAAGGCAGTAGGGTTGTACTTCTCCAACATATTCTATTTGGTCACACAAGTATTGTGGTGCTTCGCCTATTTTTATTTTTCTAATAAATTTGAGTGTGTTCAATTTTAACCGTTGCTTTATATTTAACCATTTCAGTGTGTTGAGCATAAATTGTGTTGGCGTATATCTATTGTATTTTAAAATTGATCTCATTGCTTTATTCTGTAATTTTTGTAGTCTTTCTATTTGTGTATTTGTGCAGCATGTATATAAAATAGTGGAACCGAATTCGAAATGTGGTTTTATTATTATGTTATATATGTTAATTGCAGTCATTATTGAGACTTTACTTCTTAAGCGTTTAAAAAATCCTATTTTTTTACCAATCTTTTTGCATATGTAGTTAATATGTTCTTTAAATTTTAAATCCTTTTCTATTATAAAATCTAGATATTTTATTTGATTTACTTTTTCTATTACTGTATCATTGATTGTAATTACCAAATCACTATTCATGTTGATTTCCATTAATTTTGTTTTATTTTCATTCAATTTTAATTTATTCATTTTAAGCCACTCATTTATTTTCATTAAATCGTACATTATGTTTTCTCGACATATTGTTTCATTTTTTGCCTCAGTAAAAATCAACGTATCATCCGCGCATAATACTATTTCACATTTTTTCAATATGTTTGGCATATCGTTTATATATATTATAAATAATAATGCGCCCAGAATAGAACCTTGAGGCACACCAAATTCATTGTTTAATATACCTGATATTTTATTATTCACTTTAGTTTTTTGTCTTCTTTCCGTTAAATAACTTTTAAACCATCTTAGTTCTTTGTCTTTCACTCCATACATGTATAGTTTTTGTAGCAATATATCTCGGTCAATTGTTTCGAAAGCCCTTTTTAAAATCTAGGAAGATTGCCATTACTTTATTATTTTTATCTATTTTTTTCCACCTATTTATTACGTAGTTGACAGCTGTTTCACATGAAAAACTTTTTCGGAATCCTGATTGATATTTTGAGAATAACTTATTTCTCTCCATATAACTTTCCAATTGTATTTTAACAACTTGTTCGATTATTTTTTCACACGTTTTTAAAGTATTTATTGGGCGATATTCTTCACTTTTCTGAGTTTTTTTAACTTTCTCAATTGGTGTTACCATTGTCTCTTTCCATGACTCAGGAAAAATTCCTGTTTCTAAAGATTTATTTATTATATAAAGTAGTTTATTTCCTATTAAATTCCAATTATCTAAAATAATGTTTATTGATACTTTGTTGAAGTCTGGTTTCTTTTTCATCCTCTTACATATATCTAAGAGTTCTTGAATATTAATTGCACGAAAATTTAATTTGCTAGTTATCACAGGTACTTGATTTATATATTGCACATCTTCTATACTATCTCTTATATCTTTTAAGCTATTTATAAAGAAAAGGTTAAACTGATTAGCAATTTGGTAACTATCCTTAAATTCTATTTGATTGAATGTAACAGATTCTATCACAGTTCGGTTTTTCTTAAGAATTAAGTCTTTGATTTCTTTCCACATTTGTTTCTGATTATCTGCATTATTTATTCTATTGCAAATGTATCTATTTTTCTCGTTCACTATTTTGGTTTTATATATATTTCTTATTGTTTTGTAATTTTCCATTCTATGTCCGTATTTACTGACCTTGCAATTTGGTATTTAACAATTTTTTCTTGCTTTAACTGTCTTAGTTCTTGATTAAACCAGCGGCATTCGTAATTTTCTTTTATTTTAATTATTTTTGTAAATTTTTCAATAGTTTTTTCAATGCACGCATCAAACAAGTTGACATTGTTATTTAAGGTATAATTTTCATTAATTGTTAGCACTTGGCCTAATTCTCTAGAAAACAGATTTTTGTTGTATTTGAAACTATTTAATTCTTTGTATTGTATTTGTTCTAATTCATTTGAATTACATTCAATATTTATGCTTATTGTCTCATGATCCGATATTTTATTGTCACTGTTGATGTCTACTGATATTTTGTCTTTGTTCGTTATAACTAAATCTATTATAGTTCTTGTATTCTGTGTTACTCTTGTATATTCATTAACTATTTGTTTTACTCCGTTGTCATTAAGTATGCTTTCTAGTTTTTGTTTATAAAAACCGTTTCGTGACCAATCTATATTAAAATCTCCTATTATTACTATTTCATTATTATATTCACTAAGTTCTTCGATAACTTTTTCAAAATTTTCACAAAATTCAGCTTCACTGTATGATGGAGATCTATATACTGCTGCCAATATAAAATAATTGTTTTTATTTTTTACAGTGCATGCATTTATCCAGTATTTTAAGTCCTCTACTTTTTCAAAAATTTTCTTTATTTTATAATTTTGTTTAAAATATATTATAACACCTCCTGTTCTTATGGATTCAGAAAATGTTGTGATTTGTCCATATCCATCTAATGTAATTTCTTCTTCTTCGATGTCTTTTGTTAAGTGCGTTTCTGAGAGCACTATAAAATCAGGTTGCTCATTTTCGACCATAATTTCTACTTGATTATAATTATTGATTAAACCCTGAACATTTGTATAAATAATACGAACTAAATTCTTACATTATCGGTTTGTGTCAAAAACAAACTACTGAAAAAGTTCGATACAAGTCTAATGAGCACCAATTTTGCAACCATTACGCTGATTGATTGTTTGCAGTGTTCTTAATATTTGTCAATGACGTTTTGAAAGGTTAAGCATAGTCAGTGTTCTTTTTTGACGCTTTGGAAGTCAGCCTTTTTTATGTACATATAACCGGTATTGCTAAAAATTACGCAGATTATATTATGAAAAAAAATGCTAGAAAATCCTAAATAAACAATTGAAAAATGCTACAGAAAATGCTAACTGCTAAATCAAAAAATTTTCAGCTAAATCAACAAAAAAATGCTAAATTTAGCTGCAAAAATGCTAAAATGGTCACGCTGACTAGAAGTGTTGAGTACGTTAAAAAATTTGTATGTACAAAAACTAATCTTAAAACTTATTTATTTTCATTTGTTATAAATTAATTTAAATATACTTGTATTTAATCTTTGTTTTTCCATATTGCATTATCAATAAAATAATATAAATAATAATTTTTAACTTCCAATATACATAAATATATAAAGTATTGAGTAGTATCGAGTACCCAATTGAAGAAGTATCAAGTAGTACTGAGTATTCAAAAGTAGCCGCTTTTTACAACACTAGCAAAAACACCTATCTTTAGGGACGCTCGTTATCATATTCAATACGAAATATAAATAAAAACTATACGCAAGTTCAGTAGACACAATATTAAACATAATTCAACAAGTATAAAAACTAAATGAAGATAAATTATCGGCTGAGTGTTAAGCCGCCGACAAGTCGAGTGGTTCGGCGGCGGCTCGGCTTGTTGAAAAAAATGGGTTAAGCGGCTAGCCGCCAGCCGAGCCGTTACGGCTTGCTACTCTGGAGCCTACTTACTGGACTACTGACGTGCGAAAAATTCCGGATGTCAGACATTTTCAGCATGTCGGTTGCATTTTTTTTTTAATTACTAGTAGTGGCTACATGCCGTAAAATTTTGATACAAAATTTTGTTCGAAAATACAAATGTGACATATTTAGCCGAGTTGAACACATTTTCTGAGGCAGCAAATTTGTAAACATGTGGATATTTGCATGTACATATCCTCGATTTGTTTTTGCTTTGATGTATGGGACAAAAATGTGTTTTCGAGAAAATCGATGAATGTTTAGTTCATTAGTTTTATAAAAATACACGATAGAATTTTTTGTTTAATAATAAAAGTAATGGATAGATATGTTTCTTATTCAAACTTAAAGTTGATAAACTTTTTACATCCAACTTGAAAAGTTATTAGGACTTAAAAAAAAACGACAAAAATCTTTGTCAACGCATCCCACAATCATAACAACAATATTGTTCACTTCTAACAAGTCTTGTTCAAGTAGGTTACATTATTGTATATATTTAAATAGATAAAAAGTGAAAATATCAGTTTTATTCATATAACATGACTTTTAGAGAAAAAACAAACGAAAGACGGTGAATATATTAAATAAAAGAAATTTTATTAATAAAAAATAAATGTCAATTTCATTCACAATAATTAAAATTTTGTACTTTGCTTTGATTCACATTCTTTGAGTAGAATATGCATTATAAGAGCTGCGAATAAAAATATTAATACTTTTACGTGGGAAATGTGCCACATATCAAAAAAATTGTCGATTACCGTAAAACAGACTTTACATTGTTCAACAATTGTGGAAATTACGCAAATTTCCACATCTATATCTCCAGATATATTTATATATATAATCAATCAAAAACTCAATTTTTTTTAAATGTCCCATACATCAAAGCAGAAACAAACCGACGATATGTTACTAGTACACTGCATGTAGCAAATGAAGCTTTGTGATGACGTCAAAATTACGTCAGAACCACATGCGCATGTGGTTTTGTGTACTATAGGCTTAAGCAAGGCATATCAAACAGGTACACGTATCAGGCATATTGCTCATCCGCTGATTTTTTGTTTACAAGTTTATAACGAAGAATTCGTTTGACAATTACTTTTATGGCTTGTTTGATGCATACAAATTTTTGACAATTACTTAGTAAAGCTATGTGAGAAGCACAGAGTTGCCACAGTTTTGCCTAATGCATGTACCTGTAGTAAATGTGCCTTGGGCTTAAGGAACCATAATCACAATGCGGTGCCGTAGAATCGGCCCGAAGCCGACAGCGCGCTGCCGCCGGTTATTTTTTTGTATATCAAGCCACCGCCGGTTATTTTTTTGTATTTCAAGCCGCCGCCGATTATATCAGCTCGCATCGGCTCAAAACCAGCCGAAATTTTGTCTACTCAGACAAATATCCGAAAAAAAAATTTTTTATATCAATTTTCAGTTTCAATTTTTATTTTCTCTTTAAATTTTCATATAGTTATTTGCGCCGCCGAAAATTCTCTCGGCGCACCGCCGCCGGTCACAAAACTGCTGCGCCGCCGCCGCCGATAATTTTGCCTCGACTTGTTTCTCTGATCCCCACAGCAGATAAGGCACTTTATTCTCTTTGGACGATTAATCATAAAATTGTGTGATTTAAAAGGATGGGCAATTGTTCACTTTGTGATTTTGGGGGATTATTCACAAAATTTTGGGCGATTTGCACTTTGTTTGGGTCTTTTTTCATTGGGAACAATAGTCCAAAAGCATTGGGTGATTGTTCATTTGGGTGATTTGACTATTGCCCAATTTGGGCCATTGTATATACATTTTTGTAAAATGGGTGATAGTTCATAGTGAACAATCACCCAAAATTTAATGTCAAAACACCCAAAACCAATGATCAAATGGCCAAATTTACAAAAACAATTTTTTGGGCGATTGTTCGTGCAACCGCATTTAAGGCATAATTTCCGTAATTATTTCACGTAATAAAATTTTTAGTACTCTTTACCTTCCGACAACTCCAAATCCAGTTCAGCCAGCTTCTCTTTTATCTCAACGGGAAGAAGTATATCAGCGCTAACCAAACTGTTTGCAGACATTTTTATAGATGTTCCACACTTCTTTAACACATTAAGGAAATAAGTTTATATTTATTTATTAATACATATGCAAGGTAAATATGCATAATACGGTTGCACAGATATGGGCGGAGTAACTAGACCATATGCCCAAGATGATAACAGTATTTTAAGAGTTTTTGTAACTATATATTTATAAAACTGTTATTATCCAAATTCAATCACTTAAGAAGGATATACACAAATATCCGGCATCTTCTGCTATGTATACTTAGGAGCAGCAATTTATTAAAACTGTTTTTTTAGAAGATTGTTATCTTTGACTCTTTTGGCACAAAAGTATAATTTTTAACTTTTTTATCTGCTGTCTTGATTTTTAATTTCTTTTTTTTAACCGTAACCAGAAAAGCACAGAATGTTATTATGAGGGGACGAGGCCGATCGGATCGAAGCCGGCTTCGAGCCGCCGCTCATAAATATTGAGAGCCATGAGCCGCCACTGATGCATACGACTTGCATCGGCTGAAGTGAAGTACACACTATCGAACATGACTGACAGTTTTGCTCAAATTTTACAATGATCGATAGCGTGAACACGAATTTCAACAGTCAACCACAGAATTTTTTGTGGTTGAGTGACAGTCAGCGGCCATATTGGTTTTTAACTGATAGTGTGAACCAAAAACAGTCAGTCAACAGATATTTTAGTAGCATAAACAACACAAGATGGACGTGGAAAGTTTTTATTTAAAGAAATTTACATAATTTTATGAAATGCAAAGTTGTGTGTGATTTTGAAGACAAAATGTTAACACAAAATCGTACGAGGAGTTGTTTGAGATAAGAAAACATTAAAATAATTCATTATAAAAAATGTTGTTAGCTATAATGCGCATTTAATTTGAGTTTTTTCAGTGTTTATGTGTCCAATTTTTTTCTTGAATGAAGGTTTGAGTGTCGAACATGATCGATAGTCTGAACAGCCAACACTACCATTTAAAACTGATAAATTTTTGACTGTCACTCATGTTCGATTATGTGTACCCTTAATTACCCTTAAAATTTTAAGTCGACGACACCGGCTAGGCCATTACTTGCGTATTAAAAAGTATAACTGCCGTATTCATAAAAAAAAATTTGTCAAATAAACCTGTAAAAAACCTAAAATATTTTTTATGAATAAGACCGGAATTATATAAGCTGTGTTCACATTATATGTATTTGTATTGTGGAACGTCACTTTTTCACATGGTAAATTTGTACATATAGTCTGAACACCTATACAAAATAGCATGCGTTATTTCTATGCTTGTAGTACAAACAAAAAACTGACAGTCAAAAATTCATCAGTTTTGGATGATAGTGTTGGCTGTTTAGACTATCGATCATGTTTGGCACTCAAAAATTCGTTCAAGTAAAAAATTAGACACACAAACACTGAAAAACACAAATTGAATGCACATTATTGCTAACAACGCTTTTTTAAAATGAATTATTTTAATGTTTTTTTATCTCAAACAACTCCTCGTACGATTTTGTGTTAACATTTTCTCTTTAACATCACATACAACCTTGCATTTCATAAATTTATGTAAACTTCTTTAAAAAATTATTTTCTGTGTTCATCTTGTATTGCTTATGCTACAAAAATATCTCTTAACTGGCGGTTTTTGGTTCAAACTATCAGTCAAAAACCAATATGGCCGCTGACTGTCGTCACTCAAACCACAAAAAAATTCTGTGTTTGACTGTTGACTGATGAAATTCGTGTTCACAGTATCGATCAATGTAAAATTTTAGCCAAACTGTCAGTCATGTTCGAGAGTGTGTACCCCACTTAATTAGAGCATGTTCTATTTGCAAGTGACAAAGCACCTGACTTCAGCTGGATTAAAATAAAGCAAGTGACTGTGGCGTTAAAAATTAAGTAAAATTGTTACATAGATTAAATTAAAGTTGATTTAATAGATTAACTAAAAACTAAAGAAAAAATTTAAAAGGCATTAACATATGTAGATAACATACCAGTGTGTGAACATAATTATTATCAACCGTATGTAAAACGCAGATTTTACAAATGTGTACAAAAAAGTGACATTCCATAACATAGTGCCCACACCTGATGAATTTGTATCATGATGAAATTGATACCATGATGAAAATTCATCACGTATAGACACAATTTATTAATATAATCATCAGAGCTCACGGCCTGATGAATTCATCTTGATATCAAATGTCATTTTATGTGTTACTGTGCATTTTACGTTTATATATTAAACAATTTTCGTTTAAAAAAGGTGACACAACAATTATTTGTGACTAAAAAATTAAAAAACACGCAAATTAGATATATTTTGCAAGTATTTTTCAAGATTTTGTTTGATTCATCATGATATAATATCATCAACTTCTACACCTTTGTGCAGAAATTAATGAAAAAATTACAGGCGTCATATTACGAGGCCTGATATAAAATCATCAGGTGTGGACACTATGTAAGTCAAATACATTTAATGTGTACACAGTTTTAGGCATTATGGTATATATCTTATATCTTATATATATATATATATATCTTTCTTTCAATTCTCTTTTAAAACTGCTCGTTTGTTTACACTCAGACGTTTTTTTTGTTCAATTTTCCTATTGTTTTAATGGTGCGAATGAAATATCAAAAGAGAATTGAAGTAACTTTTCTGTACAAGCAAGTCAGTACCCCTTTTCTTTCTTCTCTCCTCCGTCATCCGTAAACTCAGAATTGCTTCATAAAAAACAGCCAATTCTAAAACATGAGTTAGCAACGTGTTTATGCAACCATGCAGATTCCATTGTCGGTTGCATAGTGTGTAGTCTTGTTTATGGTTGCATTCAAAATTTCGAAAATATCAAAATCATTTGATGTTTATGTGTTGCATTGGCAATTGCATTGTAGGTTGCATAGTCTGTATCAAAATATGCAACATGTAATATAAACGTGTTGCGTAAACACGTTGCAAAGTGTGTATCCACCATTACAACTTACCCGGCGTTTACACATGCAAGTAACATGCATGCAAACTCTGTGTACGTATTATCTCGTATTAACTCGCGGTTTTTTTATAAATCTCTCGCTTTTATTGCTTAAAAGTATGCAACATTGCTAAAATTCCGTTCGAAAAAAGCACTGCTCATGTTGTTTCGCAGCTAAAAAAAATGATGCCAGACTAATTTTGCATCGAAAGACATGATTTTACGTGGTTTTCACAGCAAGAATTTATTTCGCAAATATTTTAAACCAAATACTGTTATGTGTTCTCTTGTTGCGTCACATGTCACATAGACATGTCTACTCACGCAGATTTGGTTTGTGGGACGGTCTTAGGCTGTGCTGGCATGCTTGCAAATGCTCCGACCTGAAGCTCGCCGGGTTAGGTCGGTGCTCTTGGCGTCAATCTTAGCCAAAAAAAACATGCAACGAAAACTAATAACAAAAATAAATATGCCAGCTATGAGATGATATATAAAAAAAATTTTATCCACCGTCTAGACTGGCAATAAAATATTAACATATATTGCAGCAAATGTCAAATTATTTATATTGCCAATGGAGACAGCTCATTGCCAGTACTTGCAATAATTGTGCGTCCGAGAAGTTAACAAACTAGAGATAACAAACTAAAATTTTCACTAAATATAAAGAGACAGAGAAATGGACACGAGAGAGCAGGGAATTGAGTGGCAGCATTGTCAACTTTGAAATTTCAAAACGCACCAAAATGGAGAAATAACGCGCCATTTACAAAAAAGCGCACAAATTTTAGAATTTATTTTTTTAGCTTAAAATGTTTATTGAATTATGCATATAAGTACATTATTTTTTGTGTTAAACATTTAACACTAAAAAAGGATTTTACAGTTCAGGGTTAAATAAATAGAACCAAAAAAAACTTAACAAATTTGTTTATATTCATTTGTATTACATAGATAATATTTTTTTTAATTCTATACAAAACTTTTTAAAGAGATCAAAGATTAATAGAAAGGATTCAAAACTAATAAAAGTTCTTTATTTATCATTTTATTCAAATATTTTTAAATCAGAAGTTTAATATATACATATTAAAAATATAACAATAAACAGCCTTTTACAATATATGTACATAATTAAAAAACAACAAAAAAAAACTAAACAAATTTGTACATACATATGAAAGTGGTCTAGGTATTACCATTTTTGATTCGATATAGTACATTTTGATCAGACTAGAACAACTCTAAATTAAACTGTTGTATAACAAAAAAATTAATTTTGGATTTGTTCCAATGTAATCTCCTAAATATATCGACCAAAGAAATATAAGACTTATACAACTTTCATAATTAAGGGCACATACATATCTTTGCATTCATTTGTCCAAGATGATACATTTTTGTATATTAATTTTATAAATTCGGTTTGAAGCTTTTTAAAAAGAAACCAAGAATTAATTATTCCAAATAAATAAAGCTAATATTTTCATCATTATTGCTATCATTGGGCCATAAAACAGATTTCATTTCAAATTGTGATATTTTGTAAACATTGTTAGTATTAATATGGTAATTTACACTATCAGGAAGTTAGTAAGTTTCACAACAAGAATTGTCCAGTTTTAACCCACTGCTGTGTTAAATTTGCTTTGGTGCCACCAAAAATTAAAAAACGCACCGAAATTTTAAAAAAAGCCCACCACGCACCAACTAAGGAATTTTCCGCACAAAAAATTTCAAAAAGCACAAAAAATGATGCGAAACGCACCAAGTTGACAACGCTGTTGAGTGGTTCTCATTTTATAAGTATTTGTGCAGAAATGTGCTGCCGTATTGTGATATTAAACTAGGTGGGCCACTATATATTTTCTTTGAAATTCTGGCAACATTACTTAAAAATGAACTTGGCATTACATATTTGCTGAAATAAGCTGCCGTACTGTGATATTAAACTGGAGTATGCCACTATTTTCTCTGAAATCATGGCAACATTACGCGTGTGAAGAAATTGCACCTTAATCAAACTGATTTCTACCACCTTTTACCCACAGTTGAAAAAAAATGTAGTAGAAAAAAAAGTATTGAATTTTGCAAAAAATGTAGCCAAAACCAATTTATTTCAACCCTGCTGAAATAATTCGTGGTGGAAAAGAGAAATTCTGTTCCATTCCACATAATTTTTCCATACAGTGTTGCATTTAAGCTGCGGTGAGAAACTACTAACTATCATATATGTCAAACAATTATGTAAACAATTAAAGAAAAATATTATGATTCTGACAAAGTACGCTAATTAAATAAAATCTGTAAATTTCATGGTGTGAAAAAAATAAAAAAATAAGACCAGTTTTGAAAAGGTGAAAGAGCCCTTAAACGGCTACAGGGATGTCATTCCTGGCATCTTAGCCGTTTAGAGGGTATACCACCCTTAAGTAAAATTTCATACTAGGCCAAAATCAAAAGTGCGCCATTGAATAAAATCTGTAAATTTAATGGTATGAAAAAAAGAAGACCAGTTTTGAATAGGTGAAAGAGCCCTCTAAACGGCCATAGAAATGTCATTCCTGGCATTTTAGCCGTTTAGAGGGTATACCACCCTTAAGTAAAATTTCATACTAGGCCAAAATCAAAAGTGCGCCATTGAATAAAATCTGTAAATTTAATGGTGTGAAAAAAGAAGACCAGTTTTGAATAGGTGAAAGAGCCCTCTAAATGGCTATAAGAATGTCATTCCTGGCATTTTAGCCGTTTAGAGGGTATACCACCCTTAAGTAAAATTTCATACTAGGTCAAAATCAAAAGTGCGCCATTAAATAAAATCTGTAAATTTAATGGTGTGAAAAAAAGAAGAACAGTTTTGAATAGGTGAAAGAGTCCTCTAAGCGGCTATAGGAATTTCATTGCAGCTGTTGCTGTGGTAGCAGCTGTTGTTGCGATTGTTGCTGTGGTAGCAGCTGTTGCTGTGGCTGCAGCTGTTGTTGCTGTGGCTGTAGCTGCTGGTGTTGTAGCAGCTGTTGTTGTAGCTGTTGCTGTGGATGCAGCTGTGGTAGCAACTGTTGTTGCAGCTGTTGCTGTGGTAACCTCTGTTGTTGCGACTGTTATTGCTGTGGTAACAGCTGTTGTTGCAGCTGTTGCTGTTGCTGCAGCTGTTGTTGTTGCTGTTGCAGCTGTTGTTGTAGTTGTTGCAGCTGTTGTTGTTGGTTTTCAAACAACAATTTCAAATTTGCAATGTCTTGCGACACGTTAGAATGGTAGGACATCTGAAATAATAAAAATTGTATGTTAATATATTTTGTAACACAAATTTTTTTTGATTACCTGGTATGGGAGGGTATGTCCTTCAGCGTATCTTCCACGTCCGCGGCCACGTCCACGGCTACGTGTGCCGCCATCATGCCGTCCTCGGCTGCCTCTGCTCAAAACGTAGTCTATTAATTCCTGTAAATAGTTAATAAAATAAAATAGTAAATAATACGAATTAAAAAATAATTAAATATTATCAGCCGTATTCATAAAAAAAGTTGATTGAGGTTTAAAATTCATATTAGTTAAAAAACGTTTTAAGGCTAAATAACGTTTTTTAAATATTGGTATTTATAATCAGTTTTTTAACTAAAAATCAATTAACTAAATTTTTTTTAAAATATCGTGGCAACACTGTGTTCTTTATTTGTCACTTGCATATTAGTTCTGCAAAACAAAGATTGTTAACTCACAAAGTACTCGTGTCTATTTTGTTTATTTGTCGGTTCTCAGAGAAATATTGTTTCTATAAAATAAAAGATATGTTCCAACTTGTATTTAATAAAATAATAAAAAAAAGTTCACAACAAATCTTTGTTAAAAGTGCTTTTTATATTATTTATTTTATTGCAGATAAAGAAGCACTAGAACAACGAGCCTTATTTTGTTTGTTTTGAGTGTTTATACATCACTAATTAATTTTCTACAATTATACTATTTTTGTTAACACATAAAATGAGAAAACAATGACTGGGAATGGAAACTGGATCGCTCCTTTTCTTTTAAATATTCCTTGGAGTATATTTGTTATTTCGGCAATAGTTTCTATAAAAACAAAATTACATTGTTTTCTTCTAAATAACACTGGCATATGCATACACACATGCATACATAAGTACATACATACATACACACATGTGTACATACAGGAAAAGTTCAAAATATAAACAAAAACGAAGCAAAATTACAACAACGTCACCTTAAAATTGGTTTAAACATGGGGGCAGTCAATTTTAAAAACCGTTTTTTAAGCTAAAATTCTATTATGAATACAATTTTAGCGAATTTTGCTTAAACAATATTTGAAACGCGGTTTAAAATTTTTATGAATACGGCTGTATGAATATATTGGTAAGTACTTGGAAGTATAATAATTGAAATTTATTCGCTGGTGGTCAAGCATGTCTATATACTTACATATGTATTAGATTGGCGCTTCAACCAAATCATCAATCAGTAGAATTCAACCTGAAATTTTCTTCCAAATTTTGCACCAATGAAATATGTATATAGACATGCTTGACCACAAGCAAATAAATTTCTATTATTATGTGAACACTTCTGAAAATATTTCAAGTAATAAATTTCTTTAATCTTACATGCGAATGTTTGTCCATTTTTGCTTCAAATGGAAGCCTATCTTTTTTTCATATAACTAGCGGTCTCCACTAGCCATGAACTTGGTATGGGCATCATGTCGGACATCGCAAATGGCTAATGGAGACCGCTCAGGTCAAACTTTCGTCCATGCTCTGACATCAATGCCCGAGCATATGTCTGAGCAAAAATGTTCGCCATGAGATTTGACGTCCGCAACCATTTGCAATAGAAAACAAGAGACAGAACAAAATTGGTAAATATTCCATCTCTATTGCACTACCGCAAAATACTTTGATATGCCTGAACATGGACATTGCACGTGTTCACCACAACAAGGAAGTTGATGAATTTTTCAGAGTTGCTCTGCCGGCGTCATGTCCAAGTCGATGGCTAGTGGAGACGTAGGGTAAAATATGAGGAACACGCTGAATCAGAACGATTTTTTTGCCAAGTCTGGTTGTTGCCAGACCACCAGATTTGTTTTGCCAAGTCTGGTGGTTGCCAGACCACAGAATATGTTTCCACTGAATGAATGAAAGTGAAATGCAAATTTTCTGTAGAGATAAGATATAGATTCAATTAATATTCTTCTTTTAGTTAATAGGCATAAAAAGGTAATTGAGAAAGTTACAACTTTCATCTATAATATCATACAGGCATACAATATAAATACTTTGCACGGTGTATTTTGGGTAGATGAAAACTTTGAGGTCTGGCAACAGCACTTAGGAACAGTGGCAATAAGCTAACGGTACCTGGAAACGAAATGAAACTTTTTTAAGTGTTGTATTTATTAAGTGTTGTATTTATTGCAGGGAAACAATTATTTGGTGAATGCTAAACAAATAATTTAATAATTTAAAATTATAATTGCTAAAAACATAAAAAATATTAAAATTACTATAAAAAATACAAATTTTATGTGTAATATTCTTTTAAGTGCTTAGCAAAGTGAAAAACTGCATATGTTTTTTTTGTTTTAAGTGCAAATTTAAGTTTCAATAATAAGTACTTAAATATTTAGCGAAGTGAAGAAGTGAGAAAATTACTACCACTTGCTAAAATTTGAACTTATTAATAATAATAATAATAATATAAATAATTAAATAAAAATTGTGCCTACAAAAACCATGTACCGAGCATAATTTTGATTCCTTTTGTGAGCCGGACTCTTTTATCGATGTTTACAAAATGCAACAAGGATGCTATAAAGGATATATACAGTATATAGCATAACCATTGACCATACATTGCTGGGAAGATAAAACTTTCGAAACTTTTTTCAAAAATCCACAAATACTAAAAGACGCAAATTATACAATTCATTTTGATGCTACTGGTCAAAGTGTAAAGCCTGGTACTCTGTTCGAAGTTGTGAAAAATTTTCAGCACCATTGATTATTTCGCGTGAAAAATTTGACATGTACTAAATGTAGCCCAACTCGCGGTTTTTTTTATAAATTTCTCGCTTTTATTGCTCATGTTGTTTCGCAGCTAAACTAAAATGATGCCAGACTAATTTTGCATGGAAAGACATGATTTTACGTGTTGTTCACAACAAGAACAGAATTTGCGAATTTATTTCGCAAATATTTCATACCAAATACTTTTATATGTAGTTTGATAGCATTTCGCACGAAATTGTGAACAGAGTACCAAACAGAGTACTTAAGACAAATTCAATGCGCAAAAAGAAGAATTTTAATTTATAAAATTGTTATACGGATTAAAAAGCTAAAAATGATTATTCCAATTGTAACAGGAATACTGTCTTGGCACACTATTACCGATATATATTTAATATTTGAAAAATTGGAGCTTTATTGTAAAGATCGTAAGTATAAGTGGCCATTTTTGAAAAAGTTTGCATAGATGTAAGCTCGGCACTGCTTGGAGGAATTTTACGATCTTGCAATAACCAAAACTTTTCCGATTATCGAAGCGATTGCTTTAATCATCTAGAGAATCCGAATTTAACTTCTAGACCAAAGGTTATAATACAGTGGTGCAAAGCTCATTACATTCATATAATTAGAAAAAACTTAAATAATAAGATTGGCAAACGTAATGCATTAAGAAATTTATTAAAAAATGCATTAACTATAGCTTTCGATTTGAACACAATCGACCAATGCAAATATTGGTTTAAAAATATATTCACTGTTCTATTGAGACCATATAAAGGTCAGGAATTTAAGAACAGCTACAATATTTTGAAGAAAGATATAATGGAATTTAATGAGAGGGATTTTGAAAATTTAACTGTTTTCGAAGATGACCCAGCAAATAACTTGGAGTCCGTTGGATCTCGTAGTCCTTTTAAAAAGTGTTTGAAAATATATATAACACTGTACATGATATTGTTGAGTACAAGGGAATAAGTTATAATATAAATAAATTTTATAACGAAGACATCTGTATGTTCATTCTAAGAAAATATTGCCCTTTTATACCTATGTGGACAAACATTATGGGAATTTTAGTTGATTCTTCAGGCGATCATATTAGTAATGCGCCAGTAGAATTTAATTTTTATTTACAGAAGCATATTCTATTGAATAATAAATCAGTTAGGCCCGGTGATTTTATTAAAATAGATCGAAAGGACAGCATGAGTATCTTAAAAGAGCTTCGCTACAAATATGATATGTTCGATGTACAAACAAGTAACGAAGAAGATATTAATCATGAGGTTGATAAAAATTTTCATTTATTGCAAATAGCAAAGGAACATGATTATGATTTATTAGAATATTTAGAGCCTGAAGAAAAATGGCAGAAAAAGAATGCAAGAACACAGAAAGCTATTAAGCCAAAGCATCTTCTAAATGCCAAGAAACCAAAAAAAAATTTATCTATGCCTGAATGTGTGAAAAATGAAGTGAAAGAACACACAATGGAAACGAATTCCTCAACACCAGAATGTGCTATAAAATACACGCTCTTTACGTATAATGATTTATTTAAAGAAATGTACCCAAAATTAAAATTATTAGATCTTGGATTTTGGAATGTATTAGACATTGAAGATTGGAAGTCGCTAGCAAAAGAAAATCAATTGACTAACTTTGTGTTAGATTGTGCGATGCTATCTTTCATAAAAGAGAATTTCAAAAATGTCATCAGCCTTCTATGTCAAATTAATAAAATTAATTTTGAAAAAGTAAATAGACTGCTATTATGTAATCCGAAATTTATAGTTATACCAAAAATTTTACAGTTTGTATTTTGAGTTTTGCTTCGAAAGAATTTGTGTTTATTGATTCCATGAGTACTTTCAGTGGAGAAGAGCATTATAAAGATTTTTGTTCATATGATCCTAAATACAGCACATGTAAATTTTTAAATATAACAAACAGAACCCAACAAAATGATAGTATAAGCTGTGGTGTATTTGTTATAATGTTCTCCATAAACTATTTAAACGGCAAATCTTTACCTAATTTACCCTCTCCCGACACATTTAGAAATACTATCAAATCGATTTTAGTACGAAACTCTGGTGATTATTCTAAATTTTGCTGCCATTGCGGAAATACTAAAATGTCAAAAAGTAAATGTAGCTCCTGTGATTATAGAGTGTGTGAACGATGTGTTAAAGAGGTATACATCAATTGTTTTAAGATATGTAAAATATGTACAAATAAAATTTTACAATAAGCTATATTGCAATTATATTTCAGGACAAAATAGTAATAAAAGAATAAAAAAAAGAAAAAAGAAGCAAGAAAATATTCAAGAAATATTTTAAAAAATGGCTTTCAAAGATACATATTTATTTGTATTATGCATGAAATACAATTAAAAATGTATCATACAAATGTACATATGCATACAACTATATGCCATGAACAAATAAATAAATATATATACATTCAGGTATGTGATGAAAAACGATTTAGACACTAAACAAATTTGAAAATTATAAAAGGTGTGATATGTTTTCTATAGTCGGTTTGGCTATAATTAAAATTTTTAATAATTCTTGCAATCATTTTTCATAAATTTTTTCACATCCCTACTATATTGTAGTGTAGTTCTTAAAAGTCAGTAGCTTAATATTTGTATTATGCATGAAATACAAATATATATATATATATATATATATATATATATATATATATATAAACTAAAAGCTATGAAATACAGTGCCAAAATCAATAGAAAGATATTTGTATTATTCAATAAAATTGTATTGTGCATGAAATGCAATTGAAAATTGATCATATGTACACACAAACAAGCCATGAAAGATGTTTGTATTATGCATGAAATACAAAAAACTAAAATAGCAGAGCTATAAATTTCTTATTACTACACATTTGTATGCATTTAAAATGGTGTAGGCCTACTGGGGAGCCAGCCATTCAAAATAAATGGCAACGCACTGAGTGTAGTACCTCAACGGCAGTGTGGAAACCTACACGAAAACCAAATTACACAAAATTAAAAACAATATGATTTTAAAAGAAAAATGTCCATATTTACTTTTTAAAGGTGGGCATTTTGATCCCCCTCTACAAGTTACGCACGTTGGGTTTTGAGCATTTTTTAAATGGAGTTTTTCTTGGCGTTTTAGAGGTTTTTCAGCTGAAACGATTTTATTTTGTTTTTTCGCTTTGTTTCTTGTTTTGACGATTTTTTTTTAATTTTTGGCGATTTTTTTTAGTTTTGGGAATTTTTTTCATTTTGGGGATTTGTTTTCATTTTGGCAATTTTTTTTTCATTTCGGGGATTTTTTTTTATTTTGGCAATTTTATTTGGTTTTTTTTGCTTTGTTTCTCGTTTTGACGATTTTTTAATTTTTGGCGATTGTTTTTAATTTTGGGAATTTTTTTCATTTTTGGGATTTTTTTCATTTTGGAATTTTTTGTCATTTCGGGGATTTTTTTTTCTCGTTTTTACGATTTTTTTTAATTTTGGGAATTTTTTTCATTTTGGGGATTTTTTGTCATTTTGGCATTTTTTGTCATTTCGGAGATTTTTTTCTCGTTTTTACGATTTTTTTAATTTTGGGAATTTTTTTCATTTTAGGGACTTTTTTAATTTTGGGAATTTTTTTCATTTTGGGGACTTTTTTTAATTTGGTAATTTTATTTTATTTTTTCGCTTTGTTTCTCGTTTTGACGATTTTTTTAATTTTTGGCGATTTTTTTTAATTTTGGGAATTTTTTTCATTTTGGGAATTTTTTTCATTTTGGCAATTTTTGACATTGCGGGGATTTTTTTTTATTTTGGCAATTTTATTTTGTTTTTCCGCTTTTTTTCTCGTTTTGACGATTTTTTTTAATTTTTGGCGATTTTTTTTCATTTTGGGGATTTTTTTCATATTGGCATTTTTTTGTCATTTCGGGGATTTTTTTCTCGTTTTTACGATTTTTTTTAATTTTTGGCGATTTTTTTTCATTTTGGGAATTTTTTTCATTTTGGGGACTTTTTTCATTTTGGGAATTTTTTTCATTTCGGGATTTTTTTTTATTTTGGCGACTGTATTTTGTTCTTTCGCTTTGTTTCTCGTTATGACGATTTTTTTAAATTTTTGGCGATTTTTTTTTCATTTTGGGTTTCAGAATTTTTTGCCCTTTTTTCGTTTTGGCGATTTTTTGTTTATTTTTGGTGATTTTTTTTGGTTTGGCGATTTTTAAGCTTTGCACTTTTCTAGAAATTTTCAGAAGTTTTACTCATACGGTCTACAAAATACAGCAAGTTGTCAAAATTACAAAATCAAAATTACATTAACTGATAGAATACCCTTTAATCAAGATTTTTTAAATTTTAGTGTTAATTGTTGTAGTCTGTATAAAAATACACTAACTTTACAATACAATTGTATGTATATTACATGGGATTTTATCATTTTTCGTTGCTCGTTTTGAAACACCCTTTAATTTTTAACTCTCATGCATTTTTTTGTCGTAGCGGCCAAGGTTCTAAACACTCTGTCCAAATTTCAGATCCGTAGCTCTTACGGTTCCCTAGAAAATAGCCTGTGACGGATAGTGTATATAATAATACATTTTTGGAGCAGTCACTTTGTCCCCCCACCAAAATCTCAAAAAGTTTTAGTGACCCTTTTCCATATGCATAAAGAATTTTTAAAATTAGTCCACAAATGACAAAACTATTTGGGAGTCTATTTTCATATATGACTAAAAGAAAATTTTAAAATTCACTCCGCCAGAAATCACTTGCATTACATACATATGTACATACATATATTCACACCAAAAAAAAATTATGATCATGCACTTGCAATAGAAATAAATACAAAAATCCATATCGTCTTGAATTTTATTAAAATATACCACATCTCGAAAATGTTAAAAACTCGCAATATTGGAAACAAGCTGTAACGTAAATCATTAGCTCAGGAGAAAGCGCAAAACTTTATGAAAATTCGTGAAAGCACCACCCTTCCTAACCTAACTCATATGCGATAAAACAGATATGGGTGAAAATTCAACAAAATTTCATTTCGAATAATAAAACTATAGTTGGAGAGTGTTTAATTAATTATATTCATTCAATTGTTTGAATATCAAAAATTTTTTGGATTTGATTCCGTACAAACTGATCCCAAAGTCCGCTTTTACAATTGAAAGGCAGACATTTTTCTAATTCTCTTTTGAACTTACCCAAACCTTTTGAAGCAACAAAAATAAATTGCGAAAAGTAGAAAAGAGAAACCAAAAATGTCCGGTGCAGAGATTCGTGTACTACACACTCTACCTCTTCAAGCTCTCCCCTACAAATTTCGTCTGTCTGCCTTTCAATTTCTCAATTGTAAAAGCGGACAAAGCTAAATAACAAAAATTAAAAAAAAACCCCGAATATTTCTAGAAAAGGTGATATATCTTCTAAGCAGCTGGACCGATTTTATTAAAACATAATTAAGTATCTTGTTGATCAATTCATCTTTCAAACAGAAAAAACTAAATGAAAATCGGTCCAGCCGTTTGGCCTGTACGTGGACACGGACAGACACACAGACGCACACTACAAACTTATAACACCCCTCTTTTAGTCGGATTTAAAAAATAAAAATCTATTAGTTTAATTTTATTTCTCTGTAGTATTTTATTAATAAATAATAAATTATGAAACTTAAACAGCAGAAATGCCAATACTTTTACTTTGACTAGCTAAATACATGTCGATATGTGTCATCTGTGAAAACAATATACGCTTCCGTTTTGATTTTGTTAGGCAAATTGTAATCAGGAGCTGAACGTTTGACTCGTGCAGCCTTTTACATGAAATCAACTTATTTTTCAACCCTTTCATTACGCCAAGTAAACCCTACAAACATTTGGAAGATATCTTGCCCATAAGATATAAATACAATATCTTATTTTTATCATTTAAAAGAAAATCATCAAAGCAATACTTTTTTTATATTAAAATATTTTCATTTCAGAGAAACTTTTTGAATGAACAGTTCAAAATGTATTGACTATTTATTTTGTCTCATAACAAGGCATTTTGTGTCATTAAAATGTTGAATTTTTTTTCAGCCTGGCGTTTTTTCACATGCGCAATACATTTATAATATTAATATGATTTTAACTAGAAGATAATAAAATATTTAATTTAAAATAAAAACAATCAGAAAATTTTCAAAACATTATGTCGGGAAATTTCTTTTTATACTGAACATACGATAACTCCCGTGGTGATAAATTGAATTTAGTTGACCATAAAAAAATGCTTTAAATTCAAATTAATGGTAGTTTTATATATACATACATATATTCAGATATATATTTTTTCCTTCAGATAATTTAGCAAAATTGTAAAATTGTGCTTTAGGAGATAATCTATCATTATAAACAATTTATCTTCCTAAAGATAATCTGGCAATATCATAAATAATTCTATTAGATGATTATCTAGCGATACCAGTTTTTTCTTCTAGAAGTATTGCCCTGGCCGCACAAACTCTCCCGAAGGGGGAATCTTCCGCAATACGAATATGATTGTTGCCGCAATAATATTTTTATTCCAAGCAATACGATTTCGAATCATTTTCGTATTACTTTGCTTGTAGGGAAATTACCTGTTTATAAAAAAATAAAAATTAGTAAATTATAACATAACGTATTTTTTTTACTCACCGGGATAAGCAGCCACACGTAGAATGGGTGTGGTATAAGCTCTGGACAAGCGTTGACACAATTCTTCCGAAATAAAAGGTATAAATGGTGACAGTATTTTAAAGCCCAAATTTAATCAAGCAAACAAAGCTTTACGTGCTGAAGCTTTCTGATCATCGTTGAGATTTTGAAATATTGGCTTTAAACATTGCAAATAAACATCACACAAATCGTACAGCCAAAAACCATAGCAAGCACTGTTGGCTGCCGCAGTCATACTGCTCAAAGCCCTTGTTACAAGCCTCAATTAATATCTCGTGCTTGTGTTATGTAGGCACACAAAGCAAAACGTAAAGCATCTGAGCCACATTCCGGTATGCCATTTTGATAGTCTTGTTGCTGGCCTTCTTTAACCCTTTCAATTTCCAGAGGATCCAAGTTGAGGGTTCATAAATTAGGTGTGAAGACCTCCCAATAATATTCCGCGTATAACACACATAGGATCGATAACATTACCCAATGATTTTGACATTTTACGACCATGAGTATCACGTACCATTGGATGTAAATATATATCCTTGAAGGCCAACTTTTCCAGAAATTTTTGGCCAAGGAACACCATGCGAGCAACCCAGAACAAGAAATCATGGCCTGTTTCCAACAAAGTTGTGAAAATCTGCTTGCAAGTCGGCAGATTATCGGACAAGCCAAACACTGAGGAGGGGAAGTGACCAGAACTAAACCAGGTCTCTAAGACATCTTCATCTTGCTGAAGTTTAATTTTGGTAGCATCAAAATCAAATCTTTCATCTGCTTTCGTTAAAGCCTCTTCGGCAGAATGAGCCACAATCCAATAAGCTTCATCATCAGGCTATTAAAAAATAAATAGAAAATAAATATATTTTAATAAGGTTTCTTATAAAATGAATAATAAAAACAGATTTACCACTGCAGACTTATGGACGCAGACATGTATATATGTAAATAACAACTTGAAAAAAAACTTACCGAACCAGATTCTATATTAGGGCCCGTGAAGGTAACATGATAAGCAGGAATACGATGACCCCGCCACAATTGACGCGATACACACCAATTCCGAATGCCATCCATTCAATTGTACCAAATTTTAGTATGATGTTCGGGTATAATTTTAAGTTCACCTAAACGTACGCCTTCTGTAGCCTTTTCTGCCATTTCAGAGCATCTTACATACCTACAAAACCAAATAAAAATGTTAGAATTTCCATTTAATTATAACTATGTAAAAACAAACACTTATCATTGTGGTGTTATTATGGGTTGCTCAACATCTCTAGAGCGTGAACAAATCGGCACCACCATGGGATTATTAACATTTTCTCTGTAAAATCCCAACTCCTAATCGTTGTTTCGTGTTTTATTTTTAATTTTAAGCCTGGTACTCTGTTCACAATTTCGTGCGAAATGGTGTCAAACTACACATAAAAGTATTTGGTATGAAATATTTGCGAAATAAATTCGCAAAAGTAGTACTCTGTTCTTGTTGTGAACAACACGTAAAATCATGTCTTTCCATGCAAAATTAGTCTGGCATCATTTTAGTTTAGCTGCGAAACAACATGATCAGTGCTTTTTTCGCACGAAATTTCAACAATGTTGCATACTTTCAAGCAATAACAACACTATTTTGTAAATTATATTTTTAGACTACATGGCAACACTGTTTGCTGTTTAATAAGCTTTAACTCACTCTCTTTTTGTACTTACTAGAAGCAACGTGGTTTTCTTTATAAAAAGATTATAAATAACTAAAGTAAGTTAAGAAGTTCAACAGGTTATGGGCCCAGTCTAGCGCTATGGAGAAAATAATGGAGATCGAAAAGCTTACTGGTAGGGACAATTACCACCAATGGAAATTTACTGTGGAATACGCCATGAAATTGCAGGGGTATTGGAAGACTGTACTTGGCACAGAGGAAAAAGGGGAGATAGTCGAAAAAGCTACATCCAGGTTAGTACTGTATATTTCGCCTGGATTATATGTACATACACAAAATGAAACTACGGCAAAAGCAATATGGGACAAATTAGAGTCTACATATGATGACACTGGGTTGGCACGTCGCTGTGGATTGTTAAGGAAGTTAACAACAACTCAGTTGGTGAACTGCGAGGACATAAGTGAGTACGTGAACACCATAATAGATACAGCACAAAAATTAAACCAGATTGGAATGAAAGTGAACGACGAATGGATAGGCAGTTTATTACTGAGTGGTCTGCCGGTCTATTTCGCTCCAATGATAATGGCCATTGAAAGCAGCAATATAAAGATCTCCGCAGATACAATTAAAACCAAGCTGCTACAAGACTTCGACACATACAACAATTTTTCGTCAACAGAATCAGCATTTTATGGTAAGTGTAAGAATAAAAAGCCAATTAATGAAAGAAACAAAAGAAGTGTGTTATAACTGCAAAAAGGAGGGACATATCGCAAAATTTTGTAAGGCACAGAAAAAGAAACAAAATGGCTTTCATATTGAGAAACAAAATGGCGTTCATAATGAAAAAACATTGGCGGCAGACTTAACAGCGAAGTTAGAAAACAACTGGCTGATAGATTCAGGTTCAACAGCGCACATGGTAAACGACAAGAACTTGTTTGTGCATTTCAAACTGTATGAGGAAGAAGAATACGTAACTATAGCAAATAACAAAAGCCTTAAAGCCACTGGTAAAGGCACTATTCGTGTGCAGCAATTATTAAATAATAAAATGGAATACATTAATATTACGGAAGTTTTATATGTTCCAGGTATATGCGGTAATTTAATTTCAGTTAGCCAATTGACTAAAAAAGGCTACACCTTCAGTTTTGGTGCTGAAAAATGTTTAATAAAGAAGGACAATATCACATTTTTAGAAGCCAACTTAAATAATGGAATGTTTACACTCAACTTTGCAACAAGATAAGAATTTCCTGGCAAGCAGCAGTAATATCTGGCATAAGCGACTAGGTCACCCTGGTGATAAACATATTGAGTATGATAAAGCCACAAATAAAAATTCTTCAAATTCAGACGTTTGCACCTCGTGCCTGCAGGGCAAACAATCACGTTCTTCATACAAGTCGTCAACAACAAAAACATCAGAAATTTTGGAACTCGTACACACAGATGTTTGCGGGCCCATGAAACAAAAATCTATAGGTGGTGCTGTCTACTACGTGCTGTTTTTAGATGACTTCTCAAACAAATTATTTGTATACATGCTGAAAAACAAGTCTGAAGTGCCTAAAATATTTCAAATATTTAAAAATATGGTAGAAAATCAAACGGGTAAGAAAATTAAAATACTTCGTTCCGATAATGGCCTGGAATATTGTAACAAAAAATTTAGACAAATTTACGAAGAGAATGGAATAATCCATCAGACATCTGCACCATATAGCCCTCAACAAAATGGGAAAGCTGAAAGGATGAATCGAACTTTGGTTGGAAGGGCACGTTCGATGCTATTTGATGCATATAAACACCGCAGCATATTTGCTAAACATTAAACCTAGTAAAGTTTGCAATCACAGAGCACCAGAAGAAGTATGGACTGGCAAGAAAGTAAATTTAGGCCATTTGCGTGTATTTGGTTGTGTTGGAATGGTATTTATACCAAAAGAGTTACGTCAGAAATGGGATCCAAAATCAAAAAGGTGTGTGATGATTGGATATAGTCTCAATAGTAAAGCATACAGGATGTACGATCCGGAGAAGAGAAAGTTACACGTAAGTCGCAATGTGAAATTTGTAGAAAATGAAATGTATTTTAATATGACTAATAATCCTAAAAATAATACCACACTGGTACGCAATACAAATTTGGTACAGATTTTTGATGACGACGAATATGAAAATATTGTTGCTAATTCAAGTCAAGAAGAAATTGAATTTAAATCAGCTGAAAATTCTGAGAATGATGAGGACGAACAACAACAACAACAAAACAACAACAGCAAGAATATCAGAATACAGAAGTCACTACAGCACGTCGGTCATCCAGAAAAAGAAAAACCCCCGATATGACGGATTATATTACGTATATGGCTAGCACCAGTTCTGAAGACCCAATAAATTATGCAGATGCAGTAACCAACAAAGACAAAAATAAGTGGCTACAAGCCATTCGAAGCGAAACAAATTCACTTTTAGAAAATAATACATGGAGTATTGTTAAAGAAGATGCAAACGTAGTAAAATTGTCAACAAGATGAATATTTAAAAAAAAGAATGAAGAAGGTGGCAAAAGATACAAAGCAAGACTAGTTGCAAGGGGCTTTGAACAGCGCAGCGGCATAGATTACACGGAAACTTACTCACCGGTAATGAGATACAACACATTACGCTATTTGCTGACGATTGCTTTAGAGTTTGATTTGAAAATAAATCACTTGGATGTGTGTACAGCGTTTCTTCAGGGAAACTTAAAAGATGAAATTTATATTGAAGTTCCCGAAGGCCGGCCATATGTTGAAGTTAAACAAACCTTTGTATGGTTTAAAACAAGCATCCAGGATGTGGAATGAAAGATTAAATGAAAAATTAGATAACCTTGGCATGCGTAAATTGAAGACAGACCAGTGTGTTCACATAATAAATGAAGGTACAGATAATAAAGATCTTGGTGCAGTTAAATCTTTTCTTGGAATGAAGATAACGTATAATCCAGGCGAAAAAATATTCATCGATCAGTCGTCATACATAGAAACCCTACTAGAAAGATTTGATATGATTTCTTGCAACACAGTTTTAACACCTATGGATGCAAATGTGAAACTATTTTCGAATGATGAAAATGATAATACATTTGATATGAAAAAATACCCCTACCAGGAATTAATTGGCAGCCTTTTGTTTGCGGCTCAAGTTACACGACCGGACATCAGCTTTGCGGTAAATCTTCTCAGTCGTTTTAATAACAATTTTCAAATGCAACACTGGACAGCAGCAAAGCGAGTTTTGCGCTACTTGAAGGGGACTATCGACTACGGATTAACATTTGAAAAACAAGAAAATTTCGAGACCACATGTTTTAGCGATGCAGACTATGCAGCTGACCCAGAACTAAGAAAATCAGTAAGCGGATATGTATTTATAAAGAAAGGTGGAGCTATGTCTTGGGGTTCCAAGAAACAACATACTACGGCTTTGTCAACGTGCGAAGCTGAATACATGGCCTTGGGATTGGCAGTGCAGGAGTTACTTTGGCTAAGAGCGTTAGAAGAAGAATTGTTCAACAAGTGGTTACAACCTACAACTTTGTTCTGTGACAACCAAAGTGCCATTCATCTAGCCAAAATGAGTCATACCACGCCAAGACAAAACACATTGATGTAAGACATCATTTCATCAGAGACAACATACTCACAAAAAACTTGGAATTGAAACACATAAGCTCTGGAGAAATGGTAGCGGATATTCTGACCAAACCTCTTGGCAATGTTAAGATAAGAGATTTTATAACTGGTGTAGGTCTGAAACAAAATAAGTAAATCAACATTTAGCGAGGATGTTGGAATAAAATATTGATTCACTCTTATTGTCAACACTATTTTGTAAATTATATTTTTATACTACATGGCAACACTGTTTGCTGTTTAATAAACTTTAACTCACTCTCTTTTTGTACTTACTAGAAGCAACGTGGTTTTCTTTATAAAAAGATTATAAATAACTAAAGTAAGTTAAGAAGTTCAACACTATACACTGTAAAAATAGTAATATACTATAATTATTTTGCATATATATTGAAAATCAATGTGCAAATATAAAATAATTTAATTAATTTCATTATTTAAAGCTAATATATTCAAAAACTTGCATGTGCTATTTTGTTTTCTGCATAATTTTTCACCTAATTGGTTGCAAATGTGCGTACTTGCTACTTTTTACACCATAATAGCAAAAAAAAATATTTAGTACTAAGTACCAACATTTGCAACCCTGAGTCCCGGTATGTAAAAGTACGATTTCTTCACATCGATGGCAACATTACTTATATACAAAATAAAATAAACTTGGCATTACAATCTCCATATGAGTGCTCACTTCAAAACAAAAAAATTGTGAAAATAAATATATATACTATTAATACCATTTTTATTTCATTTTCAGGCAAAAAATTATTACATGGTGAAGGGTTCTGCAAATGGAATTATAGTTTAGGTAAGTTGTAATGAGTAAAGTGTGCTAGAAGTGATTTTATTAAAGAAATTTATCTACAGGTTGATTACAGTGGACAACATTTTTTTAAAGGCGGCTGATAAAGTAAGTGAAAATTAACAAATGGTTATGTATATATTTTACACTAAATAATTAAAACGTTTTTTTCTTTACAGGTTGGAAGCATTACATACTGAGAATTTTTTCCCGAAATCCTGCGACTTAATTTTGCATTACATACTGAGAATTTTTTTCCCGAAATCCTGTAACGTAAGTTTCTAAACATAAATTATGTATAATTGTAGTAAAAAATGAATAAAATAAATATTTATTTGAAAGTTTATTGACTTTCATAGTATAAGTATGTAGTCTAACGTAAGACCATGCTCTGTATTCTACTTGAAATAACGTCTTGTGTACAGAATATGGTCCATAGTTTCAGTTAATAATAAATGTTTATTTAAACTAAAAATGTGAAAAATACAAACTTGTCTTAGAGTTTATTTAATGTAAATATTGTCTTTTAAATTTAGAGAGAGCGACCATGGGAGGTAATGGTAAGTTATATTTATATGATTTGAAGTCCATACTACTAAACTGCTCCTTTTTAGAGGAGTTGCAGATTGTTTCTTCGAAAAATGATGAATTGTTTCAAATAATTATTAACTCCTTAAATGCTAAGAATAATCAGAGTAAATATAGAAAGATTGCAAACAATTTAAAAAATAAAAGAAGAATCTGTAGTATAGCGAAAAACTTGTTGAAATCAGGCAAGTTTAAAAAATCTGATTTTGGTATTTCTGAAGCGAAGGAAAATATTATATGCAATATTAGCAATATAGCTTCATAAAATGAAATTATATTTGACTGTGATCAAAGTTTTAGCAGAGACTGCAAAGAAAATTATTTTCCAATTGGAGAAGAATACATATCTGCAATGAATGAGTCAGTGTCAAATGTTTTGGAAAATTCGATTGAGCAAAATAAATTGAACGAAGAAACTTTAAATGAAGTTGATGACAATTTTAACAAAAAGTTGTCCTCAAGCGATTATTTTAAAAAATTTCGTAAGGACATTGACGAGCTCAAATTTGATTTGAAAACACTAATAAAATATATAAAAAAGGTCTTAGAAAAACAAGGATCTGAAAATAATACTTCGAGTGTTGAAGATAATCAGAGAGAAAAATGTAAAAATACTTGCAATATTCTTGAAAGTTTTAAAGAAGAGCCGAAAGCGAAAAATAATCGCGATCATACTCTTGGCCCTTTTGAAATAACTGATGATTCTTTATATGTATCTAAATATTTAAAATACAGAAAAGAAGCTAATCCAAACGAGAAGTGCCATAGAACTGTCATGCGGGGTGAATCGAAGTCCTCAAAGCCAAAGAGAGTATTTAAAAGAAATTTTTTGATTCCTCTTTTTCAATAAATTTGGATATTTTAATGACTGCTGCAGATATAAAAATCAGTAAAAATAAGCTTCTCAAAGACGTAGTAAGAGAAAAATATAATAAACACAACAATGTATGCATTTTGTGCTTTTACTGCGTTAAGCCTATTAAAACAAATATATATGCATATGCGTATTGCAGATTCAATGATTGTACTACTTTTCGCTTTGAAATTAGCTCTGTCGGAAATGTTTCCGTTTACAGAACGAATCAAATACAGCATGCTGAGGATGAAGTATATGTTGGACAGGTAAGAGGAGTGAAAAGATATGTTTTCAAGAATAAACTTAAGAAAAATAAAGCATATTTATTCAGAAAGCAACAAATTATGAACGCTGCTGATGATATTGCCGAAAAAGGCAACTTTCAGGGTATTCATAATTTGGAAACTCTGAGAAAATGTAAGTCTGAAGGAAATTTTGATTTTTATTATCATTCAGATCCATTCTATTCTCTCGTTTTGATGAAGAGAGGGCCATATAAAAGTTACATACATATGGTTGCTTCACCGTTTACAGTTTACACATGGGAAAAATGTACATTTGAGACACTCTCAAGTAATAAAGAAATTCTTGAGGACTGTAAGTTTACACTGCACTTAGACGCTTCTGATGAAAGTGTAAGACAACTAGTATGTGCAGAAAAAAGAATTTTAACTTATAAATTAGTTATACGAAACTGTAAACTAAAAAAGGTAATACCAATAGCTGAAGCGATTCTATCACGACACACACGTGATGCAATATATGCTTTTCTAAACACCTTAAAATTGTATTTAAAAGAAAATAAGGTTAAATATCAATTTAGATGGGCTTTTTGTAGAAGAGTTTGCATAGATGCCAGTGCAGCATTATACGGTGCGGTGTTAAAATGTTTTAATAATCACACCTTGCTGGAATACCTTAATGCTTGTGCAACATACTTGAACAACGTTAAGTTAAATCCAAATGTCAAACCCGATTTCGTAGTATTGCAATGGTGCAAATGTCATTATATTCATATATTTATTTGTTTTATCTTTAAAAATTGTTTAAAGCAAAACAAGTTATACAGTGGACGTATAAAGTTTCAGTACACCTTCAAATTTTTTAATAGTGCTATTAACTAGCATAATTAACTTAATCGAGCCAGATCTTTTTGGGTTAGTAGTTTTAGAAGTAAAAGAGATATTTAAAAAATTTTAATATCATCATAAATAATGCCAAAAGGTTTACGTACATCACCATTTGTTTATGGTTATGACTGGACTATTTTTAAATATGTTTTCTTTTTGAAAACTACTTACCCAGAAAGATCTGATTCGATTAAGCCAATTATGCTAAATGTTAGCATTATTAAAAAATTGGAACGTGTACCGAAACTTTATAGGTCCACTGTACATCCAATTTTAGAATTATTTTTGCATTAAATTAAATTTATATTGAAAAAGTAATAACTTTTTATAAAAATAAATGATTTTCTTTAAAACTTTTGTATTAACTTGGAATGGAAATAAGTTATTTTAATAATAGGGGATCCAAATCAATTGCAGGCAATTCTTATTCCTTTCTTGAGCGTATAGTCACCCCAATTTGAAGTAATAAAATCTTCAAAAAATAAGGAATTGTTTCTAATTTTTGTTTTTCATTTTTTTTAATAAATAAATATAAATTTTTTTTATACTTATTCTGTTGTATGGCCAATATAATTTTGAAGTTTCGTCGTGAATATGAGCTAATACGGCCTGAGTATCTTTATGTAAATAAAAAACAAATTTTTATTTCATTTTTCCCGACGTTTCGTCAACATATGTTGACTTTATCAAGGGTTGGGAAATCTATTTATTTTAAAAAACATTTCATTAATATTTCTATACTTAGTTACGTATAATTTCAATATTTTTATATATACATACATATGTATAAATAACTTACATTGTTCTTTTGTTTTTTAATACTAATTTTTAACTAATTACTTTTTACATATAAAATAACAGAAATAAAATAACACAACGTGTATGTATATCCAAGTTATATCACAGACTATTTTATTGCAATCTTATAGTTCGCGCTAATTTTATCTGTATCTTCCTTCAAATTCATCGTCTTTTCTATTTTTTCTTGTATCCGTAAACTTTCAATTATGTATCTTTTCTTTCCTATGTTTTCTTTGTCTAAGATCTTAACTTTCTCAAAATCAGCTGTGTGGCCCGTTTTCAAAATGTGTTGTGATAATGCTGTAGTTTTTTTGTTTTTTCCAATGTCCCTTTTATGTTCATTTATTCTTGTTTTTAAGTTTCGCTTTGTTGTGCCAATATATAGCTTGTCACAGGTGTTTTTTCCATCTCCTTTACATTTAACTTCATACACTACATTGCTTTGTTGTTGTTGGTTAATTGGCGTTTTTATTTTTGAAAATATTTTGTTTATTGTTGTATTTGGTTTATATGCAAATTTAATGTTTCTATTTGTTATTGTATGCCTGATGGTTTTATTGTCTGTTAAGCCAGGGATGTATCTTACACTGTAATACCGATTTCTTTCTTCAGGGCTGTTGTTGTTATCGGTGATGTGTTTATTTTCATTTAATTCTTTGTGAGTTTCTTGAATTAATTTGTCAATTAGATTTTTAGGGAAACTATTTTCTATTAATGTTTTTTTAATGTGTTTTATGTTGCTTTTGTGAAATTGAGCATCACTTATATACAGGACTCTAAAAATGAAATTCCTCGCGGTATTTATTATTTGATTTTTTGGTTGTGTAGAATGAAAGTTGATGATCCTGCCAGATGCCGTGTCTTTTTTATACCAATTTAGTACTAATTTTTTGTTTTCCCTAAATATTCTGGTATCCAAATACGTGATTGAAGCGTGTTTTTCAACTTCCATGGTGAATTGTATTTTGGGTGAAAGTTATTAAAAAAGTCTAAAATGCTGTCCTTTTCTTCAACTCTAACTATAGCCAATATATCGTCTACATACTTTGTAATGTATTTTAACTTTATGTTTTCTGCTTTTAGTTTTCTTAGAGTTTCGTCTAATAAATTGTCCAGCACTAAGTCAGCAATCGTTGGCGATAGAGGGTTTCCCATAGGCATACCGAAAAATTTGCTTGTATATTTCATTTTCATATATAAAATAATTATTCTCATATAGACAAAACTTAAGTATTTTTAGAAATATAGATTTACTAATTTTTGTATAATCTTGAAAAAAAAAATTAGTAAATCTATATTTCTAAAAATACTTAATACTTGTCTATATGAGAATAATTATTTTATTTATGAAAATGAAATATACAAGCAAGTTTTCGGTATGCCTATGAGAAACCCTCTATCACCAACGATTGCTGACTTAGTGCTGGACAATTTATTAGATGATACTCTAAGAAAACTAAAAGCAGAAAACATAAAGTTAAATACATTACAAAGTATGTAGAGGATATATTGGCTATAGTTAGAGTTGAAGAAAAGGACAGCATTTTAGACTTTTTTAATAACTTTCACCCAAAAATACAATTCACCATGGAAGTTGAAAAACACGCTTCAATCACGTATTTGGATACCAGAATATTTAGGGAAAACAAAAAATTAGTACTAAATTGGTATAAAAAAGACACGGCATCTGGCAGGATCATCAACTCTCATTCTACACAACCAAAAAATCAAATAATAAATACCGCGAGGAATTTCATTTTTAGAGTCCTGTATATAAGTGATGCTCAATTTCACAAAAGCAACATAAAACACATTAAAAAAACATTAATAGAAAATAGTTTCCCTAAAAATCTAATTGACAAATTAATTCAAGAAACTCACAAAGAATTAAATGAAAATAAACATATCACCGATAACAACAACAGCCCTGAAGAAAGAAATCGGTATTACAGTGTAAGATACATCCCTGGCTTAACAGACAATAAAACCATCAGGTATACAATAACAAATAGAAACATTAAATTTGCATATAAACCAAATACAACAATAAACAAAATATTTTCAAAAATAAAAACGCCAATTAACCAACAACAACAAAGCAATGTAGTGTATGAAGTTAAATGTAAAGGAGATGGAAAAACACCTGTGACAAGCTATATATTGGCACAACAAAGCGAAACTTAAAAACAAGAATAAATGAACATAAAAGGGACATTGGAAAAAACAAAAAAACTACAGCATTATCACAACACATTTTGAAAACGGGCCACACAGCTGATTTTGAGAAAGTTAAGATCTTAGACAAAGAAAACATAGGAAAGAAAAGATACATAATTGAAAGTTTACGGATACAAGAAAAAATAGAAAAGACGATGAATTTGAAGGAAGATACAGATAAAATTAGCGCGAACTACAAAATTGCAATAAAATAGTCTGTGATATAACTTGGACATACATACACGTTGTGTTATTTTATTTCTGTTATTTTATATGTAAAAAGTAATTAGTTAAAAATTAGTATTAAAAAACAAAAGAACAATGTAAGTTATTTATACATATGTATGTATATATAAAAATATTGAAATTATACGTAACTAAGTATAGAAATATTAATGAAATGTTTTTTAAAATAAATAGATTTCCCAACCCTTGATAAAGTAAACATATATTGACGAAACTTCGGGAAAAATGATATAAAAATTTGTTTTTTATTTACATAAAGATACTCAGGCCGTATTAGCTCATATTCACGACGAAACTTTAAAATTACATTGGCCATACAACAGAATAAGTATAGAAGAAAATCGGAGAGCTTGCCGAAATATAAATCTATAAAAAACATTTCTATCAGCAACAACAACAACAATATGACAGGTTATTTCCAATACATAGCTTTTAAATATGACAATGAGACTTGCAGAGCTTTAAAAGAATACTGTAATGAAATCAAAAAATTAACACAACAAGAAAACAGATTAAAATTCGTGCTATCATGTAGAAAATTTGGCATTGTCCCAACACATACAAGAAATGCAACAGCGCAAGTTACACAACTGTTTATATGCAATAAAATAAAAGAGAAACTTAGGAAAATTGAGTACAATTTCCATAAGAAAATAATAAATCTTGAAATAACACAAACACATTCAAATATTATCGCCATAAAAAAGAAAATTAACTATTTAAGAAATAATATCGAAATAATGCTATTTAATGAGGAATATATGGCTTTCATAAATAAACAAGAAAACAGGTGCAATAACTTAGCTTTAAAGATAGAGAACAGGCAAAATTCCAAATTAAACAATTTGAAAGAACAGCAGTTCAAAACGTATGGGTTCAAATACAATGACAATTGGTTTGAGAATAAAACGGACATTGAAATTCCAATAGAGTCGAAATGGATATTATCACTTGGCAAAAAATTTGCCCTACCAGTAAATAAAAATAGTTTTTCTGCACTGCATACAATCGGAGATATAGAACAATGTATTTTAGCAATAGAGGATAACAGTGAACAGGAGAAAAATCTAGCAAGAACTAAACTTGCAAGTAGCATTACATGTTTTAAAAGAAAATTAAAAAACACACCTAAAGATAAATTTATTCTCACTGTATATAAAAAAACAGAAGAATTTCTAAAGAGGCACCAAAATATAGTTATTTTACAAGCCGATAAAGGTAACAAAACGGTAGTAATGTTCAAAAACGATTACAAGCTAAAAATGGAAAAGTTATTAAATGAAAAACATACATACAAGAAAATTAAAATGGACCCAACGGAAAAACTTCAAAAAGAAAATAATACTATTATAGCGGAACTTTACAAAAACAAATACATCGATGAAAGACAAAAGAAACAACTGTTATGCTCAGCTGCAACCGCTCCACGAATATATGGACTCCCAAGAATTCATAAGCCAGAAGTTCCTTTAAGGCCCATAGTCTCATCGATGCAAGTTCCATGCTATAATCTATCTAAATTTATAGGAAGCATTCTTAAAAATGTTATATCTAAAGAATATAACATATTAAATTCTAAAAAATTAAAAGAGCAGTTAAAAAATATTGAATTGGAAGAGGGAGAAATACTAATCTCACTAGATGTTATATCTCTTTTTACAAACATACCTGTAAGTAAGGCCATAAACATAATAATGGACAAATGGAAACGTATTCAAGATTATACAAAAATTAGTAAATCTATATTTCTAAAAATACTTAAGTTTTGTCTATATGAGAATAATTATTTTATATATGAAAATGAAATATACAAGCAAATTTTTCGGTATGCCTATGGGAAACCCTCTGTCGCCAACGATTGCTGACTTAGTGCTGGACAATTTATTAGACGAAACTCTAAGAAAACTAAAAGCAGAAAACATAAAGTTAAAATACATTACAAAGTATGTAGACGATATATTGGCTATAGTTAGAGTTGAAGAAAAGGACAGCATTTTAGACTTTTTTAATAACTTTCACCCAAAATACAATTCACCATGGAAGTTGAAAAACACGCTTCAATCACGTATTTGGATACCAGAATATTTAGGGAAAACAAAAAATTAGTACTAAATTGGTATAAAAAAGACACGGCATCTGGCAGGATCATCAACTTTCATTCTACACAACCAAAAAATCAAATAATAAATACCGCGAGGAATTTCATTTTTAGAGTCCTGTATATAAGTGATGCTCAATTTCACAAAAGCAACATAAAACACATTAAAAAAACATTAATAGAAAATAGTTTCCCTAAAAATCTAATTGACAAATTAATTCAAGAAACTCACAAAGAATTAAATGAAAATAAACATATCACCGATAACAACAACAGCCCTGAAGAAAGAAATCGGTATTACAGTGTAAGATACATCCCTGGCTTAACAGACAATAAAACCATCAGGCATACAATAACATATAGAAACATTAAATTTGCATATAAACCAAATACAACAATAAACAAAATATTTTCAAAAATAAAAACGCCAATTAACCAACAACAACAAAGCAATGTAGTGTATGAAGTTAAATGTAAAGGAGATGGAAAAAACACCTGTGACAAGCTATATATTGGCACAACAAAGCGAAACTTAAAAACAAGAATAAATGAACATAAAAGGGACATTGGAAAAAACAAAAAAACTACAGCATTATCACAACACATTTTGGAAACGGGCCACACAGCTGATTTTGAGAAAGTTAAGATCTTAGACAAAGAAAACATAGGAAAGAAAAGATACATAATTGAAAGTTTACGGGTACAAGAGAAAATAGAAAAGACGATGAATTTGAAGGAAGATGCAGATAAAATTAGCGCGAACTACAAGATTGCAATAAAATAGTCTGTGATATAACTTGGACATACATACACGTTGTATTATTTTTTTCTGTTATTTTATATGTAAAAAGTAATTAGTTAAAAATTAGTATTAAAAACAAAAGAACAATGTAAGTTATTTATACATATGTATGTATATATAAAAATATTGAAATTATACGTAACTAAGTATAGAAATATTAATGAAATGTTTTTTAAAATAAATAGATTTCCCAACCCTTGATAAAGTCAACATATATTGACGAAACGTCGGGAAAAATGAAATAAAAATTTGTTTTTTATTTACATAAAGATACTCAGGCCGTATTAGCTCATATTCACGACGAAACATAAATTTTTTTTATTATTTTATTAAATGATTACAAAAATAACTCTGCACTACACACATGAGTAAACAAAAAAAAATAGATTCTATACTGATTTAATTTGAAACAAAAATACATTTACTTATGCCACCAAAGTCTAAAGTTGCTTCGTCCTTCCTAAATGGATTTTTTTGCGGTTGTATTATTTTTTCCAGTTCAGTTTTTAGGGGTCGAATTGTTTTTGTAGCAGCTACATTTTATTTAGTTTCTTCCAGGTTTCCTTGTTGAGGTTCACATATGTAAATAAAATTTAAATTTAAAAATAGCATTAATAAAATTGTATTTTTGGTTAAAAATAAACTTTTGTCTGAATTTAAAGATTTTGCATTAGCATTTAGTGGTTACGCTTTTTTGGGCAAATGTTTGACAAGTGTGACCGTAGTTTCAGTTGCACAAAATTATTCTCGAGAGCTAGTAAACAAACGCCAATTTTTTGGTATTGTGTTAAAGTGACGTCGATGCCGACAACTGGAATAAGGGTAAATAACGTTTCGAATCGAATTACATAATAACACCCATGTATTACGACTCCCTTCGAAGAAATCATCTCCCCAACAACACAACATATGATATCGACCAACCTTTATTTAAATCAAGGTTGGAAACCGAAACAAATAACGGTATCGGTATTGATACCGGTACAATTATTTTAAAAATTTCGGTATCGGTAACGGTAACGGTATTTTTTTTATTTCGGTATCGGTATTACCTTAAATGGGATGTAAACGATATGCCAAATTAGAGGTATAAGGGCATAGTTTAAGCTACAATTGGTCCGATCCCCGAACAAATTGTTATTTTGGCCCTATTCATGTAATAGTGTACGCCTAGTGTTTGAGTTGAAGCACCAAATAAAATTTTATTTTTGAAACTTTATTCAACAAAAAACTGAAATGTGATATAAACGATATGCCAAATTAGAGGTATAAGGGCGTAGTTTAAGCTACAATTGGTCCGATCCCCGAACAAATTATGATTTTGGCCCTATTCATGTAATAGTGTACGCCTAGTGTTTAAGTGGAAGTACCAAATAAAATTTTATTTTTGAAACTTTGTTCAACAAAAAACTGAAATGGGATATAAACGATATGCCAAATTAGAGGTATAAGGGCGTAGTTTAAGCTACAATTGGTTCGATCCCCAAACAAATTGTTATTTTGGCCCTATTCATGTAATAGTGTACGCCTAGTGTTTGAGTGGAAGTACCAAATAAAATTTTATTTTTGAAACTTTGTTCAACAAAAAACTTCTTCTATTCATAATTTGGAAACTCTGAGAAAATGTAAGTCTGAAGGAAATTTTGATTTTTATTATCATTCAGATCCATTCTATTCTCTCGTTTTGATGAAGAGAGGGCCATATAAAAGTTACATACATATGGTTGCTTCACCGTTTACAGTTTACACATGGGAAAATGTACATTTGAGACACTCTCAAGTAATAAAGAAATTCTTGAGGACTGTAAGTTTACACTGCACTTAGACGCTTCTGGTGAAAGTGTAAGACAGCTAGAATGTGCAGAAAATAGAATTTTAACTTATAAATTAGTTATACGAAACTGTAAACTAAAAAAGGTAATACCAATCGCTGAAGCGATTCTATCACGACACACACGTGATGCAATATATGCTTTTCTAAACACCTTGAAATTGTATTTAAAAGAAAATAAGGTTAAATATCAATTTAGATGGGCTTTTTGTAGAAGAGTTTGCACAGATGTCAGTGCAGCATTATACGGTGCGGTGTTAAAATGTTTTAATAATCACACCTTGCTGGAATACCTTAACGCTTGTGCAACATACTTGAACAACGTTAAGTTAAATCCAAATGTCAAACCCGATTTCGTAGTATTGCAATGGTGCAAATGTCATTATATTCATATCATTTGCAAGGACTTAGATGTAAAATTGGGTAGAAAGCACATTTTGAGACCTTTGTTAAATATGCTTTAATGGCTGCATTTAGCTTAGCCACTATTAAGAATGCCAACAGTGGTTTAAACATATTTTTATAGTTTTGATTACGCGATACAAATCACCTAGCTTTGAAAGAAGTTTTGAAATAGGAATATAATCTTCCTGAAAGTGATCAGAACCAATACTTGGAATCTATTGCATTCAATAGTCCGTTTCGGAAGATGTTTCTTTCAATTTATCATGAAATTGAAAATGACATTAAAGTAATAAACAAGGGACAAGATTTGAATCAATATCGAAATGATTATATGTGTATGTTTATATTAAACAAATACTGCCCTTTTATTGTTCTTTGGGCTAATATTATGGGTATTCATGTTGATTCATCGGGAGAGCATATAAGTAATGCACCTGTTGAGTTTGCGTACTATTTACAAAAGCATATTATTCTACCACAAGATCGGTAAGAGCTGATGTTTTTGTAAAAGTCATGAGAATTGATTATCTTAGTTCTTTGGAAGAATTACGCTATAGTTATAAAATGTTCGGACAAATTTCCGAAAAAATTGAAGATATACTTACGTCTAGTTTTGGCAATATAGCTGAAGAAGATAAAAGTATAAGGTTAAAAAAGGAACATTCAAATATTTGTTCAACACCCATCGATAAAAAAGATGCAAGTGTTGAAATAATAGAAAAAGACCACAGCTATATAAAAGCAGTATCTAATATTGAACCTGTGGAAAAATGGAAGAAAAAAGACTTCAAAAAACAGAAAACAATTCGGCCTAAAATAATGCTTGCCATCAAAAGCAAGTAAAAAAATATCAGGAAGTCAGAAAAAAAGACAAATTTTACCTTTTCAAATTTGATTTATTGTTTAATGAAGTTAACAATATAAGTGATTCAATCACCTTTGGATTTTTTGATACTTTGGAAACGTCCTACTGGAACTCATTAAATAATGGAGAATGGTTGACAATTTTTGTTCTTGATGCTTGTCTTCTTGGCATTTTAAAAGACGCCAGATTAAACGACTGTTTTAGCATGCCCTGCCAATCTAATGAAATAAACGTTGATAAAATTCAGACACTTTTTAAAAACCAACCAGAATTGTTGTTTGTACCTATTTTCAGCTCATCCCATTTTACTTTATGTATTCTCAAGCCTATCACTTATGAGTTCATGTTTGTTAATTCTTATAAAGATTTAGACGTTGGAAGAAAAATATTTGATCTTTTCATAGCTAAATTAAAAAATAATAACAACTTGTGGAAATATAGTGATATAAAGGAAAGAGATATGCAAAAAGATGGTTCAAATTGTGGAATTTTTGTTTTGATGTACGCATTAAGAATGCTTCAAAATAAATCACTTGAGAACTTGGGGAACCCTAATGATTTCAAAAAAAAAAAATGAAATTATTATTACTAAAGTATCTGGGTGACAGGTCAAGATTTTGTTGCCATTGTTGTTGCATAAAAAGGACCAATTGTGATGTTTTTATATGTAAGGACTGTAAATACTATTTTTGCACAAACTGCACATATAAACACTATGAAAGCGAGTCAAATGTCTGTAAAATTATTGGTCAAGATATCTTTTCGATATGAGTGTATAAATTTAAGCAATATAATATAATAAATTTTAGCAATATAAAACTTGTGATATAAACTAAGTTTATATAAGATCTAATATATGGTATGTAGGCCTATTGGGGATGCCAGCCATAAAAAACAATTGGCAACGCACATTTTGCAGTACCTCCAGGGTTGTGTGGAAAACTGTACACATTTCTATACATCAATGGTTGTATGTACATAAAATTCCTATAACTCGGAAAATATGAGCCGTAACCAACTTTTTTATTTGATATTTCTTTCACATTTTTTAATTTTCTATCACATAGCCTAAGTTTTATTTTATTTTAAGATGTCTCAAAATTAAAATGTTGATTGACCCTTTTATTTGACCGTCTCCAGAGACCATTATTTCCGTTCGAAGGTTTACGTACATCACCAATTGTTTATGGTTATGACTGGAATATTTTTAAATATCTCTTTTCTTTTTAAAAACTACTTACCCAGAAAGATCTGATTCGATTAAGCTAATTATGCTAAATGTTAGTATTATTAAAAAATTGGAACGTGTACTGAAACTTTATAGGTCCACTGTAGATCCAATTTTAGAATTTACAGCAAGTACGCTTGACAAGCCAACTGAGTATGCAGCGAGCGATACTACGCAAATTCATTTCTTGAAGCTCGAATTTATATTTGATGATTCGATTCTAAGAAGTCTAATAGCTGAATCCAATTCAACATTCGTAGCATTGCAGTCTCTGAAAAAAAAGGTTCAAAGGCGGAGTGTACATAAATATTCAGGACGTATCGAAGTATAGTAAGAGCTTGTTTGGAAAAATTGGAAGATGCAATGCAGCTGGCAACGCAGAAACCGAACTTCCAGAAAAATATGAATTATATCAGCAATATATATCCATTTTTTTTTAATCAATTGAGTGTGTTTGACATTTAAGTGAAATACTTTTCTTGGAACAAACATCTTCAAGCGTTATCGATTTAGGTGTAGCTGCAAACTCTTGGTTAGATCGGTGGGCATGGTTTAAATCTAAACAGGGAAAAGAGCCAAAACTGAAACAGATAAACTTATATTGAAAGCGAAATGCATCAAGTTATTCATTTTATACACGGCAATTATGTAAAAAATTCCGCAGGAAGTTTCTCCCAGGGAACAATTCCAACTAATAGCAAATGTAACGAATATAGAGATCATCAAATCAGGTTAGCATTCCATCTCTTGTAGAATATACATACACACGTAAATCAAATGCTATATTTTTTTTTACTTCCAGTGACCGTTAAATTGAGAGACACTCACTATACGAATTTGGTAATTGTCTAAAGCGGCCCATATACTACAACAGCATGCACGCACAATCAAGCGATTGAGTATTCATGCTAGAACCACACATTGTACCAGCAAGCTGGTACAATATTCATTTCTTACAAAATTGCGGGAAGGGAGGTTATGAATTGTCAAACAGTTTTTGCTGCAGTTATTGTTGGTATGTTGTTAAAATTAGCAGCTATGCATAACTTAAGTGTTAAAATTCTGTTTTCCATTGAAACAAATTATGTTTGAACAAATTATACTTCTTAAATGCATGTTTACTCCATGACAACTTTGCTCAACTCAGCTAATTTCACCATATACCACACCAGCAAGCTGGTACCATTAACAAAATATCAAACAACTTGACATCGCTACAGCAAACCTTACAAATAGAGTTTGATATTTTGCTGATGGTACCAGCTTGCTGGTGTGGTATTTGGTGAAATTAGCTCAGTTGAGCAAAGTTGTCATGGATTAAACATGCTTTTAAGAAATATAATTTGTTGAAACATAATTTGTTTCAATGTAAAACAGAATTTTAGCACTTTAGTTATACATAGCTGCTAATTTTAACAACATACCAATAATAATTGTGAAACACGATTTAATGACAACGCACGTTTATGTTGACACTTCAACAGTTGAGTAAAGACTAATTTATTCAATAAAAGCACAATGAAAGTAAAGTAGCAATCTTATATAATGTGTGGTAATGATTTCAAGAATTCGTCTTACATTCGGCCATTCCTGGTTGTACAGCGTCCTCGCTGTTAGATTCAGAATCATCATCGTCGGACAGAGGAAGTGAGCACCACGGCTTGAGACCATCAGAAGCATACACAGAACAGTAATGGCGTTGTTTTCGGCTAGAATAAGGAAGGTCCTCGATAACGTACCTGTCATTTTCAAGAATTTCAGTCACTTGGTATGGGCCCTTAAAACGAGGTTCTAGTTTTCTAGACGTACCAGTGCTCGGGGATTCATTATTGACAAGAACTAAGTCACCAATATGGTACTCTCTTGGCTTCGAATGAGCATTGTCAAATCTTAATTTTGCTTTTCGACGGTATGTTTCAACGTTATTGGTTGCGAATTTTCGCACTTCACTCATATTTGTCATTAGTTCCTCGTGTGACTCTGAACTCACTACGTCATCTTGTAATATTTGCACTAACCTGTTGCCTAAGATATCTCGCGGTTGAAATCCGTAAAGTAATTCGTGAGGCGAACAGCCAGTTGTCGAATTTTTCATTGTGTTGTCCGACCATTGTATGTGACGTAGTTGTGTATCCCATTGGCGGTCGTTTTGAGTAGATGGCAGCAGCATTGACAAGATGGTCCGGTTCATACGCTCTACTTGTCCATTTGCCCTGGGAGTGCGTACGGCGTTGAGGATGTGTTTTATTGTGAGGTCGTTACAGTATTTACCAAACTCTTTAGAAGTGAATGCCGTACCACAATCTGAGATTATTCGTTCAGGAGTGCCGAAGAAACTGGTGACTTCATCTAAAACCTTTAAAACGTACTTGGTGGCCGTACTCGGAACGGCTTTGACTACGGTGTACTTCAAAAAAGCATCTACCAAAACCAAGATATGTTCATTGTGCTTACTGGATCTCGGAAATGGGCCCATATGATCAAGGTATATAGTTTTGAACGGAACTGGATCTATCTCACTGAAATGGTACTCTCCTTCTTTTGTACCGCCTACTTGTTTGTTATAAGCACATTGTACGCATGACTTAATCACGGATTTGACAAAATTTCTCACACGAGGAAACGACATCAACTGTTTTATTTTTTCGACCGACCTGTCCAGGCTTAAATGTCCACCACCCTCATGAGCGTCGATAGTTACTTTAAAACGCAGGGCTTTTGGTACAACCCAAAGTTTCTTCTCGTTTAATATTTTGTACAAACGGCCTCGATCCAATGCATAAAATTTCTGGACTTCTTTGTCCTTGTCTTCAAACTTTTTAACTATTTCTCGAAGTCTTATGTCTTGCAACTGCATACTGAATAGCCAGTCATTCACGTCAATATCCGCTTTATCAATACGTAAAGAAGCAGGTTCCACATCGTGTGATCCCTCGGTAGGCATTCGACTTAAGGCGTCCACATGCGCCATATGTTGTTTTGATCTATGTTCTATATCAACATCGTAATCTTGTACGCGAAGCCACCATCGGGCTATGCGTGGAATCAGCTCTTTCTTTTTCATGGTTGTTTGTATCACGCTACAGTCGGATATTACTTTTATAGGCTTCCCCAAAACATAGTATTTAAAGCGTTCTAACCCGTCCACCACAGCCAGTGTTTCTAATTCATAGCTGTGCATGTATTTTTCCGACGGGCTGGTAGAACGACTGTAGTATGCTATGGGCTTCCACGTACCGTTGACATCCTGCATAAGCACTGCGGCCAGTCCAATCGAACTAGCATCAGTGTGTAACTGGTGTTTAGCAAAAACATCATAGGCGGCCAGAACAGGTTTGGACGTAAGTGCACGCTTTAGCTCCTGAAAGGCCTTTTGTTGACATTCTCTCCACTTGTACACTTCGTTTTTGCGAAGCAACAAACGTAATGGTTCGGAGACTACGGCATATGCAGGCATAAATTTCCTAAAGTACCCACTCAAACCAAGAAAACGGCGCACTTCGGTGATATTTTCAGGACGAGTAAAGTTGGCTATAGCATCGGTTTTAATTTTTCCCAGCCGGACTCCATCTTCAGATATCTGATGTCCCAAAAACGATATGGTTCGTTGAAAAAAATTGTATTTATGTGGATTCAGCGTTAAATTAAAGTCGCGTAGTACGTCAAAAATCCTCTCTAATTTCTGCAACATTTCTTGTTCACATTCAGCTCCCACCAAAATATCATCCATATAATGAAGCATGTCTCCGGGAAAGGTTTTATCCTTGATCCTTGCCATCAAACGTTGAAAAGCTATAGGAGCGTTTTTAAGGCCGAAAGGCATCCTCTTAAACTCATATAACCCTTCCGTCGTTATAAAAGCGGTATATTTTCTGATCTGGGGCCTTACCTGTATTTGGTAATAACCGCTATTTAAGTCCAATGTGGAGAAGAGTTTAAATTTTGTCGCCTCTTGTAATCTCTCCTCAATATTAGGCATTGGATATATTTGCTTTTTCATATGCATATTCAACCTTCTATAGTCAACGCAAAATCGTTCTGTTCCATCTTTTTTTTTTCACCAAAGTTATCGGGGAAGCGTATTCTGACTCGGACGGGGATATAATGTCATTTTTGAGAAGGTCTAATAACATTTCATTAACGATTTTCTTTTTCGGCTCAGGTATTCTGTAAGGGGTCTGCGAAACGGGCGTATCGGTGTCAAGTTCGATTTTTAATTCAACCCTATCAGTTTTTCCGATCTGACTCAAGTCGTTGGCAAACACATCGCTATAATTATCGATCAGTGTAAATAAAACATTTCTTGTTGCGCTTGATACTTCCCCACACTGCATATCGATATCACTATAATCAGGACACTCGCTAACATTCCTCTCAAACTGAAACTGTCCATTTTCGACTAAACCTCTTATTTTTTTCTCAGAGAATATATTCTGTCCAATCAAGACGTCCTCTTCCAACAAGTCATCATCAGTCACATAAAAAACTGTATCAAAACTTATATTATCCACCTCTATTTTCGCCTTGAAACATGAGTTTAACGTTCTCACGTCACCACATGTTCCCTTTATTCTCAATGAACACGACTCCAAATTGCAAGGGATATCCTTTAACACCGCTTGACGTACCATACTGCATTGGCTACCGGTATCAATAAACGCAGACACCTTCTTACCATTCAAGAATATCTTCCGAGTAAACAACTGATCTTCGGACTGTGCCGTACGTACGTTAGGTGCTTGTTTACCGCAGTTCTGGGGCTCACCTTCACGATGCACTTTTTGACAATCGGTACAACGCGGTCGGCGTTGCGGTTGCGGACAGTTATACGAAAAATGGCCTTTTTCGGAGCAATTAAAACATTTGTTTTCTTTCTTTTCTGAAAATCGATTTTTTCCATCTTAACCTTAGTATTTACCATCTCACCCTTTGGCGCGACCGACGAAGCTACATAGCTAGTGGTAGGTGTGTTTCGTAAGAATTCCGAAAATGTTTCGCGCATTTCGCGTAATGATGAAAAACGCATTGCGGCCGTTGCGGACTGAAGGTCACGGTTTTGCAAACCATCGCGGGTATATTCTATAATGGCTTGATCGCTTAATTTAAATTTCCGGCCAAGAGCGGAAATTCTGAAACAAAAATCAATTATGCCCTCATTTAGTTCCCTCTGTGTGTTGGCAAGTTTCTTGTGTACTTCTGCTTCATCCAAATGAACCCCAAACTCCTCCACCAACGCTGCAGCTAATTGTCCCCAAGAAGTAAACATTCTATCCGACCCATCTAGCCATAACTTTGCAGAACCTTTGACTTTGCTGTAGACTGCCAAAATCAACGCATTTTCTTCAAAACGATATGCCCCCATTGCCGTACTTACTCTGTTAACAAATTGTTCTGCACTCAATGACTTATCGTCTGTCGGGTTAAATTCAGGAATCGTTTCAGCTATCTCCTTAACAGAATAATGACTGCGATTTTGACTGGAAGTTGCGCTTTCCACCACCGGAGGTAGTGCAATATCGGCAACCACGCTTTCACGGAGTACATTTTGGGCTACGGTAGCCATTAATTGTTGCATCATACTGAACATTTAGTTCCGGAGCCTCCATTTCAATTTCCTCAGACCCGATATCCTGAGTAAGACGTAAAATTAGTTCGGTTTTATTTCCCGTTTTAAGTAAATTGCGTTCGCGTAATAAATTCTTTAATTGTTCTGCTTTCAATTCCGATACTTTTACCAACATTTTCACACCGTTGTAAATTAATATTGTTCCTTATATATGTAGATATATTCCTAGTAACAAAAACATACATACATATGTATGTACATATATGCAAATGTATGTACTAAGGTATATTTCCTTATTTTAAAACTTCTTTACTGAAAAAAATACGATTTCTTGCTGTTTATCTCGAACTGTGTAAACAAACCAGCACACACCAAAAAGTCCAATATTTTTTTTATATAAAATCCTCTCCAACAACCAATTATTTCTTATTTATGCTTTGTTTGTTTTTTCACTACGGCGTGTGTGTTGCTATTTATTTTTTTTTTTTGTCTAGACGATTTATTTTTTTCCGCGAATATACTAGTGACTGCATACACAATCTTTTTTTTTAGTAAGCTGCGTCGACGCGAACGTTCTTTACTGTTTTCTGTCTGAGTTGAACAAAACAAATACACAAGCAAGAGTTCTTATTCCACTTCTGAACTGCAACACGATTTAATGACAACGCACGTTTATGTTGACACTTCAACAGTTGAGTAAAGACTAATTTATTCAATAAAAGCACAATGAAAGTAAAGTAGCAATCTTATATAATGTGTGGTAATGATTTCAAGAATTCGTCTTACAATTGCAACAAAAACTGTGTCACTATACATAACCACCCTTCCCGCAATTATTTAAGAAATGAATATTGTACCATCTTGCTGGTATGTTGTATGGTTCGAGCATGAGTGCTCAATCGCTTGATTGTGCGTACATGCTGTTGTAGTGTATGGGGCGCTTAATGGCAAGAAATTCATTATGGCAATTAGGTATGGATTATTTGGAATTTTGTTCGAGGAAGGTGAGCAGGAATTTTATATCGCATTTACGTTTTTGCAATTAGGATACGCTGCTATAGAATTATGTCTTACTAAAATTCCTATCAAATACGAAAACCATGTTTTGAAAATTTTGGAAGTATGTAACAAAAAAAAGTTATTCAATGCTGAGCAGGAAATATGCAAAGTTCAAGCGAAAAAATCTTTAGATAACCATCGTTATGGAAATGCTTTAGAATGGGCCATAAGAACATGAAACACCATGAAGGGTTGAACATATTAATTTATTATTGATAAATTTTCATAATTTAATAAGTTTGTGATTTCTTTTTTTTTTTGTCATATTTAATATCTTTTACTAATAAGTTGTTCAAATATTTGCGTAAGCGGTTCTGTTCAAAATTCATTCATTCAAATCTAATAAAATATTTCTTAACACTTTAGACTTAAGTTTAATTTTAAACGTCAATATCTTTCGATTACGATTTTTATTTGTCTTAATGCTAGTTTACATCTGGCACACATGTGCCCAAGAATTCGTAACCAGTAATTACTAATGAAAAACTGTTTCATTCATAACTAATAGACAATTTTGCAGAATCCAACATGATTGGAAACTGTTCAAATCAATAAATACATGTCTGAATCATTAATAATTAGTGGTTACGCTTTTTTGGGCACATGTGAAAAATTATTTCATTTTAAACGCGTTCATTTGTATTTTGCTGGGTATATATATACATATATATATGTGGCTTAGACCACTTTCATAATTCAGGGCATATATACATATATTTTGGAAATTGTAAATAATACAAATTATGTATTTTTAAATTTATTTCATTAAAAAAATATAACTTTATTAATCCGTTTTCAAAATACAACTGACTTATGAAAATTAATTTTGTTCTTACAATAACTTAAAACTAAATATTGATTTGCATGGTAATCAAAATGACACGCGCTGTTGTTATTTTGCAATATTGGTTACTAAGAATTTATTTACCTGTCTGCAATGTGTGTCAGCGATTTAATTATTGTGAAATAATTTGTAATAGGGGCATTCAACGTTTTCTGCGTTAACACCTCCCCTTTTAATTTCGAGCGTCCCGTTCTTTTTAGTATCTTTGTTTTGACCAACAGAATAACCATGGATATTATCGTCATTAGAGAGAGACTGAGATTAACTGCAAATCCTTTTTTGTTTTTGTCATCCAGCAGATCAATTGCTTCGGTGTTATTTGCTCGTAATTCTTTCACCATTTCCAATGATAAAGTTTCTTCTATATTTTGGTGCAAATACTTAGTTTGTAAAATAGCTGGTAACGGTTGTAATCGTATTGTTTCAAAAAAATCATAAGTTTTATTGGCTATCGTCACAGATGTATTGCAGAACTGTATCACATAGGTTCCCGTAAGATTCTGTGGTTCATTATCGATAAGAATTGTTCCATTGAATTGGTTGAGAAGAATCGTTCCTGGTGCAATTTCCTCAAGAGTGGGGATGCTTCGATTGTCTATTAAGCTGCATTTTGTTACCTTACTTTTAATTAAGTTCGCTAGACACATATCGCTTCCAATATCATCCAAATTATTTATATTGCATATTGTAATATTATTATAATCCGTGCATTCATTTTTCATACCATACATTACATTATCGCATGTGAGAATGTTTCGATATTTTATTTTGTTTACATATTTTCCGAACTTAATTGGTCTTATTAACATTTTATTACATGAATTTAGATGTGTGGTAGGTATGCTTAATATATAAATAATAGAATCATGATTAGACGCTATTTTTATTTCAGAAAGCTCACATGCTTGTTCCAGGTTTATAAAAGGTATGGAATCTGTATTTATTATTTGCTTTACGATATCAATTTCTTCAGCCGTTAATAAGAAGGAATTAACGACATCTGCTTTTGCCCAATGCATGGCATGTTGAATGTTAGTCAATTCTTCCTTAACACTGTCTAGTTTATATTTTAGTACTGTTATTAGTTGTTCTTTTAAATTTTCATTTTTATTATAATTATTCTTATGATTAAGTGTTTCAATTATACTATTTGTTATATGGGTTAGTTCATTAATTTTTTCCAATGTTACTTTATTAATAACAACTTGTTTGTTGTTATTTCTTAGTACTTTATTTGTCTTTATTTGTATTTCGAAATCTTCGTGGTCAGGACTTCCTGCAATCCACTTCCAAGCAGAACCTATAAAATCTAGGGATCTTTTTGACCTTGGTTTTAATCTGTCCAGATATGATTGAAGTTCTGTAACTTCATGATTAAAAAAGGGTTGCAGAGGGTGAGAAGAGCTAATATCATGGTTTAATGTTTCTTGCAGTTTATTTATTAAGTTCTGATATACGTTTGTGTCGATGACGTGGTTTAATTTAAGTGTACCAGTCTGTAATTTTGCTAGTCCGGAGTTCCATGTTACTATTTCAGAGTTAGAATAGTCCAAAATTTTTACCTCGGCCGAAACCAGTGTTAGAAATTACTTGAAAATTAAAGCTTTTTTTAGTTCCTGACATTATTTTTGTGTACTATTTTTCCTGATTCTGTTAAGACTGTTGTATTTCTATTTTCTTTAACTGTTTCCTTTCGGTATGTTCTGCTAAGTTTCGTTCCTAATCTCTTATTTTCTTTTACATAAATGGTTTCTCCAGGTTCATAAGTCTTGGGTACTGTTTTTCTCTTGTTATGGTAATTCATGTCTTCTAACTGCTTCTCTTGAAGTCTCTTGACAGTATCTAGTTTAACCTTTTCTATTTCTTGCGGATTGGTACTTACTCTACCCAAAAAAAATAATTCTATTGGCTTTTTTTATGGTTGAATGTACGGAATTATTGTATTCATAGACTGCTCTATGCAATAGTTCTGAAAATGTTTTGTGTAAGTTTTCGGTTTTTAAACAACGCATTAATTCTGCGATCGTGGAATGGAACCTTTCTATTTGTCCATTTACACTACTGCTACTGGTGGAATCTTAAATACGTTTATATTATATTCATTTTCTAGCATAAAAACGATAGTTGTAGAATTGAAGGATTTTTCGTTATCCACAACGATTGTTTCTGGTATACCAAAGGAAAGTACGAGTTCTCTTAGAGGTTCCTTAACATCCTCAATGGCTCGGGACCTCAATATTCTTGTTTGCGCAAATTTGGAAAATTTATCTATAGCAGTTAATATTGCTTTTTTTTCTGTGATGAAAATGTCTATGTGTATGATCTGGCCAGGATATGTTGGTATTGGTGTCTCTTGGAGGGTGATTTTATTAGGGTGCCTATCGTATTTATTTTCTTTACAAACTTTACATAAATCAGTGATCTTTTTTATCTTAGAATGCATTTGGGGAAAAATTTGGTTATAAGTTGTGTTCTATTTTCTCTGCTATTTCTGTGTGCCCTATTGTGTTCTTTTATTATTTCACTTTCCTGCTCTTCTTCATTCTTTAGATCTGTTACCATGGTTCGAGTAAATTTTGCTCTATATTGTGTAAAATTATCTCTATATGTAAATCTCCTGCAATTTTCCTAAGATGTCATCAGAAGTTTTTATACAATTTGTCACGGAGGGATTCAAGTATTTTTTTACGAGTTGAATGAGAAAATCTTCTGTAATATTGGGTTCATTAATGGTATGCCTATGAAAAGTGGGGAATACGATTTCAAAACTGTAAGCTGATTGTATTTCTTCATTAAAAATTATTATTTGATTTTTAAAAGCATTGAGCGGTGCACAGTGGTGACTTTTGCAAAATAAATGGTAATAAATATGGAACTTCTAAACTACTGATTGGATTTATATGAAACTTCGAACATCCGTAGAGGAGGACTCAGGCTTTATAACAAATATCTTGGCAGCCGTCTGGCCTGAGCTGGACAGGAGTTACAGTGGGCCTAAGTTGACAACATGGGACTCAAAAAAATTCTGAGGCTTGTAACTTTTAGAAAACTTATCCGATTTTTATGAGATAAAGCGTTTTGATCTAAGCTTAACATTTTAAATAAATAATGTCCTTAGATGTGTTTTCGTATCTCTCATAACTTAGAAGATATTTGACTTTTAACAAAAAAAAATTTTTTTTTGCCTTGGCCTTTTTTAGTATTTCACCTACAACTTTTTAGTTAATTGTTGGATTTAAAATTAAAAGACAGCATTAAATTTCTGATCAAATTTTAAATAAAAATAAGTAAAAAACTTATTAATATCTGCAGTCGTAAAAACGGGAAAAGGCAAAGAATTCAAAGTTTTAAAATTTTTCTGGAAAAGGCACGTTTTTTTAAGAAAAAGTATCTTCATTATTTTCAATTTTGTGAAAAACTTTGTTTAACACATACACTTTTAAACCACATAGCGCTAAAAACAATCTATTCAGAATATGCTAAGAGCCAATTATTTTGTATTTCGGGCATGCACCCTACACTCAGCAGTGTCCAAAATCGCCAGTTTCAAAATTTTTTTTTGTGCTTATGCGCTTATAAAAAGTTGTGACGGTATATTTTGAAAGCTTTAGCTATATCATTTAATTGTTAGGATAGTTGGCAACATGTTAAACTTAAATTTTTAACAGCCTTTTCATAAATGCGAGGATGAGCGCAAATTTTCTCAAAAAAGTCAAAATTTTGGAAAAATTTTGTTTTGTACCATAAAAAATATATATAAAAATAATTTTAATTTTTTATGTTGGCATTTTTAGCTTTCATGTGAGTCCTTTTACTTTGCCTGAAAAACTTATTCCAATATAATTAACTGATCTCGAGATATTCCGATCGTAGGGTGCAATTCAAAAAATATGTAGAATGCGCTTAACTTTTTTCCCTTTATTCACACATCAGCTGTTTAAAACTTTTATGAATTCTGAAATTCAACCTAAATAGAAAAACAAAAATAAATTTGGAATGTTATCCAATAAGTCTATGTATATTTTTCGCAATAAAAAATATTTATGGTAATTATAACACATGTTTTTCCATGTAAGTGTAGTTAATGTTAATAACAGGTAAGCATTTAACGAATAACAACACACATGTTTAATGGATTAAAAAAAGGTTTTTGCGGATTTTATTACAGCAACATCGGGAGGTGCTACCTGATTGTGCTAATACTACTTAATAACACTCCACAGTACTAGGTAATTAGACAAAATTAGCAAAGGTTCTTATAAATTATGCTGTATTGCATAAAAAATGTGAAAAGTTTTATTTGTGTGTATTGTTTTTTTATTATTATTTACCAATAGATAATCTATTTAATATTAGGCTATAGCTAAGAAAAACTATTTAACACTAAATAATTTATTTATTTTTAAATTACATGTTTGAGCTATGTTAATTACCATAATTTTACAATTTATTTATTTCAATTATTTTTAAGAAAACAATCCAAAATATCGAAGCTTAAGAGGTTTTTTATTTGAATTGCTTCACTGTCGTCTTTCTCTATTTCTTTAGTTATCTTTGGTAACCATTTCAACCGTATTGCTTGTAAAACTGGATCTGAGGATAACAATAAGTGAAGCATTAAATCATAATTTTCTGCTAATTTTGAACACTTTCGACTATTAAATAATCTGTACTGCTTTACATCTTTGTTCCTTGCTTCTTGAGCTTCTTCTGTAAGTTCTCCCAGAGGTAGGATGTTGGTTTCAATGATTTCTTTTCCATGAGATAATACCTTATGTACAGTTGGCGTCATCAATCTCCATGGATATAAATTTTTTATCAATACTTTTGTTTCATTAGCAAAAGCATCAAATTTTTCTGCATTAATTTGCTTTTTACTGTTAATAGTTGCCAGTATTATTTTGAAGTTCCTTATTAGTTTTTTATCCAAGCCGATTATCAAGGATGTACTCTCAGGATCCTCAAAAAAGCGTCTAGCAGTATTTCCATTATTCGAGCTACCATAACCGTTAATTGGCTTATCAATTATAAGCCCATGCTTTCTAAATTCATCTTGTATTCTTTTCTTCTCAGTTCTTCGTGTATCTGCTAAGTCTTTGTTGTTTCGTGAGGAGACAGTTTCATTACCTTTGATATTTCTATATTTTATATCATATGATAGATGCAAGCAATACTCCATAAATCTAATGCGAGCATGAAGTGGGGAAATTCCAAATTTAAGGGCTTCCTCTTTTATAGTTTCATCAGATTTATCTTCAAACTCAGAGCTTTTTTTCCCACATATATTGCATTTCCAGTATGACTTGGTATCCGTTAGGGCATTGGCAACTTTTCCATCTATCATAGTCAATTGTAAATCAAATGTGACATTTATAATGCAGTCAGAAATCTTTATTGCAATGCTTGGTAAGTTCCTTATTTCTTCTGATATAGTAACTACAATATTTTGAGTTTCATCTCTATTTTCTTTCATATATTCAAATTTTATTGGTCGACATAATAACTTTGATGCAGGCGTCCTATTTATCCATACGTCTTCAAATGCAGGTACAGTGGATGATGATGATGAATTTGTATATAAACGCTCAACTAAGAGGTACCAACGTAGACATAAATATCGATGAAAAAGATATATTATCTTCGCTTTGTTGTCTATATTCAGAAAATCCAGTAGTCCCATCACAACCCCATTTACAAATTAATACTAGCTCGGACTTGTGGCATTTACTTATGTCTTCTTTGCTAAAGGTTGAAATTATCCTAGAAGCAGTATTTTCGAGGAGACTGCATAACTCAATAGTGGCGCCCGTGCTACTAACGTTTGAAACCGATGGCAAAATTACATCCTTTGTTGCCTTCAATGACTTTGTAGATGACAAATTTCCCCATTTCTTTTCAGTGATAGCTTTTCTTAATATTTCATATTTATTCCTTGTTAGACCCAAGTTTAGAATAAGGGCTAATGCGTCTTCATTAGTAAAATCTGTTTTAGATTTAGGCGTTGGTATGCTTTCCACCATACGTTGTATTCTCTTTGGAGATGCTTTTGGAAGAGCATCTACAATTTTGCCAACTTCCTTCGGTTTGTTTTTGGTTAAGGCACTTCTAAAGGCATCCTTTATAAGGCCAAAAGAGTGGTTTTCAATGAGGTCTTCTTGCTTTCTTTTCTGGCTTCTTGGTTGAAGTTCCTCGTATAATTTATTAGGCCTTTCCAATTATTTCATACCAATCTGTGTAACTATCTCGGTTTTTAGCCATAGTTCATTTTGTTTTTGGAACTTAGTTTTGTTATAATTTAATTCTTTCATTTTTCTTTCGTACGCTACCAAAAAGTTCTCTATTTTCTTAGTAGCATCTTCATTTAGTTTTAATCCAAATGAGTTGTCAATTATATCTATGATTTTAGAACATTTTTCTTGGCGCACTAAAAGGAACGTATTCACATAGAAGTTTACATACCGTGTTATATTTAATACTAATCTCCATAACAGTTCAATATAGAGTGATTGTTCTTATAACAGAACCCTGCGTTTTTATGCAATACAGCATAATTTACAAGAACCTTTGCTAATTTTGTCTAATTACTTAGTACTGTGAAGTGTTATTAAGTAGTATTAGCACAATCAGGTAGCACCTCCCGATGTTGCTGTAATAAAATCCGCAAAAACCTTTTTTTAATCCATTAAACATGTGTGTTATTATTCGTTAAATGCTTACCTGTTATTAACATTAACTACACTTACATGGAAAAACATGTGGTATAATTACCATAAATATTTTTTATTGCGAAAAATATACATAGACTTATTGGATAACATTCCAAATTTATTTTTGTTTTTCTATTTAGGTTGAATTTCAGAATTCATAAAAGTTTTAAACAGCTGATGTGTGAATAAAGGAAAAAAAGTTAAGCGCATTCTACATATTTTTTGAATTGCACCCTACGATCGGAATATCTCGAGATCAGTTAATTATATTGGAATAATTTTTTCAGGCAAAGTAAAAGGACTCACATGAAAGCTAAAAATGCCAACATAAAAAAAGAAAATTATTTTTATATATATTTTTTATGGTACAAAACAAAATTTTTCCAAAATTTTGACTTTTTTCAGAAAATTTGCGCTCATCCTCGCATTTATGAAAAGGCTGTTAAAAGTTTAAGTTTAACATGTTGCCAACTATCCTAATAATTAAATGATATAGCTAAAGCTTTCAAAATATACCGTCACAACTTTTTATAAGCGCATAAGAACAAAAAAAAATTTTGAAATCGGCAATTTTCGGACACTGCTGAGTGTAGGGTGCATGCCCAAAATACAAAATAATTGGCTCTTAGCATATTCTGAATAGATTGTTTTTAGCGCTATGTGGTTTAAAAGTGTATGTGTTAAACAAAGTTTTTCACAAAATTGAAAATAATGAAGATACTTTTTCTTAAAAAAACGTGCCTTTTCCAGAAAAATTTTAAAACTTTGAATTCTTTGCCTTTTCCCGTTTTTACGACTGCAGATATTAATAAGTTTTTTACTTATTTTTATTTAAAATTTGATCAGAAATTTAATGCTGTCTTTTAATTTTAAATCCAACAATTAACTAAAAAGTTGTAGGTGAAATACTAAAAAAAGTCAAGGCGAAAAAAAAAATTTTTTTTGTTAAAAGTCAAATATCTTCTAAGTTATGAGAGATACGAAAACACATCTAAGGACATTATTTATTAAAAATGTTAAGCTTAGATCAAAACGCTTTATCTCATAAAAATCGGATAAGTTTTCTAAAAGTTACAAGCCTCAGAATTTTTTTGAGTCCCATGTTGTCAACTTAGGCCCACTGTAACTCCTGTCCAGCTTAGGCCAGACGGCTGCCAAGATATTTGTTGTAAAGCCTGAGTTCTCCTCTACGGATGTTCGAAGTTTCATATAAATCCAATCAGTAGTTTAGAAGTTCCAAATTTATTACCATTTATTTTGCAAAAGTCCCCATTGTGCGGTGCGTCTGTAAATTGTATAAGAATATGAGATGAGCTTTCGTCGCTATGTTGAGTGGCAGTTAATGTATTTATTTGAGAGTTTTCTTGCGAAGGTCTTGACAAAGCGTCGGCGACAACATTAGTACTACCTGGTTTATAATGCAACTCATAGTTATAATCTTCAAGAAATGCTTTCCATCTTTTCAATTTGAAATTAGAATTTTTACAATTTAAGGCATATGTGAGTGAAAGGTGATCAGTATAAATTTTTAATTTTGGAGACTTTAATGACCATACAATTGCGAGCATTTCTTTTTCGTTAGTAGCGTATTGCTCCTCTGGTCTGCTAAGTGTTCTAGACAGAAATATAATTGGCCTATTGTCCTGCGATAGAACGGCTCCGAGAGCATAATTTGAGGCATCTGTCGTTAGACAGAACTCTTTATTGAAGTTTGGGTATGCCAGCATTACATCCTCGGAAGTTAGTGCTGTTTTCAGTTTACTAAAGGCATCTATAGCGTCTTGTCCCAGTTATATTGGTATCTTTTTGGAGGTGTGCTTAGACGAACGTCCTGCCTCCCCTCTCAAAAGCATTGTCAGGGGCTTAGCAATTTTATCGTAGTCCCTGATAAAGCGCCTATAGTAATTTGAAATTCCCAGAAATGACCTCAACTGCTCAAGTGTTTTGGGTCTTGGGAAGTCTAAAATTGCTTCCACTTTCTTTGGGTTAGTTTTTATTCCTTTGTTTGAAATTATAAAGCCAAAAAATTCTACTTCTTCCCTCAAAAGTTCACATTTGTCCAATTGGACTTTCATGTTTGTACGCTCTAAGGTTTTAAATATAGTATCTAAATTTTCGTAGTGTTTCTTTTCGTTTTCTGCAAATATAATTATATCATCCATATAAACGAAGCATATCTTCCCAATATACTCCCTCAAAATATCATCTAAGGTACGTTGGAATATGGATGGTGCGTTTTTCAATCCAAACGGAAGTCGTGTAAACTCGTATTTGCCGTTATTCACTGAAAACGCTGTTTTTTGCCTATCTGTTTCTTTGAGTGGTATTTGGTGCAAACCACTTTTAAGGTCCAAGACCGAGAAGAACTTATTTTGACCAAGTTGCGGAAGTATGTCGTTTATTTCCGGAATTGGGTATCGGTCTGGTGTTGTTTGTTCATTTAGTTTTCTGTAGTCAATTACCATCCTAAATTTCTTTTGTCCTGATGCATCAGCTTTCTTTGGAACTATCCAAATCGGGGAGTTGTAGGGCGATCTGGAAGGCCGAATAATCCCTTGTTGCAAGACTCTTGTATTTGTTTTTCTACCTCTTTTTTTAGATGCATAGGGTAGGGATAATAACGAGAATATATTGGTTCGTCTGTTTTTGTATGAATTTTGGCCACTACAGCCGAAGTATATGTTAAGCTCTCATTTGGTTCGCTGAAAAGAAATCTGTTTCTTAAAATTATTTCTTGTAAATTGTCTTTCTGTTCTTTGGTCAAGTGTTCCGTTCTAATGTCGATATTGTTCACTGACTGAGATGTTTTTTGTTTTATTCTAACTTTTAATTTGTCATTTATTATCATATAATTTCCGGCTAAATAAATTACTGCCGAAAGTTCTTTAAGGCTATCATTTCCTAAAATGCCATGAAAAGACTTAAGTGTTGGCAATAAGAAGAACTTTAATTTTTTAGTATGATCATCGAATAAATTTATAAAAGTATGTTCAGTAATTTTAGTATGTCCTCCTACCGAGTTGGCTAAGAAGGATTCTTGATTTGGTAAAGGATTCATTACTAGGCTTGGCTGAATATAGTTCTTGTTCGATCCAGTGCCGATCAAGAAATTTAGAATCTGTCCGGTTTTCGTCCTGCATTCAATATAAGGCAAGGACGAATTAGTTAGTCTAAGAAATGGATGTCAACAAAGTCGTTAACTTCTAATTGATTTGAAGATTCTGGTTCATGCAAAACGCATGAGTTACGGAACATGTAGAAACAAGTCTAGCGATTTGAAACTCACATGCGATTTGAAAACCTTGCGAGTGTGAGAACATACCTGATAGATAATCTACTAAATATTTTAAATGCAAAGAATTTGAAGGTCTTTATTTGCCGTGTCGGCAAATATAAATAATTATAATAACCATTACAATCCTTTAAACAGTAGTTAGTGGAGGAATGTAATTGTATAAATATGTATTTAAGAACTGCATTTTGAAATTTGTTAGTCCCAAATCACACTGTGCAAGTCTTATTGCTAAGCTGAATAGTTTCAGGGACATTGAGACGAGGGGAAGAGAAATGTTTCTTTCCCCCCGTCTCTCTCTCCTAATAAACTAATCAGCTTAGCAATAAGACTTGCATAGTGCAAATACTGACTTATGAAAACAATAAATTAAAAAAACAAAAACACCATGCCTAGAATTAAAGATGGACAATAAAGAACTTTTTCTTTTGCTGGATAACAATGTTTTGAGAATGTGTTTTTTTCTTTATTTTTAACTTTTTGTGCTTTATTTGATATATGCAATTGTCACATGCACAGGAAACAATGAACTGCAACAGCTGTGTTCGAATGTAATGTTAATCATCGTTATTCCAGTTGTCGGCATCAACGTAACTTTAAAACAATACCAAAAAATTGGGGCTTGTGTACCCGTTATCGAAAACAACTGACTCCAGTTGGCAGGTTATCCTATTTTCTAGACCTTAAGGAACGGAAATAGATTGTCAAGGTACGGTCAAAAAATTTTATTAAAATTTTTTTTATTAAAATTTTATTTTTGAAACTTTGTTCAACAAAAAACTGAAATGGGATATAAACGATATGCCAAATTAGAGGTATAAGGGCATAGTTTAAGCTACAATTGGTCCGATCCCCGAACAAATTGTTATTTTGGCCCTATTCATGTAATAGTGTACGCCTAGTGTTTGAGTTGAAGCACCAAATAAAATTTTATTTTTGAAACTTTATTCAACAAAAAACTGAAATGTGATATAAACGATATGCCAAATTAGAGGTATAAGGGCGTAGTTTAAGCTACAATTGGTTCGATCCCCAAACAAATTGTTATTTCGGCCCTATTCATGTAATAGTGTACGCCTAGTGTTTGAGTGGAAGTACCAAATAAAATTTTATTTTTGAAAATTTGTTCAACAAAAAACTGAAATGGGATATAAACGATATGCCAAATTAAAGGTATAAAGGCGTAGTTTAAGCCACAATTGGTCCGGTCCCCGAACAAATTGTTATTTTTGCTTAACTTTAAAATATATATGAAGAGTGAAATGTTAATGTAAACTTGTAAATACTATATTAGGAATTTTTTAGTTTGCTTTATTCAAAAACTTAAAAATAAATATATTTGATGCTAAAAAACATTGTTTTTTTTGTTATATTTAATAAATGTTCGGATATATTTAAATTATAATTGCCAGTACTAATTTAAGTTTGCCAGATTAGTTTGTTAACTTGAAAATCATCTCCCATATACGAAAAAAGAAGAAGAGCATGTATTCTTCATAAATGAGCATCTTTCTACAGATATTGCCATATAAATTTAATAATTTCAGATTTTTTGACTTGACATCACTATAATTTAGTGCTCAAACCAAGAAAAAACTCATTCTCAACTGCACAGTCTGCAAAAGAAAGAATATGGGCCTGGTTCTCTTTAATATGAGTGAAATTAATTTAGTTTGATATCTTTAGTTTGTTAACTTCACGGAGATAAATTTCACTAGCCCTGGGGGCTAGTAGAAATTTTGACACAATAGGTACATTTTTGACAAGCTGCAATAAAAAGCATGGTATATAAAGTTTAAATCCACCGCCGTCGCTTCGAGCCGTCGCCCAATACAAAGATTTTACGTCTTTTAAGTTTAATTAGACTGTGAAAAAATCATTGTTTATTTTAGTTTGCGAAAAATGTTGCATCATATATATAATATTATATAATTTATTGCTACAAGATTATTGTTTTATATAAAAATGTCATCTTAAAAATTTGTTGGTAGCCGTCGGCTTGTAGTCAGGCGAAGCAAAACCGCCGCCGCAGCAATTGTTTCATCAGCTTCTTTCTATGCTCAAGCGAATTTGTCAAAATTTTACATTGTCAAAAAAGATATCATTTGGCACAGCGGAAAAATTAAATTTTTTCCCCACAGGCAAATATTTTTTTACCATAGTACTTTTCTACCGTTTGGCACACGCCCAATACAACTAAATATGTTACATATTTATATACATAGGTCCTGTGCAAAACGGTAGCAAAGTACTAATTTAAGTACATTTTTGACACTTCTGAGGTGAATAAAATTTTACTAGCCCTGGGGGCTAGTAGAAATTTTGACACAACATGTAAATTTTTGACAAGCTGCAATAAAAAGCATGGTATCATAAAATTTAAATCCACCGCCATCGCTTCGAGCCGTCGCCCAATACAAAGATTTTACGTCTTTTAAGTTTAATTAGACTGTGAAAAAATCATTGTTTATTTTAGTTTGCGAAAAATGTTGCATCATATATATAATATTATATAATTTATTGCTACAAGACTATTGTTTTATATAAAAATGTCCTCTTAAAAATTTGATGGTAGCCGGCGGCTTATAGTCAAGCGAAACAAAACCGCCGCCGCAGCAATTGTTTCATCAGCTTCTTTCTATGCTCAAGCGAATTTGTCAAAATTTTACATTGTCAAAAAAGATATCATTTGGCACAGCGGAAAAATGAAATTTTTTCCCCACAGGCAAATATTTTTTTACCATAGTACTTTACTACCGTTTGGCACACGCCTATAATAAAAAAACAAAATTTAGAATGTAAATGAGTTTTAAATAATCTTGACCGAGTATATACATATATACAATACTAATTACAGGTTTATAAGTAAGTGGGCAAATAGTTCAATTGATTACACTATAAAGTTATAGGCATATATATGTGTAGGTGTGTGTATATTATATGCGTTTATAACGATATACATATTACAAATTTTAGTTACTTAGAAAAATTCACGACTAGGCAGCCACGTATTTAGCTTTAATAGTTTAAAGTAGAGATGTGCACGTGAGTGTTTTCTGACTCACGACACGCACGCTCACGCAGAAAAATATTTTACTCACGCACTTTCACGCAGGAATGGTTTTAAACATTTTCACTATCACGCACGCTCACGAATAAAATATTTTTAATCACGCACGAGTGGTTTACAACTTTTCACAATCACGCACGTTCATGAAAAAGTATATTTATAATATAATTTGCATGTTTTTTGGGTTGAAAAATGGGTTCTTACATATACATATTTACATATCTATGTATATATGTATGCTCGTGTTTTTGTAAAATTTACAATGTAAATTAAAATAAAGCAAAGTTAATTTAATATCGTTTTAAATATTCGTATTCACGGATATCATTTTAAATATTCGAATTCGAATTCTCGTATATCAAAAATTGACATTCCGCACATGTATGTATGTATGTATACATACATAATATAAATGTGAAGATAAGACGTATGATCAATTAAATAAATGATAGTCAAATAAATGAGAAAAGCATATTATATGAGAAAACATACAAATTTCTAAAATTTTTCTGTTACGTAACATTTTCAAAGACTGCCCCCCATCCCCACCATAACAAATCATAACAAAACTCGAACCCCACCCCTCCCCCCTACAGCGTTACGTAGTATATGGACGGCCCCTAAAGCAAAAAACATTTTCTGCGGTACAATTCCTCAGTAGTATTGTTGACAAAGGCACTGTTGAATCAGTAGATACTTCCTACAGGGTATCTAAGAAACATACATACATACATACATGCATACTTACGAAGCTGTATGTACCCATCAAACAAAATGCTCCGAATTCGTAAAGAATTCGTAACGATTGGTCGACAAAATCTTCCGATTTCGGCACCGAAATATTACCGAAATCGTAACAATTTTTGTATGAAATGCTTGACACGACTTCGTAACGATATGTCGGTACGAATTCATAGTAGTAGGGAACTCCCACTCCTGCCGCAATTAAAATTGTTAAATTGTTGCTGAAATTGTTAAATTGTGGGCTGAAATTGTTAAATTGTTGCTGAAATTGTTAAATTTGGGTAATTAAAATTTGAAAATTGTTAAATTCTTGGAAATTTGTGTTTTTTTTGTTTACATAAGGAGTTTTTTGTTTACATTATGAGTTTTTTGTTTACATTAGGAGGTTTTGTTTACATTAAGTGTATGTCTATCTGTCTGTCTGTCTGTCCGTCTGTCGGTCTGCCTGACCGTGGATGTTTGTGTGTGGAATATTTTGTGTGAACGTATTAAGGCGGTTCATAGTTTGGCGGTTTTTATGTGTGTATATAGAGACGAGGAAAATCATGAAAATGAATTTTCCTAATACCAATGGTGAAATAGTGATTATTAATTTTTCCTAATGCCTACGGTAATGCATGATAATTTTTCCTAATGCCGGGCAAAACATGATTATTATTTTTTTCAAATGCCGACGGCAAAACATGATTATTAATTTTTCCTAATGCCTACGGCAATGCATGATAATTTTTCGTAATGCCGGGCAATACATGAATATTGTTTTTTCAATTGCCGACGGGAAAATGATTTTTCCTAATGACGACGGGAAAACGTGAAAGTAATTTTTTCTAATGCTCCCTAGGTGTTGCTAGACTGTGGGAATTTAAGGCTGACCGTGATTTGAGTGGGCAGGGTTGTTGACGTTATATGTAGCCATGGAGATTTGTGGGTGTGTCTGTCTATAGTAGTTTAAGACTGATCGTGATTTGAGGTGGGTGAGGATGTTGTTGCAGCAAATGGGTTATGTGTATGACCATGGGAATTTAAGGCTGACCGTGATTTGAGTGGGCGGCGTTGTTGCCGTAATATGTAACCATAGGAATTTGCGGATGTGTCTGTCTGTCTGTGAGAATTTAGGTGAGGGTTTGATTGGAAGGGGCGGGGTGTAGTTGAGGTAGATCGATTACGTGTGTATGTGTGTGTGTATCTTTGTAGGAATTTCAATGTGTGTATTTCTGTAGGAGCTTAAGGCTGATTGTGATTTATGAGGGGTGAGGTGATCTAGTAATATGCAACCGGGGGAATCTGTGTGTTTGTGTGTCTGTAGGAGTTTAAGGCTGACCATGATTTGGGTGGGCAGGATTGTTGACGTAATATGTATCCATGGGGATTTGTGGATGTGTCTGTCTATAGTAGTTTAAGGCTGATCGTGATTTGAGGTAGGTGAGGATGTTCTTGAGGTAAATTGGTTATGTGTATGTATGTATGTATGTATGTATGTATTTTTGTAAGAATTTAAGATGATTATGATTTATTAGGGGCGAGGTGTTCTTGTAATATGTAGTCGTGAGAATCTATGTGTATAGATGTCTGTAGAAGTTTAAGACTATCTGTAATTTCGGGTAGGTGAGAGTGTTGTGTTGTTGAGATTAATCTTATATATTGTATATGTATGTATGTATGATCATGGGAATTTGTGTATGTATATCTGAGGGAGAATTTAAGGCTCGTCATGATTTGCAAAAGGTGGGGCGTTGTTGAAATTTTCTTGGATATTTCTTATATGAATTCTGCTATGTGTGTGTATTTGAGGTGGTATTTATATGTAGGTAAAATAAATTGTTTTCAATATCGACATTTGGTACTATAAAATACTATCATATATCTGGACTTCCCTATTCCTAGTATGTTTTTATACTTACGATTGCTTTATATTTTCTCATGCTTAAATTTGTCTCGCGTTAAAGTCTGTCTGTGTGAAATTTGTTTATATTACAGATTTTTTTTATTTAACTACATCCGTCTTCTTTGACTGAAAGAGTTTTCTGCACACAGAGAAAAACCAACTTGAAATCAGTAAAAACCATGCTGAATTAATAAGAACCATTAACAAAGGTTTAGTCATATTAAAATTTCTTATTTCAATATGGACAAAATATTAATTTACAGTATTAATTTATTAAACTCATTAGTTTGTAGATATCTCAATATACATTTTCTATTATATTAAAAATTATTGAATTAATGTGACGAATTCTTATTTTTAAGCTGCAGATTTTCCCTGAGTGTATGGATTGTTTATATTTGCATTGTGCTTTAACTAAACGACGCTTCATATATTTTCATGATGTAGATCTAATAAATACTTAGGCATTGATAAGAAATTTGATATGTATACATACATATCTACAAATTGATTTTATGTATGTATGTATGTATGTATGTACATATATATGTACATACAAATAAGTGTTTAACTCAATCTTTGAATACATTTTTTATTTTATTTTTTGTCATGTGATGTCTGTTGTTGGTGAAATTAAAAACATTTTATTTTTTATCTGCGTTTACTTAAAAGTTTGTGAGGATTTTCTGTTTTAAGTAAAACTGAATTCCTGAAGATATGTACTTACATACTCCATAGTAATAGTAACTATAATAGAAATATTTCTTATACTTAATTTACATTTTTTTAAAGTTGATGTAATGTTAGTTAGTCAACGTTTGACATTTTTAGGGTATAAAATTTTTTCTAGCTATAGCCTTCTACATTTATTTTGGAAAGCTTGCTTTGCTTTTTAAAAATGTATAAACATTTTTAAATGAAACTGATCCGGCACTCCAGCTTAGTTACTGATGGTTTTTCTGTTGTTAGTTAACTTACTTCTTTTTTATTTTTTATTGATAAACATTGGAAATCGAAAGGGAGTCTTATATTGTAATTAGTATTTTCATAATTGTTGAAAACAATCGCTGCTTTTTGTTTGTTTTTTGCGATGAAATCGTTTGAATTACTTTTGAAACTTTACGCGTTTATAAAAATTATGTTATTTTCTATATTTCTTAATTTATAAGACTTTTAGACTTTGTCCTTTAGTGGTTATATATTCTATTATACGATTATGAATAAGAATGCAGTAAGCTGATGTATTTGCTTACTGCTTCAAATTAAAATTTTATTCAATTGAATAAAAGGAGATTTTTTCTTAAACTCCGATGCAGTTAGAAGCGCTGGAGATTCTTTCATATAACAGCTTTTTAGGAATTTTTGATACATAGTATAATATAGAATTGGATAACATTTATTTTTAATTTTTATGTTAAGAAGTACGGATATGAGATTGAATTTAAATGTACTGAAATGGTTTTAAACATTTTCACTATCACGCAGGCTCACGAATAAAATATTTTTAATCACGCACGAGTGGTTTACAACTTATCACAATCACGCACGTTCATGAAAAAGTATATTTATAATATAATTTGCATGTTTTTTGGGTTGCAAAATAGGTTCTTACATATACATATGTACATATCTATGTATATATGTATGCTCGTGTTTTTGTAAAATTTACAATGTAAATTAAAATAAAGCAAAGTTAATTTAATATCGTTTTAAATATTCGTATTCACGGATATCATTTTAAATATTCGAATTCGAATTCTCGTATATCAAAAATTGACATTCCGCACATGTATGTATGTATGTATACATACATAATATAAATGTGAAGATAAGACGTATGATCAATTAAATAAATGATAGTCAAATAAATGAGAAAAGCATATTATATGAGAAAACATACAAATTTCTAAAATTTTTCTGTTACGTAACATTTTCAAAGACTGCCCCCCATCCCCACCATAACAAATCATAACAAAACTCGAACCCCACCCCTCCCCCCTACAGCGTTACGTAGTATATGGACGGCCCCTAAAGCGAAAAACATTTTCTGCGGTACAATTCCTCAGTAGTATTGTTGACAAAGGCACTGTTGAATCAGTAGATACTTCCTACAGGGTATCTACGAAACATACATACATACATACATGCATACTTACGAAGCTGTATGTACCCATCAAACAAAATGCTCCGAATTCGTAAAGAATTCGTAACGATTGGTCGACAAAATCTTCCGATTTCGGCACCGAAATATTACCGAAATCGTAACAATTTTTGTATGAAATGCTTGACACGACTTCGTAACGATATGTCGGTACGAATTCATAGTAGTAGGGAACTCCCACTCCTGCCGCAATTAAAATTGTTAAATTGTTGCTGAAATTGTTAAATTGTGGGCTGAAATTGTTAAATTGTTGCTGAAATCGTTAAATTTGGGCAATTAAAATTTGAAAATTGTTAAATTCCTGGAAATTTGTGTTTTTTTTGTTTACATAAGGAGTTTTTTGTTTACATTATGAGTTTTTTGTTTACATTAGGAGGTTTTGTTTACATTAAGTGTATGTCTATCTGTCTGTCTGTCTGTCCGTCTGTCGGTCTGCCTGACCGTGGATGTTTGTGTGTGGAATATTTTGTGTGAACGTATTAAGGCGGTTCATAGTTTGGCGGTTTTTATGTGTGTATATAGAGACGAGGAAAATCATGAAAATGAATTTTCCTAATACCAATGGTGAAATAGTGATTATTAATTTTTCCTAATGCCTACGGTAATGCATGATAATTTTTCCTAATGCCGGGCAAAACATGATTATTATTTTTTTCAAATGCCGACGGCAAAACATGATTATTAATTTTTCCTAATGCCTACGGCAATGCATGATAATTTTTCCTAATGCCGGGCAATACATGAATATTGTTTTTTCAAATGCCGACGGGAAAATGATTTTTCCTAATGACGACGGGAAAACGTGAAAGTTATTTTTTCTAATGCTCCCTAGGTGTTGCTAGACTGTGGGAATTGTTGACGTTATATGTAGCCATGGAGATTTGTGGGTGTGTCTGTCTATAGTAGTTTAAGACTGATCGTGATTTGAGGTGGGTGAGGATGTTGTTGAAGCAAATGGGTTATGTGTATGACCATGGGAATTTAAGGCTGACCGTGATTTGAGTGGGCGGCGTTGTTGCCGTAATATGTAACCATAGGAATTTGCGGATGTGTCTGTCTGTCTGTGAGAATTTAGGTGAGGGTTTGATCGGAAGGGGCGGGGTGTAGTTGAGGTAGATCGATTACGTGTGTATGTGTGTGTGTATGTTTGTAGGAATTTCAATGTGTGTATTTCTGTAGGAGCTTAAGGCTGATTGTGATTTATGAGGGGTGAGGTGATCTAGTAATATGCAACCGGGGGAATCTGTGTGTTTGTGTGTCTGTAGGAGTTTAAGGCTGACCATGATTTGGGTGGGCAGGGTTGTTGACGTAATATGTATCCATGGGGATTTGTGGATGTGTCTGTCTATAGTAGTTTAAGGCTGATCGTGATTTGAGGTAAGTGAGGATGTTATTGAGGTAAATTGGTTATGTGTATGTATGTATGTATGTATGTATTTTTGTAAGAATTTAAGATGATTATGATTTATTAGGGCGAGGTGTTCTTGTAATATGTAGCCGTGAGAATCTATGTGTATAGATGTCTGTAGAAGTTTAAGACTATCTGTAATTTCGGGTAGGTGAGAGTGTTGTGTTGTTGAGATTAATCTTATGTATTGTATATGTATGTATGTATGATCATGGGAATTTGTGTATGTATATCTGAGGGAGAATTTAAGGCTCGTCATGATTTGCAAAAGGTGGGGTGTTGTTGAAATTTTCTTGGATATTTCTTATATGAATTCTGCTATGTGTGTGTATTTGAGGTGGTATTTATATGTAGGTAAAATAAATTGTTTTCAATATCGACATTTGGTACTATAAAATACTATCATATATCTGGACTTCCCTATTCCTAGTATGTTTTTATACTTACGATTGCTTTATATTTTCTCATGCTTAAATTTGTCTCGCGTTAAAGTCTGTCTGTGTGAAATTTGTTTATATTACAGATTTTTTTTATTTAACTACATCCGTCTTCTTTGACTGAAAGAGTTTTCTGCACACAGAGAAAAACCAACTTGAAATCAGTAAAACCCATGCTGAATTAATAAGAACCATTAACAAAGGTTTAGTCATATTAAAATTTCTTATTTCAATATGGACAAAATATTAATTTACAGTATTAATTTATTAAACTCATCAGTTTGTAGATATCTCAATATACATTTTCTATTATATTAAAAATTATTGAATTAATGTGACGAATTCTTATTTTTAAGCTGCAGATTTTCCCTGAGTGTATGGATTGTTTATATTTGCATTGTGCTTTAACTAAACGACGCTTCATATATTTTCATGATGTAGATCTAATAAATACTTAGGCATTGATAAGAAATTTGATATGTATACATACATATCTACAAATTGATTTTATGTATGTATGTATGTATGTATGTATGTACATTTATGTGTACATACAAATAAGTGTTTATCTCAATCTTTGAATACATTTTTTATTTTATTTTTTGTCATGTGATGTCTGTTGTTGGTGAAATTAAAAACATTTTATTTTTTATCTGCGTTTACTTAAAAGTTTGTGAGGATTTTCTGTTTTAAGTAAAACTGAATTCCTGAAGATATGTACTTACATACTCCATAGTAATAGTAACTATAATAGAAATATTTCTTATACTTAATTTACATTTTTTTAAAGTTGATGTAATGTTAGTTAGTCAACGTTTGACATTTTTAGGGTATAAAATTTTTTCTAGCTATAGCCTTCTACATTTATTTTGGAAAGCTTGCTTTGCTTTTTAAAAATGTATAAACATTCTTAAATGAAACTGATCCGGCACTCCAGCTTAGTTACTGATGGTTTTTTTGTTGTTAGTTAACTTACTTCTTTTTTATTTTTTATTGATAAACATTGGAAATCAAAAGGGAGTCTTATATTGTAATTATTATTTTCATAATTGTTGAAAACAATCGCTGCTTTTTGTTTGTTTTTTGCGATGAAATCGTTTGAATTACTTTTGAAACTTTACGCGTTTATAAAAACTATGTTATTTTCTATATTTCTTAATTTATAAGACTTTTAGACTTTGTCCTTTAGTGGTTATATATTCTATTATACGATTATGAATAAGAATGCAGTAAGCTGATGCATTTGCTTACTGCTTCAAATTAAAATTTTATTCAATTGAATGAAAGGAGCTTTTTTCTTAAACTCTGATGCAGTTAGAAGCGCTGGAGATTCTTTCATATAACAGCTTTTTAGGAATTTTTGATACATAGTATAATATAGAATTGGATAACATCTATTTTTAATTTTTATGTTAAGAAGTACGGATATGAGATTGAATTTAAATGTACTTTTAAATTAGTTAAATCATAATGAACAAACATATTTTCTTCTTAAATAGCGATCAACAGAAAACAAACTCGTTTTCATATAATTTAGGTATACCCTATCGACGGCTCCTCTAGGATACAAGATGACTTTGTATGACGAAATTTCTGTTGCTTTACACTGATAATATGTTTACATTAATAAGGTACATATACATATGTTTATTTTATGAAGGGTGAGCACCTATGGCTTTTATTTAATGTTCTATGTGATTTTTTTTTCATTTTATTAAAGTTCACCGTATTGTATATATATTTCTGAAATGTTTAAGTGTGTTTTGTGTGCCCATCGGAGAGAGTGTACGTATTAGTTGGTCAGTCAGTCTCTATTTTTATTTATTTTTTTTTCTTCTAATGTGCCTTTCCTTTTTTCAGATTTTACTACTTGGAATAGAGAATTTTTGTATAATTTTTTGCTGGGTATATACATTACGTATGTAGAAGTTAGTTTACATACAAAGAAATGCATGTTTAATAAACAACTATTGTATAAAATCGATCTCAAATAACTCAGTTACCTTTACCAGCAATTCACCATTGGTGTTTTCATAAAGTGTTAGAAACAATGAAATATCTATGTTTTGAGAGAATTTTTCCCCTCAAGTATTTCTACATGAGGTTTGAGGGGTCAACCACTGTCGCATTCATATGTAATGATTATTCACTTAAAAAAGGTCATCATCACCATCAATCATCTCCGTATACAATACATTCATGAGTTGAGTTGATCCCGATACAATTGCTGTCTCATCACCTTCTAATAGCTTTATATATTTTGCTAGTACGCATGCCTTAGCATGCTTCTATGGATAGTGACGTAAGAGTCCGAGATGTAGAGTGATACAATTAAAAATCTTTACTATTAGAATTTACCAGTTCGCTCTTTTGAATTTTTACAAAGTAGATACATATGTATGTATTTCATTGACCACAAAATCATAAAATTTCTTTGCTTACAAAATTGTATGACGTGAGGATTTTTTTTTTTTGAAATTATACATGCTTCGGCATGCTTTCATTTTTTATTTTTTTTTTTCTATAAATTTATTTAATACTCATACAGATATTTTTTTTTTTTAAATGCATGTTTATTATTTATTGTATCTTCAAATATGAACTAACAATAAGTATTCAAATCTTAAATCTATAAAAAAAAATTATTAGGCCCGACCAATGTCGGACATAAGCTTAGTGATAGTTATTAATAATACATAAGTAGTGATAAGCAACAAAAAGAAAAAGGTGTTTTCAAGGAGCTTCATCATCTAGAGTGTTGAATATTAGAGCCCGTGTATCTCTCTTTTTTAAGCGGATGTGTCCAGTAAAGTTCAAAATATTACGAGCAAGCGGATTAGGATGTGACTCGAGTTTTGTTAGGTATTTGCCTGCGTATTTTGCAATTTCTTCAGTCACTAGTGGCATATTCAAATCGCGATGTATCTTTGAATTTTTGATGTACCATGGAGCCGATGTTATCATGCGTAAAATTTTATTTTGCCTTCGTTGAATTTTCTCTACATTTGAAGCTGAAGCAGTGCCCCATAGTTGAATTCCGTAACACCATATTGGCTTTAAAAGCGACTTGTATATTAAAAGTTTGCAGTCTAGGCTAAGTGTTGAATTTCTACCAATCAGCCAATGTACCTGAGTTAATTTAAGTTTCATTTGAGTTAACTTAGAGTCAATGTGGTGTTTCCATGTAAGTCGTCGATCAAGGTGTATGCCAAGATATTTCACATGTGAATGTTGAGGAACAACTTGATTGTTAATCCGAATGGTGGAGCAAGTATCTCTTCTTAGGGTGAACGTTATATGGACACACTTTTGTTCATTGACTTTAATTCTCCATAAGTTTAACCAAAGCTCCATCTGGCTAATGTGTTCCTGGAGTTTGCGGGATGCCTCATCAGGGTTTTCGTGCATGCTAAGGCAGGCTGTATCGTCGGCAAATGTGGAAGTATGGATACTACTGCTCACAGGCATATCACAAGTATAAATCAAATATAAAACTGGTCCCAGTATGCTCCCCTGTGGCACACCGGATGAAATAGTTTCAGGCCTACTCGTAAAGTCTCCTTCCACAACAGTGAACTTACGGGAAATAATGTAACTTTCCAAAAGATTTAAAATGTTTATTGGTAAGTAAGTCTTCAATTTTAAAATTAGGCCTTCATGCCAAACTTTATCAAATGCCTGGGAAACGTCAATAAAGAGCGCAGAGCAATACTTTTTTTCCTCAAAAGTTCTTCTTATAAATTGAACCAGTCTGTGAGTTTGTTCAATGGTGCTATGCTGACTTCTAAAACCAAATTGATGGTCTGGTATGCACCCACTACTAATTAGAATTTGGGACAATTTTGTTTTGAGCAGTTTTTCGAAAAGCTTTGACATAGTTGATAGTATACTTATTGGCCTATATGACTCAGCCTTGGTTAGATCTTTGCCCGGCTTTGGAATCATTTTAACCTTGGCAAGCTTCCAGCTGTGTGGATAATACTCCAGTCGTAAAATGGCATTAAATATGAATAATAGGATTCTCATTGCAATACGAGGCAAGTTCATAAGCATCTGGTTACTAATTCCATCAATACCCGGAGCTTTCTTCGGGTTGAGTTCGGCAATTAATTTTTGTAAATCACGCGTCTTAAACTTTATGTGTTGAGGGGGTAGAGCGACTACATTCGGCAAATCAGCAACACCAGTACATATGTTTGGCGTAAAAACGGATTTTAAGTGCTCAGCAAATATTTTACCTTTTTCAGTATCGCTTCTTGCCCAACTTCCGGTAGATGTGCGTAGAGGTGGCTTATACTCAACGGGTGTTTTAAGCTTTCTAGCAGCGCGCCACAAAGAGTAATTAGACGCTGGTGTGACATCAAGACCTTCCAGATAATTTTTAAGAGATGCAGTTTTTTCAGATGCAAGCAACTCTTGGAGTCGTTTAGTGCACTCTTTAAATCTGATTTTATTTTGTGGTGATCTGTGCTGTTGCCATTCCCTTCTAGCTCTTCTTTATTCACGTACGAGACGTTCAATGTCTGTAGAATAAATTTTATTAAACCCAGTCTGCGGATGGGAGTTAGTGGCATGTTCAGCAGCCTGTTTAATATTCTCGCTGAGATTGGCAATGTTAGATTCAATATCATCGGATGTTCTAAGCGTAATGTTTTCCGTACAATGACTACTGAGATATTTTTTGAACCCCAGCCAATTAACACGATTGATCATCTTCACATATGGGTCAGGTAAGTTACTTCTTAATGGACTACAAATTGTAATGATCGTCGGAGAGTGATCGGACGAAAGATCAATAGAAGCTTGAACTTGAATTAAATCCCTAGAGATATTTTTTATGACGCCAAAATCTATAACATCCGGAATTTTTTGTATGTCAGTAGGCCAATAAGTGGGCTCCCCACTCGAAATGACATCCAAGCCCATTTTTGAAATAGTGTTGAACAATGCTCGACCTCTGGGGGTAATAAGACGCGAACCCCAGAACGTATGCTTAGCATTGTAGTCGCCAGCTGCTACAAAACAAGGTCCAAGAGATTTGTAGAAATCCTGATATTGATTCTCAGTGATTGAAAATCTGGGAGGGGAGTAAATTGATGATATAACAAAATTTGTACAAAAACTTTCAATGCCAATATTTGTTGCTTGTAGGTGTTCTTCACAAATGTTATCAAGAACATAGTGCTTGAGTCTTGACTTTATTAGAATTGCTGATCCACCGCAAGCCCTTCCTCTAGGGTCGTTTGTATCATATATAGTGTAGCCATAAATTTTAAAAAGACTTCTCGAAGTCAAATGTGTCTCAGATACTAACATTACATCAATATTTTTTTCCATGAGGAAGTGGTCAAGTTCATTTTTATGTTGGCGAATGCCGTTTGCGTTCCAGAAACATATTGTTAACGTGTTCATGGCTTATTAATTAATGCTTGAAGCAGAGTATTCTGCATTCGCAGCATTTCTTGCATCATGCTAGTCATATTTGTTGTAAAATTGTTTATAGTTTGCACCAGATTTTCAATAGTAGCTTCAAGGCGATTAAAATTAAAGCTTGCGTCAGTATTTTTTGAATTATTTGGCGAGGAAACATTTTGTGTGGGAATTGAATTTGTCTTAGCAGCATCTGCATACGATACACGGGAAGTAACTGGTTGGCTCATTTGCGCAAAAGTGGCAGAGTAAGCGTTTGCTGATTGAGCTGGAGCTAATTTAGGTTTTTGCACTATAGTCTTCTTTACGAAAGAGTACACAGGACAACCTCTGTAGTTAGCGGTGTGATTACCTCCACAATTACTGCATTTTTTATCACTTTGATCTTTTGGCTTATTGCAACTAGCAGTGCCGTGTAATTCGCCGCACACAACACAAACAGAGGGTAAATTGCAGTATGTTTTTGTATGGCCATATTCTTGGCAATTATGGCACTGTACAGGATGTGATGATAAAAGTCGGCACGAAGTACCTTGTTTTTACCACACCATCATAAATGACTACCTTGTATTATTTTTTTTATATCATTCCATACGGGAATGTTTATTTATTTTGATATGTATTATTTTTACTACCATTACACTGAAGTATACTTTTGTTTATTATACATGATGATTTATTTTCTTTATACATATATTATATATTTTTTTAAACCAAGGTAATAGAAATTGTAATATTAACTTTAAGTTGTTACACTATGATATTCAAATATTTAAACTTAACGGCTTGTATGATGACACCAAATGGTACCGAGGGCAATGAAATGATAGCATACATACAATTTCATACAACTACGGTGAAAATGAACGCCCCACATGTTACAACTGCGAGATCAGTCATAGGAAATTAGTATAAAAGGAGCTGCCTTGCACATGAGTGAGGGGAGTTTGTGTCGAGGGCTTGAGTAGGTAAGATAAATGAACTTGGTGGTTAGCCGCTGAATTGAATTTATCTTTGTAGGCAATCTTGGTAGCATTATTATTGGTGGTCAGCCGCTGATAATAATTAGGTATTAATCTTGCATTGGTATTGGTGGTTAGCCGCTGATAACAACACAAGGTTAAGTCTGAATTTAGGAAAGGTAGTATTGGTGGTTAGCCGCTGATAGTACTTTAGTTAGTTAGCCTGTTCTGGTATTGGTGGTTAGCCGCTGATCAACCATTCAGGCTAAGTCCGGTTTTATAAAAGTTATTTAGCTGATAGTACTTTAGTTAGTTAGCCTGTTCTGGTATTGGTGGTTAGCCGCTGATCAACCATTCAGGCTAAGTCCGGTTTTATAAAAATTAGCTAGCCTGTTCTGGTATTGGTGGTTAGCCGCTGATCAACCATTCAGGCTAAGTCCGGTTTTATAAAAGTTAGTTAGTTGATAGTACTTTAGTTAGTTAGCCTGTTCTGGTATTGGTGGTTAGCCGCTGATCAACCATTCAGGCTAAGTCCGGTTTTATAAAAGTTAGTTAGTTGATAGTACTTTAGTTAGTTAGCCTGTTCTGGTATTGGTGGTTAGCCGCTGATTAACCATTCAGGCTAAGTCCGGTTTTATAAAAGTTAGTTAGCTGATAGTACTTTAGTTAGTTAGCCTGTTCTGGTATTGGTGGTTAGCCGCTGATCACCCATTCAGGCTAAGTCCGGTTTTATAAAAATTAGTTAGCCGATAGTACTTTAGTTAGTTAGTCTGTTCTGGTATTGGTGGTTAGCCGCTGATCAACCATTCAGGCTAAGTCCGAGTTTATAAAAAATTAGTTAGCCGCTGATCAACCATTCAGGCTAAGTCCGAGTTTATAAAAAATTGTAAAACCGCTGAGGGCCATTCAGGCTAAGTCCAGGTGGTATAAACATTAGTCAGCCGTTGAGCCATTCAGACTCAAGTATAGAAAATTAGTTGTCCACTTAGTAATAGTAGAGAGTAATGTAAATAAATATATATTAATATAAGAACATTGAATTGAAATAAATAAATACTGCAAAATACACCCTGTAGAGTGTTTCACTTTCCTCTCACGACAGTCCAAACAAATAAATTTTTGTGACGACACCTGGACACCGGCGAGTGATACCCCAGCATTGAGAAAGCATCGTCACATTGGCGCCCGAGCAGGGACCGTCATAGAGAGAAAAGAAAAATTACTTTGGGGTATAATAAAAATCAGAAATAAAAAAAAATAAAAAAAATATATATATATAAAAAGAAGATAGGAAAAAAATAATAAAAAAATAAATAAATTTAAACAAATAAAATAAAATAAAAACAAGAATATAGAGAAAAAAAAAAATAAAAAAAAATATAAAGGGGAAAATATGTTGAAGACCGGTTGGATATATATGTTGAAACGAGACGAATTGACCAAACACTTGGAGGAATTCGGTCTCGATACCAGCGGCACCGTAGAAGAATTACGGAAACGAATGTCAGCTTTCATTAGTGCTGAGCATGATGAAGCCACGTCAACACGTATACTGGAATATCAAAAGGGACATGAGGGGCCTGGCGAAATCACTCTGCCTACCGGTAAAGGTGCAATACCAAAGTCACCCTGCAAAACGAATAGCCAACAAGTTGATAATTCACCGCATCAACTTCCAACGACACCAGTAAATACGACAATTCCAGACAGAATCACCATAATCGACCAGGTCCGAAAATGGGGAATTTTTTTTGAAGGTGGTAAGGAACCTCTCGCTTTCGTGGAACGATTAGAAGAATTGGCAGACCTATATGGGGTACCCCGAAACCATTTAATTAAAGTAATGCCAGAATTTTTACGTAAGCGGGCCCTGATATGGTATCGAAACAATAACTCACATTGGCAGGCGTGGAATGAATTCAAGGCCGATTTTCTGGAATTTTTTTTACCTGCTCGGTTCTTTGAGAAATTAGAGGACGACATAAAATCGAGAATGCAACGTCCAAGAGCGTTTTAAGGACTATGTTTTAGAAATCCAGAACCTCATGCGACATTCCACCCTCACAGAAGACCAGAAGTTACAACGTATTTTTAGAAATTCGCAAGCCGAATATCAATGGTATGTCCGACGAAGCGATTTTACAAATTTAAAGGAACTGGTGCGATTAACAGAAGACCTGGAAAGTATCCCGGCATCACCTAGAACAGTGAATAACAATTCTAACACATCCCAAAATCAGTGTTATCGATGCGGGCAAATAGGCCACTATGCTTCCCGATGCCCTAATGCCCTGGCGGGAAACGCCATGGGAGGTCGACAAAACTGAGGATGTTCGGATCTCCCAAAGAAAATAAGTCCTCACCCCCATTAACCAGCCTGCAAAGCGAAGAATCGCGTTTGGTCGCGTCCATTTTTATTGGTGGTACTCCGGTCAAAGCTATCATTGACACAGAAGCGAGCCGCAATTTTATAAAAGAAAACTTCATAAAAAAATTAAAACAACAACCCCGGTACATACACGAAGAAATTGATGTAGTCCTGGCCGACGGGTCAACCAAAACCATATCACAAGCTATCGAAGTTCCAACATTATTGGGCAGTACTAAAAAACATTGCCGATTCCTAGTCATGCCGGAAGCCAGTGAAGAAGTTATCGTGGGGCTAGAATTTTTACGCGAGTTTAACACCAAAATACAAATTGCCGGCCTAAAATTAAATTGTGACAAAAACCCTAACAGAAGTTTAACACCGGTAAATCAGTTACCAACACAAGAGGTACAAGAGGACCAGGGTAGCGGAAAGAGCAGTCCAAATACGGTGAGTACTACAAGTACTGAATTTAGTAATATCATTCAAATTACAGCAAGAGAGCAACGAAGAATTAATAAATTTATACAAGAAGAGCTCGAAAAATTCAAGAATTTGCAAGGGCCTTCGACAATCGCGTCACACAAAATCGTATTGACAGATGATCGACCTGTGAAGATTCGTTATGCGCCTCGTAATCCTGCTATGCAGGCAATAATAGACGCAGAGGTTAGTAAATTGATAGCGGATGGATGCATCGAACCATCACATAGCCCGTACTGTTTTCCCATCACGCTGGTTAAAAAGAAAAACGGAACCTGGAGAACCTGTATGGATTTTCGCCAGCTAAACGCCAGGTCTGTGCCTGATGCTTACCCCCTCCCGCGTATTGATAGCATCCTGAATCGATTAAGGGAAGCCAAGTTTATCAGTAGTATTGACCTGAAAAACGGATATTGGCAAATTCCTATGGAGGAAAATAGCAAGCAATATACAGCGTTCGCTGTACCCGGCAAGGGATTATTCCAATGGAAGGTGATGCCGTTCGGACTACATTCTGCTCCAGCAACTTTTCAAAGAGCATTGGATAGAGTGATTGGGCCAGAGATGGAGCCTAACGCCTTTGCCTATTTAGACGACATCATCGTAATAGGTAAAAACGTAGAAGATCACATGCGTAACTTAAGAGAAGTGTTCAGAAGATTACGGGCGGCTAAGTTGAAAATCAATCCAGAAAAATGCTCATTCTTTCAACGAGAAACAAAGTACTTGGGACATGTCGTGAATGAAAAGGGAATAAACACTGGTCCGGATAAAACAGACGCAATTTCCAAATTACCACAACCCGGCAATATCCGTGACGTAAGGCATTTTTTAGGGGTTGCTTCCTGGTACAGACGATTTGTGCCAGACTTCGCAGCGATATCACAGCCGCTAACACAGCTCCTTAAAAAAGGCAAGCATTTTAAATGGGGCCCAGAACAAGAACAGGCGTTCACCACTTTGAAAAATAAACTGACCCAAGCTCCTGTCCTGGCATGCCCAGATTTCTCCAAGGAATTCGTATTGCAAACCGACGCAAGTGAGTTTGGAGTGGGAGCAGTACTCACCCAGGAAGTAGAAGGGGAAGAGCGAGTTATAGCTTACGCGAGTCGTCATCTCAACAAAGCCGAGAAAAATTACACCACCACGGAGAAGGAGTGCCTTGCCATTGTTTGGGGCATTCGTAAGATGAGACCATATCTAGAAGGCTATCATTTCACGGTCGTAATGGATCATTTAGCGCTTAAATGGCTGAATTCATTAGATAGTCCCACGGGCAGACTTGCACGTTGGGCGCTAGAACTACAACAGTTCAATTTTTCAATTCAGTATCGTAAAGGGAAACAAAACATAGTGGCGGATGCTTTGTCGCGTCAACCGGTAGAGGTCGCGAACTTTGTAAGTTGCGGGTCACCACAGTCGAATGAGTGCAAATGGTTGCAAAAAATGCAACAGAAAATAGAAAAGTACCCAAAGAAATATGCTGACTATACGTTATTGGAGGGCCAATTATATAGACATTTCCCTCGAAATTGTACAGAGGCAGATGATATCCCATGGAAGCTATGTGTCGCCACCCAGGATCGTGAACGCGTTATGCGAGAAAATCATGACAATGTCACAGCCGGGCACCTTGGTATCCGGAAAACAGTAAATCGGGTAGCAAATCGCTACTATTGGCCTGGAATGTTCCGAGACATTAGTCGCTATGTACGGCGATGCCAGTCGTGCCAACAATATAAGGTGAGCCAAGTAAAACCAGCGGGGGAAATGTTAACCAACATTCCCGAAGAACCATGGGCTACAATTTGTGAGGATTTCGTTGGACCATTGCCACGGTCCAAACATGGTAATACAATGCTTTTAGTAATTTTTGACAAGTTTTCAAAATGGGTGGAACTGGTACCAATGCGTAAAGCTACAGCGGAAGGTGTGATAAAGGCATTAAGGGAACGTATTCTTGCACGTTACGGTGTCCCTAAGATACTGATCACTGACAATGGCACACAGTTTACCTCCCGAATTGTGCAACGTTTTCTGGTTGATATAGGCGTACGACACCAATTTACCGCACCGTACATGCCGCAGGAAAACCGCACAGAGAGGGCTAATCGTACCATCAAAACTATAATGGCCCAGTTCACTAAAGGACAGCACAACAAATGGGATGAATCGCTTCCGGAAATTATGCTTGCGGTTAACTCAAGCGTCGCGGAATCGACAGGATATTCCCCAGCCTTTATAACGCAAGGTCGCGAGCCCCGCTTGCCAAAGGCCTTATACGATGAAGTTACAACTGGTACCGGAGCTAGAAGGCTGAATCCAGAAGAACGTCAATCAGAACTTCAACAAATATTTGAGTTAGTAAAAAGAAATTTGGGCAGGGCAGCAGAAGATCAGCGACGGTATTACAACCTCAGACGACGTCAGTGGAAACCCAAAATTGGTGACCTCGTATGGTTGCGTCAACATCCTCTGTCTAAAGCAGTTGACAACTTTGCTGCAAAATTGGCCCCTAAATTCGGAGGCCCTTTTTGTGTCGAATCGCTTGTTTCGCCAGTAATCGTTAGGCTTCAGAGCACTTTCGATCACGATATAAAAAACGCTCATTTGAGTGAAATAAAACCCTACAACCCATAACATGACCTAAAAATTATTCGGTTTTTTTTTATTTTTTATTTATAGATAAGAAGATAAAAAGAAAAAAAAAACCCCCCAGTCATCATGAGTAAACGTCACTTCGAGGTAACGCGGGATAAGTTCCGTAAGCGAATGGTGGAAGAACAAGCTAAGGGGCGTAGGACCATCTACGTGCCTGATGTCATAATCCCAATTAAGAAAGGAGATCGGGGAACACTAGCCGCTGCCACGCCCAAACGCAAAAATGCCTCGTGCTACCGCTTGAGTACCGCCGCTAGTGCCCATCCAGTGCAAACCATCTCCAAGACCACAACAACACCAAACCTTCAAGTGTCTGCCGCCGGTCGGAAGGAGGCCTCTGCGGTTAACCCACCCAGTTCCAAAATTAGAGTTCCACCCAAAGAAGATGAACAGTCCACACCCTTCACCGCCGAAGATACTACACCATTGATGCCTAATTCCTCTCGCAACAACACCCAAGCAACCGACGACAACGCAAACACAACTGAGTGCCACCCCTTAAAAATAGACGCATGCGCAACATCTAGCCCTAAGATCATGGTTACACCGGTAAAAGCAGATCAGCTGCTACCTCCGACTCCCGGGAAAACCCTGACAGTAATATCCACCTCAGCTGTCAACAACAAACGAGATTCAGAGGATGATGGATGGACACCATGGTTCATCCCATTACACAATGAACCAGGTAACCCACCCACACCAGGGAAAAGCGTCAAATGCAATGACGCAACGCCTACCCCGTTCCACTGGAGACGATTATCACAGAGTTCATCAAGCACAAAGTCACCATTGCATGCGTCCCCGTGCTTATCGATATATGCTTCCTCCCCTGGAAAATCCCTAGACTTATCATTGTCACCAGATACTAGTCCCCCACAACTGGTTCGCGGTAGAGACCCTGAAGTAGAGAAAGTGGCACCAACCAATATCATTCCACAGTACAACAACACCACAGGACCTACGATAGTGGAGCCCACCAATTGGCCACCCGAGTTGCGCGAAAGAATTCAAGAAGAACAAGAGAATCGGTCCTCCAAACAACGGAAGAAATTTTTAACACAAGTGGGATCAGTAACCTATCGTGTGGTAGTGGCCAAAAGTGGTAAGGTGAACGTCACGCAGATGTGAGAAACAAATAGCCCACTCACCGAGGAAGAGGGAGAGTGTGATGATAAAAGTCAGCACGAAGTACCTTGTTTTTACCACACCATCATAAATGACTACCTTGTATTATTTTTTTTATATCATTCCATACGGGAATGTTTATTTATTTTGATATGTATTATTTTTACTACCATTACACTGAAGTATACTTTTGTTTATTATACATGATGATTTATTATTTTCTTTATACATATATTATATATTTTTTTAAACCAAGGTAAAAGAAATTGTAATATTAACTTTAAGTTGTTACACTATGATATTCAAATATTTAAACTTAACGGCTTGTATGATGACACCAAATGGTACCGAGGGCAATGAAATGATAGCATACATACAATTTCATACAACTACGGTGAAAATGAACGCCCCACATGTTACAACTGCGAGATCAGTCATAGGAAATTAGTATAAAAGGAGCTGCCTTGCACATGAGTGAGGGGAGTTTGTGTCGAGGGCTTGAGTAGGTAAGATAAATGAACTTGGTGGTTAGCCGCTGAATTGAATTTATCTTTGTAGGCAATCTTGGTAGCATTATTATTGGTGGTCAGCCGCTGATAATAATTAGGTATTAATCTTGCATTGGTATTGGTGGTTAGCCGCTGATAACAACACAAGGTTAAGTCTGAATTTAGGAAAGGTAGTATTGGTGGTTAGCCGCTGATAGTACTTTAGTTAGTTAGCCTGTTCTGGTATTGGTGGTTAGCCGCTGATCAACCATTCAGGCTAAGTCCGGTTTTATAAAAGTTAGTTAGCTGATAGTTCTTTAGTTAGTTAGCCTGTTCTGGTATTGGTGGTTAGCCGCTGATCACCCATTCAGGCTAAGTCCGGTTTTATAAAAATTAGTTAGCCGATAGTACTTTAAATAGTTAGTCTGTTCTGGTATTGGTGGTTAGCCGCTGATCAACCATTCAGGCTAAGTCCGAGTTTATAAAAAATTAGTTAGCCGCTGATCAACCATTCAGGCTAAGTCCGAGTTTATAAAACATTGTAAAACCGCTGAGGGCCATTCAGGCTAAGTCCAGGTGGTATAAAAATTAGTCAGCCGTTGAGCCATTCAGACTCAAGTATAGAAAATTAGTTGTCCACTTAGTAATAGTAGAGAGTAATGTAAATAAATATATATTAATATAAGAACATTGAATTGAAATAAATAAATACTGCAAAATACACCCTGTAGAGTGTTTCACTTTCCTCTCACGACAGTCCAAACAAATAAATTTTTGTGACGAAACCTGGACACCGGCGAGTGATACCCCAGCATTGAGAAAGCATCGTCAGAAGGACCTGAACGCTTATGTGGCTCTTCAACTGTGATTTTTCGGTACAAGAGGTATTTCAAATTATAAATTGGATGCGTTTCATTTTTTTTCAATTTTATATCATTAGGCTCAAGTTCAACACGAAATAGGGGTTGAGGAATCTTCTCTCTATTTATTATATTGGACACATTTTTTACCTTAAACCCCTGGAGGACGAGTGCATCTTTTATTTCTTCGGGAACAACATAAGAATCTATGCCCTTCAATACGATCTGCATGCCTTTAGCGCTCTTAAGCTGGTATGTGTAGAAGCTTGTTTTATTTTTTTCAAATTCAGCAACCATTTTGCGGAAATCATTTTCGTCATAAATTTGGACTTTAGTTTCATCGATGTTGCCACGTTTTATTGGAACAACGTGAAATTTATTCTCACCAATGAACGAAATTAATTTTTTAATAAGGGCATTTGAATTTTTTTGTCTCAAATATATTGGTGGCGGCTTGGATATTTTATTCGAGGCTACCTCGGGTTTGTCGTTGTCATCTTGCAAAATTTCGAAGCGGTTTTGGCGATTAGTTGAGGCTGCGCTGTTATCCCTAGACATTTTTGGAGCAGATGAAATTTTTAAAGAATTCGGGCTTCGCCCACGCTTTACCACGGTTATATATCTGTCCATTCCGACTTGTACCTTGAGTTTCGAGCCGCTGTTATCTGTAGTGATAACTTTGTTAAGTGATGAACACGAGCCTGAAGGGGATGATATTACTGGCTTATATGAAGAAGTACTGGGCAACTGTAATGTTAATGCATCATTAATATTTGGCATTGGACAAAGCGAAGTTGATCGCTGACGAAAAATTGGCTTTGACGTTAAAAAAAGACTTTCATCAGATTTATTATTTATATTTTTTCCATTAAGAGTTTCAGAACTCACAGTAAAATAAGCATTTCTGCCGTTAGAACTCACTTCAATTTTTTTTGTATTTGAGGCACTCATACAAAGAATTCCTCAAGGGATATTCGTTTGTGTCTTTTTTTTGTTTGCGGTCTTTTTTTGTTTTTGTTATTTATGATTGTTTATTTGTTTAGAGGTACACATATATAGCATTCCTCAATATCACTTTGTTTAATTTTTTTTTTGTTTGCGGTTTTTTTTTTGTTTTTGTTATTTTTACTATGTAAAAATATTAGCAAAGCATAAAGCTTATTTATTAAAGACAGTATGTACCTATTACGAATAATATGTACTACGAATATTTTTTGTTTGTTTAATTTTTTGTAAGAAAAATTCCGCTAATCGACTGTTCGCTATGAAGGTACCACGAGAACTGTTTATACAGATATAAAGTAAGATATGTTTACTGTACATTTTAAAATTTATGCATGCTTCAGCATGATTCTAGTTGAAGCCTATATTCATTCACTAAGTTTGTTTGATACTTATTCATACACATGTACATTCTTAAAGATTGGATATCAAAGCCCAATTTCCGTAGTTTATCTATATTTTCTAAAGATCTGATAGCTAAAGAAATAAATAGAGTGAAGATCTTCTATAATAATAATCCCATTTTCATATTGTAAAATTTTGCGTGCTAGCGCTTTCGATGGGAAAATGTACATACAACTTTATAAAAAGTGATAATATGATGTGCTGCTGAATATTACACTATGTTATAGTTCATTTTAAACACTGAAGTTTTACCAATATTTCATTCAGACCATCAAGTTTAGAGAATTCCACTACATTTAGTTAGTTACCTTTCTTAAGACCCATCATTCCTAATCAATCCTACAAAAAACTAGATTTTTCGTTTTAATTTTATATTTATTAAATTCAACATTCATTCTTCAAATTACTTTATACTATATTAAGCAGCTTTTTCTCATTTGTGGAATATTTAATCGTAAACATGTTAATGGTGAGATGAATTTTTCTATTTTATACACTAAGTAAATCTTTATATATACCAATCCACTTATATGAACCATTAAAGCTAATTCTTTTCACATCATTCCTTTCAATGATCTATTAAATCATTCTAGTATTGATGCTTTCATATTAAGTAATGTTTAATCTTCTATTTATGTATGAGTTTTCCAAAGTATTTATTAAAAAATTCTTTAGAATCATCTGTTTGTAAGTTTTTTTGGTACCCGTACCACTTCAAAAATATTTTCCATTCCCTTGGTTTTTAGAGTGCAGCTTTTATTTTCAGCTGTACTAAACTTTGAGAATGTGTCAATTACAGTCTTCAAAAATCAACAATTTCTATTTTCTGTAGAATAGTTCTCCATTTCACCTAACTTAGCTCCATAAAACTTCATATATTCCTTTCATTGCATCTCTACAAGCACAAACAATTGTTGAGATTTCATATGGAGTTCGTTTACTAAATTTCTTTTTAAAGACATTGAGCTGTTTCACAGATTTTTTCAAAAATGTTGTGATCTACATGTTGCACTTTCAGGTATTTATACTAATATACTAACATGTAGTTAATTTTATAATCTGTATATTTAATCGTAAGATCGTCAATTTGTTTTTAATTATTTAATTTTTAGAATTGCTTTTGCAATTTTATAACTGTCTTCTTTCTCTAAATTTATTTCACGTTGTAGTTCCTCAATTGGCATTTAAATATATTCTTAAATATTAATGCTTTAAGCTATATTATTAATTTGTCTTGTATTTTATCTTCATTCAGTTTGAGGTAACTATCAACAATAGTTTGTATCTAATTCATTTCTGCCTTCCAATACTGATCAGTCAGTATAAATGTCTTCAGAATTGGAAGTCTATGAGTAAAAATCATCGTCATCATCATTTTCAGTATTAGCATTATTAAATAAGATGGTATTATCAAATATTGTTTCTTCTGCTAGTTTCTTTGGGGTACTTGTCTATATCTTGAGTGAGGGTTTCTCAGGCTTTAAACTTGTATATTTTCAATTTCTGTCTTGATTTTACTTTCCTCTTTCATAAGAATTCTTTTAATATTTTTAGAACTATTTTTGAATTCTTTTTAAATATATCTTTTAGTTGTTCACTTGTATCTATTTCACCAGTTTTTATACTACGAAGCTTTTTCTTCATCACATTTCTTGTCAACACCAAATGCTTTAAATCTTTCTCATCCATGTTCGCTAACAGCAAATAACAGGTATCAGCTACTAGATCAAGTTATCAGGAGCTGGTCTGGTTTTCAGATCAGCTTATCAGGAGCTGGTCTGGTTTTCAGATCAGCTTATCAGGAGCTGGTCTGGATTTCAGATCAGCTTATCAGGAGCTGGTCTGGTTATCAGTTCAGCTTATCAGGAGCTGGTCTGGTTATCAGATCAGCTTATCAGGAGCTGGTCTGGTTATCAGATCAGCTTATCAGGACCTGATCTGGTTTTCAGATCAGCTTATCAGGAGCTGGTCTGGTTTTCAGATCAGCTTATCAGGAGCTGGTCTGGTTTTCAAATCAGCTTATCAGGAGCTGGTCTGGTTTTCAGATCAGCTTATCAGGAGCTTGTCTGGTTATCAGATCAGCTTATCAGGACCTGATCCGATTTTCAGATCAGCTTATCAGGAGCTGGTCTGGTTTTCAGATCAGCTTATCAGGAGCTTATCTGATTTTAAGATCAGCTTATCAGGTAACAGATCAGGCTATCAGCTAGCCATTTATAACATTTATATACATAAAGTTTAAAGTCAAATGAAATACGAAAAAGTAAAGTTTTATGTAGTAAAATTATTTTTTATAACGATCATCGTTTAATTCACTATCTTTGCTTATAATCAAAAATCCACATTTATCCTTTCAACATGCTTTTTATTTTTCTCACCTTACTTAAACATTAAATATACATTATCATGATCTCGTATTAAATGTTTGGTGATTCTGGTGTAAGTTTTACAGAAGTAGAATTAATCAACATTCTTATCTCTCCCCATACAAAAATATGCTTCCCATACGCATCATCGTTAAATATCATATTGGAATTACTTTGGACTGAAATAACAGATTCACTATCTGTAAATTTTGTAATATCTTATTGTTTTAATTGATGAAATTAATTTATTCAGGTATTCATATTTGGATGGATAAAAAGATTTTGAGTATAAATAAATGCTCTCAAATTTAAGTCCATTAGGACTTTCTAGCAAGCCAATCATAGCTTTTTTCGCAATTTGACAGGTCAACTATTGTTGCACGAATAGAATTTCGTATAAGGGAACTATGATTTATTTTTGAACTATCGTTCGATGATTCATCAATATTTCGTACCATGCTATATTTATGTTGTTTTGACTAAGGGTATGAGTCAATATTTATAAAATCCATTTCATAAATATCAGGTCATGCTCATAGTCAAAACAAAGTATGCTTTAAGTGTTTAAAACCAGTATTACCATAAAACTGTTGGTTTTAAACTCTTAAAATATACTTTGTTTTACTAACCGCATTTTATAACTAAATGCATTTCATAAATATTGACACATACTCATAATCAAAACAGCATATAAATATCCTTTGTTTTGACTATGAGTATGAGTCATTATCTCTTATTATAGAAAAATAAAATAGTATGATTATATGATATCAGAAATCATGTTTTCTAATATCATATAACCATACTATTTTATTCTTTCTATAATAATAGATAATATATGAAATGCATTTAGTTATAAAATGCGATTAGTAAAACAACATATATATGGGATGGTATGAAATTTTGATGATTCATCAATATTTCGTACCAAGGTATTTTTAGGTTGTTTTTACTATGAGTATGCGCCAATATTTATGAAATGTATTTCATAAATATTATCTCTTATTATAGAAAAATCAAATAATGTAGCTATACGATATCAGAAAATATTTCCTGAAATCGTATAGCTATATTATTTTATTTGTCCTATAATAAGATATAATGGTCCCTACTCATAGTCAAAACAAAGAATATTTTAAGAGTTTCAAATCAGTATTATCATACAAAATACTGATTTTAAACTCTTACAGCCTTATTTATAAAACATATTAAGTCTTTGTAAAGGCTTTTTAAATCAAATTTTGATACAAAATTTTTCTTAATAAGTCTTTATAAAGCCCTAATAAGTGTTACAAATAAGGCTGTTAAAATATACTTTGTTTTACTAACCACATTTTTTGTAACTAAACGCATTTCATAAATATTGATGCATACTCATAGTCAAAACAAAGGATATTTTTATGCTGTTTTGATTATGAGTTTGGATCATTACCTCTTATTATAGAAAAAATAAACTAATGCAGCTATACGATTTCAGAAAATATTTTCTGATATGGTATAGTTGCATTAGTTTATGTTTTTATAATAAGAGATAAAATTTATTAAATGTATTTAGCTACATAAATGCGGTTAGTAAAACAACCTAAAATACTTTGGTACGAAATTTTGATGATTCATCGAACGATAGTTCAAAAATAAATCATAGTTCCCTTATACGAAATTCTATTCGTGCAACAATAGTTGACCTGTAAAATTTGCGAAAAAAGCTATGATTGGCTTGCTAGAAAGTCCTAATGGACTTAAATTTGAGAACATTTATTTATACTCAAAATCTTTTTATCCATCCAAATATGAATACCTGAATAAATTAATTTCATCAATTAAAACAATAAGATATTACAAAATTTACAGATAGTGAATCTGTTATTTCAGTCCAAAGTAATTCCAATATGATATTTAACGATGATGCGTATGGGAAGCATATTTTTGTATGGGGAGAGATAAGAATGTTGATTAATTCTACTTCTGTAAAACTTACACCAGAATCACCAAACATTTAATACGAGATCATGATAATGTATATTTAATGTTTAAGTAAGGTGAGAAAAATAAAAAGCATGTTGAAAGGATAAATGTGGATTTTTGATTTTAAGCAAAGATAGTGAATTAAACGATGATCGTTATAGAAAATAATTTTACTACATAAAACTTTACTTTTTCGTATTTCATTTGACTTTAAACTTCATGTATATAAATGTTATAAATGGCTACCTACTTGTACACTGATAACTAAATCTTACTCAGATATCTTGAAATGAAAATATGAACAGCTCCTGATAGCCTGATCTGTTACCTGATAAGCTGATCTGAAAATCAGATCAGCTCCTGATAAGCTGATCTGATAACCAGACCAGCTCCTGATAAGCTGATCTGAAAACCAGACCAGCTCCTGATAAGCTGATCTGATAACCAGACCAGCTCCTGATAAGCTGATCTGAAAACCAGACCAGCTCCTGATAAGCTGATCTGAAAACCAGACCAGCTCCTGATAAGCTGATCTGAAATCCAGACCAGCTACTGATAAGCTGATCTGAAAACCAGACCAGCTCCTGATAAGCTGATCTGAAAACCAGACCAGCTCCTGATAAGCTGATCTGAAAACCAGACCAGCTCCTGATAACTTGATCTAGTAGCTGATACCTGTTATTTGCTGTTAGCGAACATGGATGAGAAAGATTTAAAGCATTTGGTATTGACAAGAAATGTGATGAAGAAAAAGCTTCGTAGTATAAAAACTGGCGAAATAGATACAAGTGAACAACTAAAAGATATATTTAAACCTATAACAGAAGAATTCAAAAATAGTTCTAAAAATATTAAAAGAATTCTTATGAAAGAGGAAAGTAAAATCAAGACAGAAGTTGAAAATATACAAGTTTAAAGCCTGAGAAACCTTCACTCAAGATATAGACAAGTACCCCAAAGAAACTAGCAGAAGAAACAATATTTGATAATACCATCTTATTTAATGATGCTAATACTGAAAATGATGATGACGATGATTTTTACTCATAGACTTCCAATTCTGAAGACATTTATACTAACTTATCAGTATTGGAAAATACAAGACAAATTAATAATATAGCTAAAGCGTAATTATTTAAGAATATATTTAAATGCCAATTGAGGAACTACAACATGAAATAAATTTATAGAAAGAAGACAGTTATAAAATTGCAAAAGCAATTCTAAAAATTAAATAATTACAAACAAATTGACGAGTTTACGATTAAATATACAGATTAGAAAATTAACTACATGTTAGTATATTAGTATAAATAGCTGAAAGTGCAACATGTAGATCTGTGAAACAACTCAATGTCTTTTAAAAGAAATTTAGTAAACGAACTCCATATTAAATCTCAACAATTGCTTGTGCTTGTAGAGATGTAATGACAGGAATATATGAAGTTTTATGGAGCTAAGTTAGGTGAAATGAAGAACTATTCTACAGAAAGTAGAAATTGTTGATTTTTGAAGACACATTCTCAAAGTTTAGTACAGCTGAAAATAAAAGCTGCACTCTAAAAACCAAGGGAATGGAAAATATTTTTTTGAAGTGGTACGGGTACCAAAAAACTTACAAACAGATGATTCTAAAGAATTTTTTAATAAATACTTTGGAAAACTCATACATAAATAGAAGATTAAACATTACTTAATATGAAAGCATCAATACTAGAATGATTTAATAGATCATTGAAAGGAATGATGTGAAAAGAATTAGCTTTAATGGTTCATATAAGTGGATTGGTATATATAAGGATTTACTTAGTGTATAAAATAGAAAAATTCATCTCACCATTAACATGTTTACGATTAAACATTCCACAAATGAGAAAAAGCTGCTTAATATAGTATAAAGTAATTTGAAGAATGAATGTTGAATTTAATAAATATAAAATTAAAACGAAAAATCTAGTTTTTTGTAGGATTGATTAGGAATGATGGGTCTTAAGAAAGGTAACTAACTAAATGTAGTGGAATTCTCTAAACTTGATGGTCTGAATGAAATATTGGTAAAACTTCAGTGTTTAAAATGAACTATAACATAGTGTAATATTCAGCAGCACATCATATTATCACTTTTTATAAAGTTGTATGTACATTTTCCCATCGAAAGCGCTAGCACTCAAAATTTTACAATATGAAAATGGGATTATTATTATAGAAGATCTTCACTCTATTTATTTCTTTAGCTATCAGATCCTTAGAAAATATAGATAAACTACGAACATTGGGCTTTGATATCCAATCTTTAAGAATGTACATGTGTATGAATAAGTATCAAACAAACTTAGTGAATGAATATAGGCTTCAACTAGAATCATGCTGAAGCATGCATAAATTTTAAAATGTACAGTAAACATATCTTACTTTATATCTGTATGAGTATTAAATAAATTTATAGAAAAAAAAATAAAAAATGAAAGCATGCCGAAGCATGTATAATTTCAAAAAAAAAATCCTCACGTCATACAATTTTGTAAGCAAAGAAATTTTATGATTTTGTGGTCAATGAAATACATACATATGTATCTACTTTGTAAAAATTCAAAAGAGCGAACTGGTAAATTCTAATAGTAAAGATTTTTAATTGTATCACTCTACATCTCGGACTCATACGTCACTATCCATAGAAGCATGCTAAGGCATGCATACTAGCAAAATATATAAAGCTATTAGAAGGTGATGAGACAGCAATTGTATCGGGATCAACTCAACTCATGAATGTATTGTATACGGAGATGATTGATGGTGATGATGACCTTTTTTAAGTGAATAATCATTACATATGAATGCGACAGTGGTTGACCCCTCAAACCTCATGTAGAAATACTTGAGGGGAAAAATTCTCTCAAAACATAGATTATTCATTGTTTCTAACACTTTATGAAAACACCAATGGTGAATTGCTGGTAAAGGTAACTGTGTTATTTGAGATCGATTTGATACAATAGTTGTTTATTAAACATGCATTTCTTTGTATGTAAACTAACTTCTACATACGTAATGTATATACCCAGCAAAAAATTATACAAAAATTCTCTATTCCAAGTAGTAAAATCTGAAAAAAGGAAAGGCACATTAGAAGAAAAAAATAAAATAAATAAAAATAGAGACTGACTGACCAACTAATACGTACACTCTCTCCGATGGGCACACAAAACACACTTAAACATTTCAGAAATATATATACAATACGGTGAACTTTAATAAAATGAACAAACAAAATCATATAGAACATTAAATAAAAGCCATAGGTGCTCATCCTTCATAAAATAAACATATGTATATGTACCTTATTAATGTAAACATATTATCAGTATAAAGCAACAGAAATTTCGTCATACAAAGTCATCTTGTATCCTAGAGGAGCCGTCGATAGGGTATACCTAAATTATATGAAAACGAGTTTGTTTTCTGTTGATCGCTATTCAAGAAGAAAATATGTTTGTTCATTATGATTTAACTAATTTAAAAGTACATTTGAATTCAATCTCATATCCGTACTTCTTAAATTAAAAATAAATGTTATCCAATTCTATATTATACTATGTATCAAAAATTCCTAAAAAGCTGTTATATGAAAGAATCTCCAGCGCTTCTAACTGCATCAGAGTTTAAGAAAAAAGCTTCTTTTATTCAATTGAATAAAATTTTAATTTGAAGCAGCAAGCAAATACATCAGCTTACTGCATTCTTATTCATAATCGTATAATAGAATATATAACCACTAAAGGACAAAGTCTAAAAGTCTTATAAATTAAGAAATATAGAAAATAACATAATTTTTATAAACGCGTAGAGTTTCAAAAGTAATTCAAACGATTTCATCGCAAAAAACAAACAAAAAGCAGCGATTGTTTTCAACAATTATGAAAATAATAATTACAATATAAGACTCCCTTTTGATTTCCAATGTTTATCAATAAAAAATAAAAAAGAAGTAAGTTAACTAACAACAAAAAAACCATCAGTAACTAAGCTGGAGTGCCGGATCAGTTTCATTTAAAAATGTTTATACATTATACCCTAAAAATGTCAAACGTTGACTAACTAACATTACATCAACTTTAAAAAAATGTAAATTAAGTATAAGAAATATTTCTATTATAGTTACTATTACTATAGAGTATGTAAGTACATATCTTCAGGAATTCAGTTTTACTTAAAACAGAAAATCCTCACAAACTTTTAAGTAAACGCAGATAAAAAATAAAATGGTGTTAATTTCACCAACAACAGACATCACATGACAAAAAATAAAATAAAAAATGTATTCAAAGATTGAGTTAAACACTTATTTGTATGTACATATATATGTACATACATACATACATACATACATAAAATCAATTTGTAGATATGTATGTATACATATCAAATTTCTTATCAATGCTTAAGTATTTATTAGATCTACATCATGAAAATATATGAAGCGTCGTTTAGTTAAAGCACAATGTAAATATAAACAATCCATACACTCAGGGAAAATCTGCAGCTTAAAAATAAGAATTCGTCACATTAATTCAATAATTTTTAATATAATAGAAAATGTATATTGAGATATCTACAAACTAATGAGTTTAATAAATGAATACTGTAAATTAATATTTTGTCCATATTGAAATAAGAAATTTTAATATGACTAAACCTTTGTTAATGGTTCTTATTAATTCAGCATGGGTTTTACTGATTTCAAGTTGGTTTTTCTCTGTGTGCAGAAAACTCTTTCAGTCAAAGAAGACGGATGTAGTTAAATAAAAAAAATCTGTAATATAAACAAATTTCACACAGACAGACTTTAACGCGAGACAAATTTAAGCATGAGAAAATATAAAGCAATCGTAAGTATAAAAACATACTAGGAATAGGGAAGTCCAGATATATGATAGTATTTTATAGTACCAAATGTCGATATTGAAAACAATTTATTTTACCTACATATAAATACCACCTCAAATACACACACATAGCAGAATTCATATAAGAAATATCCAAGAAAATTTCAACAACACCCCACCTTTTGCAAATCATGACGAGCCTTAAATTCTCCCTCAGATATACATACACAAATTCCCATGATCATACATACATACATATACAATACATAAGATTAATCTCAACAACACAACACTCTCACCTACCCGAAATTACAGATAGTCTTAAACTTCTACAGACATCTATACACATAGATTCTCACGGCTACATATTACAAGAACACCTCGCCCTAATAAATCATAATCATCTTAAATTCTTACAAAAATACATACATACATACATACACATAACCAATTTACCTCAAGAACATCCTCACCTACCTCAAATCACGATCGGCCTTAAACTACTATAGACAGACACATCCACAAATCCCCATGGATACATATTACGTCAACAACCCTGCCCACCCAAATCATGGTCAGCCTTAAACTCCTACAGACACACAAACACACAGATTCCCCCGGTTGCATATTACTAGAGCACCTCACCCCTCATAAATCACAATCAGCCTTAAGCTCCTACAGAAATACACACATTGAAATTCCTACAAACATACACACACATACACACACATACATACGCAATTGATCTACCTCAACTACAACCCGCCCCTTCCAATCAAACCCTCACCTAAATTCTCACAGACAGACAGACACATCCGCAAATTCCTATGGTTACATATTACGGCAACAACGCCGCCCACTCAAATCACGGTCAGCTTTAAATTCCCATGGTCATACACATAACCCATTTACTTCAACAACATCCTCACCCACCTCAAATCACGATCAGTCTTAAACTACTATAGACAGACACACCCACAAATCTCCATGGCTACATATAACGTCAACAACCCTGCCCACTCAAATCACGGTCAGCCTTAAATTCCCACAGTCTATCAACACCTAGGGAGCATTAGAAAAAATAACTTTCACGTTTTCCCGTCGTCATTAGGAAAAATCATTTTCCCGTCGGCATTTAAAAAACAATATTCATGTATTGCCCGGCATTAGGAAAAATTATCATGCATTGCCGTAGGCATTAGGAAAAATTAATAATCATGTTTTGCCGTCGGCATTTGAAAAAAATAATAATCATGTTTTGCCCGGCATTAGGAAAAATTATCATGCATTACCGTAGGCATTAGGAAAAATTAATAATCACTATTTCACCATTGGTATTAGGAAAATTCATTTTCATGATTTTCCTCGTCTCTATATACACACATAAAAACCGCCAAACTATGAACCGCCTTAATACATTCACACAAAATATTCCACACACAAACATCCACGGTCAGGCAGACCGACAGACGGACAGACAGACAGACAGATAGACATACACTTAATGTAAACAAAACCTCCTAATGTAAACAAAAAACTCATAATGTAAACAAAAAACTCCTTATGTAAACAAAAAAACACAAATTTCCAAGAATTTAACAATTTTCAAATTTTAATTACCCAAATTTAACAATTTCAGCAACAATTTAACAATTTCAGCCCACAATTTAACAATTTCAGCAACAATTTAACAATTTTAATTGCGGCAGGAGTGGGAATTCCCTACTACTATTCATTACGATAAGTCAGTACGAATTCGTAACGACTTGTACAGGGTGGCTGATGAAAGCCGCTACCAAGTGAAAACTTAATTGTGTTTTCATGTCTGATGAGGCTCAGTTTGATCTGAACGGTAATGTAAACCAACGAAATTCTCGCATATGGAGTGGTTTCAACAGCATGAGAGGGAATTTCATCCAATTCGCTTCACATTGTTGTGTGCAGTTACTTCACGCTGTATTGTGGATCTATACTTTTTTGAACAAAACGGACACAGCATTACGGTTTATGGAGACCGTTACTTGATCATGCTAAAAGAATTTTTAACAGGAACTACGCCGAAAGAGAATTCCTTTCAACTCTGTATGTTTTCAACAAGATGGTTCAACTGCGAAAATAGGTGCAATTCCGACATCAACTTTGTGGGCAGTGATGGACAACGTTTTGTTATGATGCCGCAACTGCATCAACGAGCAGGGCGGGCATTTAAATTCAATTGTCTTTAAGAGTAATTCAATTACTTTTAATACAATTCAGTGGGCTTTGAAATGAAAAAACACTGAATTAATTCCATGCATTACAAAAAAAGTTTTGCCAGTTTCTTAATGTAGCAAAATTCATCAGCCACCCTGTAGGTACGATTTTTTTTTGCTTTTATAGCAGAGTACCGCTTCACCGTTATGTTGATGCTATTGTCGAAATAATTTGCACATACTCACTTCTTTTAATATTTGTTACAATCCATTTTTTTTAACAACATACATATACATATTTATTTAAAAAAAAAATGTTCACAGACTTTTACTTATGTACTCAAAAATCAAAGTTTTAATGTTTAAAACAAATTTTTCAGATAAACTGCCGAAATGTCTTAACGAATTCGGTACGACAAGTTTAACTTCAGAAAAATTCGAAACATTTTGTTTGGGGGGTATTCATTAGTCCCAAATCACACTATGCAAGTATTATTGCTAAGCTGATTAGTTTTAGGGAGAGAGAGACGAGGGGAACAGAAACGTTTCTCTCTCCTAACAAACTAATCAGCTTAGCAATAAGACTTGCATAGTGTGATTTGGGACTTATGTTTGTAAGCTCATACTACAGTTTTACCCAACGATGTTGTTATGACTAATGTGAACAGATGTTCAGTTGTAATATGAATCTTGTCATATTTAAGCCTACTTGTCAGTTTGGTTCTCATGCAATGTGAATCTTATAATAAACAATTGTAATATGAATCTTATCATACTTACCAATTCGGTTCATGCAATGTGAATCTTATAATAAACAATTGTAATATGAATCTTTCATGGTTAATTTAAGAGAAAAATCATTATTTTCAACATTCGTTGATTAATAGTTTTAAGAGAAATTATTTGTGATCGTGAGTAATCGTTGATCGCATAACTGCAACCAACGATTGCTTCGATTAGAATATAAAACCATAATGTAAGTTTAGAATTTAAGCATTACTTTTACTTTAATAAACGAAGACATTCACGTCTTAAAATTCGTTCACGTATTAAAATTGGCGCAGTCGGTAAAGATATCCTACGAAAAAGGATAAACAATAAAAAAAATATAAGTTAGTTTAATTTAAACTACAGTTTGTTTCGAGTGCTTAACTACGACTGAAAAATTCGTAGTTGATAATTTTATTTATCATAATATTCAATTACAATTTGTTATAATAATTTTAGCTTATTGGGCATTTTCCCATAAATACAATTATTGCGAAAGAATACAATGAAAAAGACAATTTAAATTAATTTTGAATTTTAACAATATTTTGTTTATTGGGCATTTTCCCATGAATAAAAAGAATTGCGAAATAAATGAAATTTGAGTTTTACTTATTTAAAGTTCAGTGAACGAAAAAATGCAAAGGTAAGAAAGAAAATAAATTTGTTGTTAACTCTTCCGCCCTTAAGTTGATTGTCCACAATCAAAAGTAGGGTATCTGAGTAATTTTTGCTATTGGTGGTCCCTTTGAGTCATTGGCACTCAAGGTAATATTTTGTAAGGGTAATGCGGAATTGACATTGAAATTTTCAGAGTGATGCTCCTTTCCGTGTTTAGTCTTTTTCTTTAGAAAGATTAATAGCATTATCATTACTGCGAAAATAACCAACACATAACTTATTGCATCACCGAATTTACTTTCTATGTTTAGGAGTTCAATAGCTGCTGTATTATTGGTATTCATTTCTTTGATTAGTTCTAGTGTTAGCAACTCTTCCACGTGCGGCTTACCCATTATTGGCTGTACCACCGGTGGTAATGCTTTAGAAGTAGAAATCTCTGAGAAGGAAAATGTTTTATTGTTTACTGACAACGTTTCGTTTTGGAATTTTATGAGGTAAGTACCACTTAGATCATAGTGCTCTTGACCTACGAAAATTGTACCATTGAACTGATTTAGTAAAATTGTACCAGGGAGTATTTCCTGTATAGTTGGCATGTGAAGGTTATTAACCATGGCACATGTTGAGGGTTTTCCTCGAATCAAGTTAGGAAGACATTCGGAATCTGTAATGTCTTTAACATTACTATCCTTGCATATTGTTAGCTCACTGAAGGTTTTACATTTATTTTTGATACCAAATATTTTTTTGTTACAGACTAAGATATCATCGAATTCGATTTTAGTAGCTATCTTATTTATTTTTACAGGTTTAATGGTAATCTTGTTACATGATTCATTAAAGGTAGTTGGAATGTTAACAATATAAATTATAGAATCGATGCTGGAAGCTATTCTTACATCAGCAAAATTAAGAGATTCCTCAATACTTAAAAAATTTATGTTTTCTTTATTGGCTAGAGTTTTGATCACTTCCATTTCATAATTAGATAGTATGAATGAATTAATGACCCCTACCTTTGCCCAATCTATTGCATACTTAAGACTCAAAATTTCTCTATTCAAAATCTCTAGTCTGTATTTCAATTCACTTATTAAATAATTTACTGTTTCTTCATTTATTACAGATTTTAAAATTTTATTTGTTTTTAAAGTTAATTCATTTAGTTTTTCTAGAGACATTCTGTTAATTATAACTTGTCTATTATTGCTTTCTAATACATTATTTATTTTTTGTTCTATAATTTCAAAGTCGGCATGATCTGGGTTACCGGCAACCCATTTGCATGCAGATCCGATAAAATCTAAAGATCTCTTATTTCTTGGTTTAAGGTTGCTAATATGAGTTTTAAGCTGTGTTATTTCATAGGAAAGGAAGGGATATAGAGGATGGGAAACGCTCACGTTAGCCCTGATGATTGATTGTATGTCATCTATTACCGTCTCGTAATTCTTAATTTGCACCACATGGACTAATTTCACTGTACCCGATTGTATTCTAGCAACCCCAGTATCGATAGCGACTATCCGCGAATTGGTGTAATGTAATATCTTTACTTCGCACACTATGGCGGTTATCACCATCCTAAAAAGGAAGAAAGGGAAAAAAAGGAACTTTTAGCTTCTGATATTTTTTTGTGGACCACTCTTCCACTTGTAGTCAGTACAGTTGTATGCCTATTTTCCTTAACTATTTCTGGTTTATACCTTTTTGACAATTTGGTACCCAATCTTCTATTTTCCTTTACAAAAATCTGTTCACCCACCTTGTAATCCATTGGCTCATTCTTGTTTCTATTATGATATTTTAGGACTGACAGCTGTCTATCTTTGAAATCTTTTATCATTTTAGTTTTTTCCTTTTCCCACTCTTCCGTATCACTAAATGATTTCTTACCAAAAAAGGCTTCAAAGGGTTTCCTACCTAAGGTTGAATGGATAGTATTATAATATTCGTAAACTGATTTGTCTAAGAGTTCACACATATTACTTTGAGTTCCTTCTGATTTGATACACCTCATAATTTCTGAAAGGGTTGAATGGAACCTTTCAATCTGTCCATTAACTGTGCTAGCATATGGTGGAATTTTAAACACTTTGACATTAAATTGATTTTCCAACATGAATATTATCGCTTTGGAGTTAAATGATTTCTCATTGTCCATTACGACTATTTCGGGCATGCCGAAATTTAGGAGTATTTCTCTTAATGGTTTTTTAATATCTTCCGCTGCTCTGGAATTTAACGTCCTTGCTTGTGCGTATTTTGTTAACTTATCGATGGCTGTTAGAATAGAGGTTTTTTCGGTTATGTAGATATCCACATGTACTATTTGGCCGGGATACTGAGGTATGGGGGTTTCTTGTAGGAAGATATTATTGGGGTGTCTATCATACTTGTTCTCTCTACAAATTCTGCATGATTTAGTAATTCTTTTCATTTTTGCTGCCATTTGCGGAAAGTAGCACCTATCCAAAAGTTGAGCTTTGTTCTCCTCAGCATTCCTATGGGCCCTATTGTGTTCGTTTATTATCTCTATCTCTTGATCGGATTCGTTGAATATGTCGGGGACTATTTTCCTCGTATAGAGGACTTTAAATCTGTTGAAAGACTTAGAGTATACTTCTTGCGCTCTTCCTAATATATCGTCAGAAGTTTTAATACAGTTTGTGACTGAAGGATTTAAACATTTCTTAAATATTTCTTCCAACCTTTTTTTACTAGGATCTGGGTCCGAAAAAATATGCCTATGGTAAGTTGGAAAGATGATTTCAAATTCATATGACTGTGGTTCATTTGTTTCTATAATAATTTGGTTTTTGAATACATTTAGGGGTGCGTCTGTATGTTGAATAAGATTTTGTGGAGAACTTTGGGCACTATGTTGTGTTGCATCTGTTGACCTTATTTCGAACATTTGCTGCGGTGGTCTGGATAAGGCATCTGCTACAACATTTGCTTTTCCAGGCTTATAAATTAGTTCATAGTTATATTCTTCGAGAGTAGCCTTCCATCTTCTGAGCTTGCTGTTAGAGTTTCCATTGTTTAAGGCATGCGTTAGGGGCTGATGGTCGGTAAAAATTTTAATAGTTGCTGCTCCATACAAATAATTTCTTAGTTTCTTCAAGGCCCACACGATTGCCAGCATTTCTCTTTCGTTTGTGGCATAGTGTTCTTCGGCCTTATTCAGTGTTCGTGAAATAAATGTAATGGGTTTACCATCTTGTTCCAACACTGCCCCAATTGCGTATTTGGAGGCGTCCGTTGTCAACTGAAATTCTTTGTCAAAATTGGGATATGATAGTATTACATCGTCGGAAATTAATGTCTTCTTAATCTTATTAAATGCCTCTATTGCTTCGTCATTAAGATTTAAAATTATTTTATTAGATAGAGATTTGGACATTTGTCCTCCCTCCCCTCTTAAAAGGGATGTCAGTGGTTTCGCAAGCTTGGCGTAATCCTTCATGAAACGGCGATAAAACCCTGACATACCCAGGAATGATCTTAAGTCCTTCAAAGTTTTGGGAGTGGGCAGATTACAGATTGCTTCCACCTTTTGTGGATTGGCACGTATTCCTGATGTTGATATAATGAATCCTAAGAATTCAACGTCTGGTTTTAAAAACTCGCATTTGTCTAGCTGCACCTTCATGTTGGCTGATTCTAAAGTGCTAAAAATCTTCTTGATGTTCTCGAGATGTTGTTGTTCAGTTTTTCCGAATATAATGATATCATCAATATAAATATAACATATTTTCCCAATATGCTCTCTTAGGATGTCATCCAAACATCTTTGGAAGATAGAAGGCGCGTTTCTCAACCCAAATGGGAGGCGAGTAAACTCGTATTTCCCGTTGTTAATGGAAAATGCGGTTTTCTCGATATCCTTTTCTTTTAAGGGAATTTGGTGAAATCCACTCTTAAGGTCCAACACAGTGAAAAAATTATTCTCTCCCAGTTGTGATAGAACTTCATTTATCTCTGATATTGGGTACCGATCTGGTACAGTCACTGTATTAAGTTTCCTGTAATCAATAACCAGTCTGTATTTTTTTCACCTGAGGCATTCATCTTCTTTGGAACAACCCAAACAGGTGAGTTGTATGGGGACTTAGAAGGTCTAATAATTCCTTGGTCAAGTAACTCTCTGACTTGTTGTTCCACTACGTCCTTGAGATGTGCTGGGTAGGGATAACATCTCGAATAAACGGGATTATCCGTTGTTGTTCTTATTTCGCCTCTTACTTTCGTTGTATAGGTCAGATGCTCATTAGGCTCGATAAATAGGTTTGGAAATTCTGATGTTAGTTCTGTAATTTTTAGTTTTTGCTCTTCTGTCATATGATTTTGCCTTATTCGTATATTGTTTGTGATTTGTGAAATGTTGTTGACATTCTCTGAAACATATTGTTTAAGCTTAATTTTTATATTGTCTTTAATGGTCATCAAACTTTTCCCTGTATAGATAACGGCTGATAATTCTTTTAAGCTGTCGTTGCCCAATATGGCATGAAAGGATTTGAGATTTGGTAGGCCAAAGAATTTTAGATTAGTCGATTTCAGTCCGAACAGATTTATGAAAGTATGGTGAGATATGCGGATTTTTCCTCCCGCGGAGTTGGCAAAAAAGTCTTTTTCGTTAGGAATGGCTAACTTCATTAATGATGTCTGGATGTAGTTCTTGTTAGATCCAGTATCAACTAAAATTTTAAGAATTTTCCCGTCTGTCGTCCTTGCCTCGAAATATGGCAAAGACGAATCTATTCTAAAAAATGGATATCGGTAAGATCTTGTTCGCTAATAGATTCTGATTCATAATCAGTAGCGTATAAATCATTCTGGTTAGTATACTCTTCAAGTGGTTGTAAATTATTTTCAGATTCATATGCTTCCAGTTGTTGATTGTAATGAACTTCTTCGTTTTCGTCATTATTATATGTTTGAATGTTGTAATTTCTCTGTATTTTTTGTTTTTGTAATACAGATGGTTGCAGAGGTCTTTTTCCCATGAATCTGTCGTCGGGCCTGGGTCGGTTTATATAATTAACATTTCTAGTTTGGATGGGTTTTGGTAATGGCTTTGGTGCATTTGGTCTTGGTGGGGGTATTTGGAAAGTATTGTGGTTTTGTCTTTGGGGATTTTGGAACTGGGTTATATTTTGGAAATATCTATTATCAGGGTAATTGTGCTGGGAATAATAAGGGTTAGGATAATGGGCTGGATAATGGTTTGGATGTTGCATTGTGTGTTGATTATTTTTTTGGATCATGGATGTTGGCTGAGGGGAAAATGTAGGCATTGTTTGAGGTCTATAATTCTGATTCTTAGTGTTTATTTTAGGATTTTTGTTTAAGGCGTGATCTGTTCTGAAATTTTGATTCTGAAGTTTAAGGCAAAATTGTAATGCCTGAGGTAAGCTGTTTGGTTCCCGTATACATAGAAGTTTAGAAAGATCGCCTCTTAGTCCCCTTATAAAAGTATCCAATGCTTTGTCCCGATATGTTTGGATCAAAATATCCATAGCTTCCCTACCTATAGTCATACAGCTGATGTTGTTAATTATTAATGATAAATGCGAGTAGACTTCCTGATAAAAGTCGTGCACAGATAAATTACCTTGTACGAGTGTTGTGAGTTGATACTCCAAGGTAGTTATGTCTCGTTTATCTGCATAGTGAATTGTTAGGCAACGCAGAATTGCCTCCCAACACAAAGGAGTGTTATAGGACTCAAGTGCTGAGTCGGCGGCTCCAGTGATCTTATTTCTGACCACATTCAAAATAGCGAAATACCTTGGTGTACCTTTTTGTCCCTCATAAATTTTCAGAACCCGTTCGACGCTCTTTTTCCAAGAGCTGAATTCAGAAGGGATACCAGAAAATTCTCGCAGGCTACGCACAATATCAGGCACTTTGTCCATATCACCGAGATTTTCCCTATATTGTTCCTCTATGATTTGATCTCCTACTACAATGTCGGCATTGGGGTGCAATATATTTTCCACCATAACTCTACACTGTTCCCTACATATTTGAGTAACTAGATTTGCTATTGCTGCTTCCATTTGGGGATTGTTTAATGGATTTTGAGGATTGGAAGGGTTACTGGGACCAGGAGATGGGGAATTATCTAAAATCGATGGTCTTATTAAATTATTAGGATTAGCCATAACTAATTTGGTATATTTCTCTTATTTCAAATTCTGATTTTATTATTTAATTTTATTTGTTATTGAAACTGGAGGGTCCCGTAGGAATCGCAGTTTTTGCTTAAACTTAATTGTTAGGTTGGCAGTTAGATAAATTATTACGTTTGCTTAAAATTATTATTTCGAGAAAATATTCTATTTAGCAATGAATTTTAATTTTAATTTTTACAATTTTTTTTTATATAAAAGAATGACTTACAGAAGTATTGCTGCTTTCATGGTTGAGTTAAGTATTTCCTTCCTTTCGTCGATAGTTGAAATTTAATATAGTTGTTCAAAAGGTATAGCTGCAAAAGGTTGTGGTTGTTGCTTATTGGATGTAGTTTCGAACCCTTTCTTCTGTTAGTATAGCTGAAGGCTCCAGATGTGAGATCCTATTTCGGCTGTCACAGATTTCGGATTTTAATTTCTAGTTCTTTGTTTTTTTCTTTTATTGTTAAGTATTTAAACAGATTTCGGATTTTAATTTCTAGTTCTTTGTTTTGTTTCTTTTATTGTTAAGTATTTAAATATATTTAAGGTAATTTCAGTTTTAAAATCACTTCCAGTTAATTAAAAAATTTTTATTTAACGTTATTGTACTTTAGGTTTTTAATTTTGTCCACTTTAGGGTTTTTATTCACTTCATCCTATTTAGGATTTTTATTTTAGGTTTTTATCCTATTTTAGGATTTTTTATTTTTACTTTTTTCCTACTTTAGGATTTTATTTATTTTTTTATCCTATTTTTAGGATTTTTATTTTAATATTATATTTTTCCTACTTTCGGATTTTTAAACAATTTTTATCCTATTTTAGGACTTTTTATTTTCGTTGGGCGCCAGTTAGTTTAATTTAAACTACAGTTTGTTTCGAGTGCTTGACTACGACTGAAAAATTCGTAGTTGATAATTTTATTTATCATAATATTCAATTACAATTTGTTATAATAATTTTAGCTTATTGGGCATTTTCCCATAAATACAATTATTGCGAAAGAATACAATGAAAAAGACAATTTAAATTAATTTTGTTGTAATCTATTTATTTATTTTCTATTTATTACTAAGTCTGTTTATTTATTTTCTATTTATTATTAAGTCTGGAGGGATCCGTGGATATCGCAGACTGTTTATTTAATTAATTATAATTTTACACCAGGCCCTTAGACTAAAAATTACCAGCTATTTATACTAATTTTTATACTTAATGTTGTTGCTACTGCGGCTGTTGTTACTGTTGCTGTTGTTGTTGCTGCTATTGCGCGGTCAGCACTTGTTATTTATATTTTATTATTATTATTTTCATTGGTTTGCACCGTCGGCACTTAGTAGTTCTTGCTGATTGACTGTTGTTTTATATTTTGCTGTTGTTTTTGTTGTTATTGTCTTTAATGACTCACAACATCCCTCCCCCCTTGCGAAGGAGAAGCATCCCAATTTTGGATGCTTCGAACTGATTGCGTGGGGTAAATGGGGAAACTGTTATCTTACCGCGGTTTTGAACTGTCTATGGACCTTAAAAACTTCTCCAATTTCTGCGGCTCTATGTAGACATCATCATCGGCCCGAACAAACCATTCAAATTTATCAATATAGTTTTCATACATGTAGTAACGCATCATAAATGATTTCTTTTGTGGCGGATAACGATCGTCAACATTTTTCAAACCAATCACGGGTAGCTCGTCCGAATAAGAATCTTCTGAGCTGAAGAAGGGCATACGACCCGGCACCTCCTTGCCCCACGTGTCATTAACGGCTCTCGCTCATCCTTCTATGAAATTCAACAGTAACAACAGTTTAAAAAAAATCGTTTAGTTTGTGGAAAATTTTTTTTTATGTTAAAAGAAAGAAAATAATTATTATTAATACAATAAAAAGAACACAAATCATTGAAAGAAAATACCACAAAATAATTTAAAAAAAATAAGTGTAGGGCTTCTTAAAAACATTTAGTTGTTTTTTTTTACATTTTAATTATCTTTTTTTTTTTTTTTTTTTAATTACCACAAGCTTATATTTATGTATTTTAGGCGTTAAAAAATCTTGCAACTAATTTATTTTATATATGAATCAAAAAATATGTACACATAGATCACACGCACTGAATGGCCTCATTACACATTACATTTATTTTAAAATTTTAATTTTTATGAATGTACATATTCATATGCTTATATTATTACATCCTAGTTTTACAAATATAATGTTCTTAATGTTTTCTTATATATTCTTTAAATTTCCTTTTTTCTTGACCTACCTTACTTACTAATATACGTATGTATATATAATATTTGGTTAGTTTGTTTATATATTTGATTTAAACTTGACCTAGTTAACAATATTCTTTTTTTTTTTTAATTTCTTGCGGCCTTAAAAATGGCTGTTTACCTAACATGCATAATCAACGTTTTGCTAGTTGTTTATACATGTGTTGGTGCATGGCAAGAACTTCTCTTTTTTTTAGTTGACAATTTTTTGTATGCATGAAATTTTAGCAATAATGTAGATCTGTTATATGTATTTATGTATGTATATGTGTATGTAGGCATTGTTATATGTACATATGTATGCATGGATGTATGTTATTAGTATTGTTATTTTTATACGTAAGTATGTATATTTCCTTTTTATTGTTAGCTTTGTTTGTGTTTTGTGCTTTGTTTTTTTTTTATTTTTTTTTTTTTTTTTTAACTAATGGTGTGCTAATTCTTAATAGATGCGTAGGAGTGTATATCTACCATCTGTACCAAGCATGTGCAAACAACAGTGTTGTTTGCAAATGCTTCTATTTTCTGTTTCATTTTATTTAAATTTATTTTACCGGTAATTGAAGGGCAATTTGTTGTTATTAGTGTTATTATACCGTTGTGTTGCTGACTTCCTTGGGTGCGAGGTTTTTGCTCATCTTCGACCTCCTAATGGCTCCTTTGGTTATTTTATTTTCTGTTATCTTAACCCTTACATTTCCCTGTCTTTTGCACAGGACCACCACCGTAACTCCAAGGATTGCTACTATTAGTAGTGTTATAGTACTTATAGTTGTTACCACGACCTTGTGGAAATGCAGCTCGCTTATTCGCTTGATATTTCTCTCCTGGTTGAGAACTATATCTGCGAATATTAGCGGTTTCTCTGTGCTGAGATTTTCTGTCCCTTGGGGTATTGCGTAGCTTTGCTCGTACTTCAGTAGTCTATTTTTGAGTGTCCTGTTACCAATTTGTATAGTACAATTATTAATTTGAATGTGGTAGTGTCCCTGGAGACTGATCACTCGGTCGTCGCAAGTACTCTTCAAGCGCGTATGGTTTGTGTTTATCAATATTAGTCTACCGTTATCTAGTTGAATGATTTCGCTGTCTGTCTTTCGCATCATCTTGCATGGTTGTTTAAAAATGCAGTTTCGGGATTCCGTCAGCTCGAACAGTGCTTTGCCCTCCACAAATGTGAGTTTTTTCTTTCCACTCCTCAGGACCACTTCCAGAGGTTCATCTATTTGCAGCTTCTCTTGATTTGGTATTGCTGCTACAATGGATTTCTGCAACGAGACTTTGGCCGCGGGCACTTTTATAAGCAGACTAATCATTCGCGTCTGGCTTGTTATCATGCCGATTTTAACACCTCTCAGTTTCTCGATGTCTATTTGAAAGGTGTGAATCTCAGTCTTGGTTAACAGGGACGGTGGGAAAATTCCGGTCTTGGCGAATGCTATGGCTTGCTGCAAGCTTTCCAATTTCCCTTTAAAAATCGAGATTTTCAGTAGTTGTAATATGGCCAGATTTTCCTTCACCAATCGTTCGTCCAGCTTGCTTGCTGCATTGAGTTTGTTCTCGATGTCGCGTCTATCTGATAGTATAGCGGTTTTTAGTGTCTGCAGGGACTTATTGAAATTGTCATTAATGACTATCTGTTGGTTTAGTCCCTCTATCAGCTGGTGATTATTTTCATCTAATACCCTCTGGTGTTCCTCTATATTTTGTCTGTCTTCTTCATCCATGGTGCCAAAAATGAATCTCAGATAGGCACCTCCTGCGTTCACCAGACCTCTGATTCTTCTATGGGGGAGAAGTGTGTGCATGATGTCCTCCATCTCGTCTAGCTGGGTTTTCGCGATGACTCGGTGGGGTGTCTCGCCAATAGCATCTAAATTATTATGGAATTGTTCCAGTACCCGCTCGATGTCGTCCAGATTGATTACGTGTATTATGTAGTCGTACCTTTCCACGATCTGGGTGCTGCCTACGTGAATTTCAGTGTAACCATTATAAGATTCCAGTCTCTCGATGAACAATTCTGCGGTGGCTTCTCGTGTGAGGACTAATACCATCAACCCTACAAGTGGAAACTATGTGTTGACGTTTTGTTAGTTTGGTACCGGAGTTATGTTATTTAAACCTATGATTAACTTCAGCCCTCTGTTTTTTTTTTTTTTTATTATTTTTATTTTGTTTTATTATTCCTGCACACTATTTTCCATGTCCGACAAATTTATCCTATAATTTATAGTTGGCGTCTGTTGAGTTTGGGGTGAGTTCCTTGTGTTTTCTTGTTGTCGGACATTTTATGTATTCCGTATTTTAGTGGCAATTCTTATTTCATCCGCGCCGTCTGTAAATCATCTCTCTACAAATGGTTTGACTAAATTCCGATGGAGCGTCTTTAATCCTCTTTTTACTAATATCTGGACATTTACTGGTGAGGGAAGATTTTTTATTTCATAGGGCCCCTCCCAAAGGGGTGAAAATTTGTTTTTTCGCATCTGCGCTTTTATCAGTACTTTATCGCCTACCTTCAGGGTGCTAGGCCTTGCCGTTCTATCATACTGCTCTTTTGAGCGGAGCTTGGCCTTTTCTTGCTGCTTTTGTGCCATTTCATAAGCCTTTTGTATTTGGTGCTTCAGTACCTTAGAGTAGTCGTATGGGTTGTACATTGGGGTGCTTACTTTGAGGTTTGACGGTAATGGTGAGTCAAACCCATAAAGCACTTTGAACGGTGTCTGGCCGGTAGATACGTGATCTGAGTGGTTATGCACATGCATTGCCGGAGCCAACCACTGATCTCAGTTGGACCCGTCCTCCTTCACAAAGCTTCTCAGGTACTCAGCCAATAGTCGGTGACTCCTTTCGAGAGACCCGTTTGCTTGCGGATGGTAGGGAGTGATATGTTGCTTTTTTATTCTCAAAAGTTTACACACACCCCCGAACAACTTGGAAGTAAAGTTTGTACCATTATCCGTTATGAGCTTTGTTGGTATACCATACTTTGTTATGATTTCGTTGTAGAAAATTCATGCCACTGTTTCTGCTTCTGCATCCGGCATTGGCGCGCAAATAAAAAATTTTTACAAATCATTCTGAAACGTCAGGATGTATTTGTTACCCATTGTAGTTACTGGCAGGGGGCCTACCATGTCCATATAAACCTTTTTGAAAGGTCTTGTTGATGTATCGGTTAAGACCATGGGCTCCTTAATGAGTGGCCCGCTTTTATTCTTTTGGCATTTAGGACAGTTTTTTATATATTCTTTGATATTTCTCACCATGCCCTTCCATTTATATTGCTTCCTTATCCTTCTGTAGGTTTTCCAACTGCCTTGATGACCCCCTAGGGGCGAGTCATGGAAGCTTCTTAGGACTTCTTGGATATCCTTTTTCTGTGTTAGGAACGTTGTTGTGGCGGGGTTCTCGCCATCCGTATACTCATCTTCCTTTTCTGGGTCTTTCAGGGTTTTAGTCTGTTCACTTGATTCTTTGTTTTTCGCCTGAGCTCTGGTTATCACTCCAATATTTTGATATTTTGTTGGCAGCCTGCTTAATGCGTCTGCGTTCAAATTAGTCTTCCCAGGTTTGTAGGCAACTTCGAACTCGTATTCTGACAGCTTGTGCCTAAACCGTGCAAGTCTTGAAGTTTGGTCTTTGAGGTTGGCTATTCCCCTCAGGGGCTGATGGTCTGTAAATACGGTGAAGTGTCGGCCCAGAAGATATGGGCGGAAAGTATGTGTGGCCCATACTATGCCGAGCATTTCTTTTTCTATTGTTGAATATCTTTTTTCGGTGTCACTGAGGGTTCTGCTGGCAAATGCAATTGGATGATCCTTTCCGTCCTTTATTTGCGACAGGACTGCTCCTAATGCTTCGTTACTTGCATCTGTTGTTACTCTAAATGGTTGGGTAAAATCTGGATAAATCAGGATTGGAGGATTCGCAATGCTTTTTTTGACCTTGTCTAAGGCCTCTTGACATTCTAAAGTCCACATGAACTTAGTATCCCTTTTTAGCAATTTCGTTATTGGAGCGGCCAGTTTTGCCATGCCTGCAACAAATTTTCTGTAGTAGTTGATCAACCCTAGGAGTGCCTGCACCTCTTTGATATTTCTTGGGGGCTTAAGTTGCTTCACACATTCTACCTTGGAGGGGTCGGGTAGTGCTCCCTCACTTGAGCATTTGTGGCCTAAATAGACGATTTCTCGTCTTAGAAATTGACATTTTTTGGTATTTAACTTGAGACCGCTCTCGCGGAGTCTCGTGAGGACATTTGTAATTTTTCTTTCGTGGTCCGCTACATTTCGTCCGTATACCACTATATCGTCCAGGTATACGAAGCCGTCCAGGCCCTGTAGGCCTGTCAGGATAGTGTTCATGACCATTTGGAAAGTGGCCGGTGCCCCTGTTAAGCCGAACGGCATTCTGTTGAACTCGAAATGGCCTTTGTCTGCACTGAATGCTGTTTTTTCTTTGTCCTCTTCATTTACTAGAACTTGATGGTATCCACTCGCTAGATCCAACGTGGTAAGGTACCGACTATTTCCTAATTGATCCAAGATTTCGTCAATCCTAGGAATAGGGAACACCTGTTTTATTGTAGCCTCATTCAATTTACGAAAATCAACGACCAGTCTGAATATCTTCTGACCGTCTTGTGATTTTTTGGGCACTAATAATATTGGTGAATTCCATGGAGATATACTTGGGCTTATTATTCCTTCCTGCAGTAGCTCTGACACTTGTCGGTTGATTTCCTCTTTGTGGATTTGAGGTAGACGATACTGTCTTTGGTTGATAGGCTGCTGTTCTCCTTTTACGGGTATTTTATGCTTCACTAATGGGGTGAACGGTAGTTTGTCACCGTTCAGCATGAACACATCGTGAAAATTCTCACACAGCCTGTTCATGGACTCAGTCTCTTCTATATTCCAATTTTTTTCCGTCATTATGATGCTTTTCAAATGTTCTATTCTGTCTTTCTGGTTTATCTTTGGCAATGCTTGTTTTCCTGCTACCTCGTGTTGCGTGTAGTGATTAAAATTTGAAAATTGTACTTGGAAATCTTTCTCTAATGGTAACTCTTCCTCTGTCGAGTTTAGTATGGGTACGGCCGCCTTCCCCTGTGTTACGTTGACAACCGTGTTTCCCATGTAGACACCTGGGGCCAATTCTTGCTTGTGGATAACTATAGTTTTGTCCTTTGAGTTGATTTGTATCGGCACTATTGTAATTGCTCTTTGCTGAAGGCTGGCGGTCTTCTCTATATAGGCCGTGTAATGCGCCACTTCGTCATGAAGTCGAAAGGTCTTAATACACTTGTTGTCCCCTTTAAATAACCTCAAAGTGCCTGTTATTGAGTCTAACACACTCCGGTTCCAAATGTTGTCCCTCCCGAGAATGCCGTCTCCCGGGATTTTATTACAGCCTGACACCACATGGAAGTCCCAATTTATGTCTTCCCTCTGGTCTATGTTTAAGGTTATTACAAACCTAGTTGTGGCGCCTCCACCAAAGGCGCCCGTTAAGATCTTCATTTCGCCAAACCTTTTCTTAGGGTAACCTCTCATGACCTCTTCCCTCAGTATACTTGAGTCTGCCCCTGTGTCTACTAGTAGTGTCAGCTCTCCCGCTCGGGCTTCTTCGCACGGGATGGTGATGTACACTGCATTTATGTTATCTGGTGACCCCATATCACCCTTGCTGCTATTGACCAGATGCGGTATGTGTCCTAAGACTACTCCCCAATTCTTTTTTGGTTGTGCATCTTTCACATGAGATGCACTTTCGGGCTTTCGGTTCGAGCTTCCCACACAACCTTCATTTATCAGCACCTTTTGTGTTGTCAATATCCCGCCCTCGGTCGGTGTTGTATTTGAGTTGACTAATGCATTTTGCATATGAAATGCATAGTCGGGGTCACGAGGGAAAGTAACTTTTCCCTCTCGATGTACCTGTGCCTTGTGGGTGATTACCGTCGGTGCCTCTTCCACCGACTCTGTGTCTTCAATCGCCCTATTTGTTCTGGTGTCTGTGGTGTTGTTTTTTCTTCTGTGCCAAATTATTTCTCTGTCTTCTGCTGGCTCTCCAGTTATTGGCTGTAACTGGGCCTGTATTCGTTTCCCGGTGGACTATATATTTTACTCACTCCCATGTGTTCCTGTAGTGGTGAGTAACTTGCGTCCACTTGGGCATAGGCTGGTCGTGTTGGTTCACGGTTCGGTAGGTAATTTCGCGCAGAGGGGTTCAACGGCTTGCTGCCGTTTGTGTTTCCCAAAGTTCGTGCTACTGGGGGTTTTGGTATGTAATTGGGTCCCGATTGCGCCCTGTTTGGCTCATAATAACTTGGACAATTTCTGGCAAAGTGGCCTAATTGGTTGCATTTAAAACAAACTTGCTGTCTGTCCGCGTTTGTTCGCATGGGCATACTCTTTTCTACCGGATTGTGTTTTCCCGCGTGAAACCGTCTATGGGGAGGTTCGTTGTCGTAACTGTACGTGCTGTTACGCTGGGTAGTCGGACTGGTATTATTGCTCTGTTGTGGCCGCTTACAAAATTGGTTTTCTCTGTGGCCGCTTACCTGACAAGCTCCACAGTACAAGGAACTCAGCCTTTTCCTGCAATCTTCAATAGTGTGTCCACTATTCCGGCAGTATTGGCAACTCTCCCGGTGGCTCGTCTTGGTTTTACACTTCGGCCCCACTTCGTGTTCATATTTACCGCAGTGGACGCAATAAGGCGTGTTCAGTCTTTCTGCGCAATTCGTTCTTCCATGCCCTTGTTTGCCGCAGAAACTGCAGGGTGTTGTTGACGACAGAGTGTTTACCATATGTTGTGGTTCGCCAAACAGCTCTTCCGCCTCTTCCATCAGTGTTACCAGGGAGCTCAGCTCTTCTCCCTCTTGTCCAATGAGCCGTACCTTTAGAGCCTGATCTCTAAGACCCCTGATGAAGCTCTTTACGGATAACCTCTTGAAATCTCCCACCATCGCATCACGGCCTGGCCCCTCTGGCCACTGGTTTTCAATTGTTGTAACTGCTTCGTTTAGCAACTGTTCCAACCGTTCCCCGAATTTGCTCGCCGACTCTCTGATGGACTGTCTGCAACCCGCCATCAATTCTCTTATCTCGTCCACGCTCTTTTTCTTCAGGTAGTGCTTTTTTATAGCGTTGCAGAGTGCGTCTACCGAACTGAAATTGATTTGGGAAAACTTCGAATATGCAGCACCCTGTAGCCTTAATTTTAAGCATTGAATCACATCCTGAGTCAAGCCGTTGTTTGCCTCAGTCAGTAATTCTTTCTCCACCATCTTACATCCCTGGATGTATCTGTATACTTCAGCTGACAAGTCGGGTCCATCGGTACCAAAAAATGATGGGACCGTGTTATTCACTATTTTAGTGATTTCTGAAAGTGCTGGCATTCTGATTGTTTGTTCTATGTTATTTCCTTGTTCTACGTTATTTCCTTGTACTGGTGATGGTGAGCGCCTTCCTAACCAACCCTGTGCCGTTTCCAGCAAGCGTCCAAATTCTTCAATCGCCTTGTTGTTGTGTGTGGCTAATCTGTCTAGCTTTTCAAACTCCTCTCTATATTGCTCCAATTGCCCTAACTTCCTGGCTGTTGTCTCTTCGGTGTATCCTCTGCTGCCGGCTTTCCTTGCGTTAGCTGATAGAGTTTTCACTTTGTCTATTAACTCTAGTGCTTGCCTTTCTTCCCAGATAATTTCTGGTTCCCTGGTGGTTTCCTTCTTCTGCGGAGGACTCGAGAGGCTTCTGTCTTGGTGTGCCTGGCTTACTACTATGGTTGGAATATGGCCGCCTACTGCCGACAATTCCTCACTCACGGACGGAGTCGGTGTTCTGGATCTGTGGACTATATCTAGCTTCCGCCTTGCGTTCTCTAATGCCGTCCGCAGTCTCTGTATCGTGTCGTCTTCTGTGTCTATCTGTTGTAGCCTTTTTAGTTCCTTTTTTAACCTTTCTTCTGTCAATCCCTTTTCTTTCAATTTCTGTACTAGTTGCTCGTTTTCTTCTACCGCCTGTTCGAGTAATTCGTCCGTATATTTTATTTGTTCCCTTAATCTCCGACTCTCCTTCTCACAAAGTGTTTTAGCCTCCTCTAAGTCTGCTACGTTACCTTTGAACTATGTTATTTGGTTCCTCTTAAGTTCACCTATTAATTGTATTATGTATCCTACTTCCTCTAACTTGGTCAGTTTTTGTTGTCTAATTATTGCCCTATGCTCCTCTATCACTTCTTTTCCTACCTCCAGGCTCCGTAATTCTGTCCACGCGTGTACCTGCAGACTATCTACTGCATAGTTATATTCATGCAGTTTTTCAATCAGGTCGTCCGTTCTTGTCTGAGGGTTGGCCATAAAAAAAATTCAAAGTATACTTACCAGCCGCCACTCCGTGGAACGCATCTTCAGTTGAGAGCTCTACTGTCCAGCCGTAGACAATCCAAAGGATGGTAGTCTTTACTCTGTCCTTGGTTGATTTTTTTCCAACAAACAGGCAGGCAGCGAAATTGTTGTTTATGTACAACTCTTCTCCGTTTAGCAAATCTCAACCAGGATTTTTGAACAGGGAGGGCTGCAGAATTGTTATTGTTGTTGTTGTAAAAAGATTTTTGAGCCGTGTTTTTTTTTTTTTTTTTTTTCTTTAGATATAGGTGATTGTTGTTATAATGCAAGGTAAACCACAAATAATTTTTTGTTTTTTATGAAATACTTTTTTGAGATTTTTTTTAATTTAATATGTAAGTCAGAAAGCCACAACTTTACACAAGAAATAGGTAGATAGTGGGTATGTTTGTATATTTAAAATATACCTATTAATTTTTCTTAATGTGAGATTTCAAAACAATTTTATTGTTTTTTTTTAAGAATTGAACTGTTTGTGTTTTTTATTTTTTATTTTTTTTGAAGAAAATTCAAAATAATCCACGACTTTTGAATTTTTAGGCTTTGTTTAGATTTTCAACTTTTTTGTTTGTAACAATTGAAAAAATTTACAATTTATGTGTATTAATTGCACTCAATTGATTTAATAAAATTTTTGTTTGTTTGTAAGCAATATTTATTTTTACAAGTTTAAAGTAATTATTGTGTTTGTGTAACTGAATTATGAATTACCGGCTGCGCCAATTGTTGTAATCTATTTATTTATTTTCTATTTATTATTAAGTCTGTTTATTTATTTTCTATTTATTATTAAGTCTGGAGGGATCCGTGGATATCGCAGACTATTTATTTAATTAATTATAATTTTACACCAGGCCCTTAGACTAAAAATTACCAGCTATTTATACTAATTTTTATACTTAATATTGTTGCTACTGCGGCTGTTGTTACTGTTGCTGTTGTTGTTGCTGCTATTGCGCGATCAGCACTTGTTATTTATATTTTATTATTATTATTTTCATTGGTTTGCACCGTCGGCACTAAGTAGTTCTTGCTGATTGACTGTTGTTTTATATTTTGCTGTTGTTTTTGTTGTTATTGTCTTTAATGACTCACAACAATTTTGAATTTTAACAATATTTTGTTTATTGGGCATTTTCCCATGAATAAAAAGAATTGCGAAATAAATGAAATTTGAGTTTTACTTATTTAAAGTTCAGTGGACGAAAAATATACAAAGGTAAGAAAGAAAATAAATTTGTTGTTAACTTATATATCCTACGTAAAAGGAAAAAAACATCCTACGAAAAAGGATAAGTGCTTAAATTTAAAGTAAATAAATTAAAATTGATTATAAAGAACAGAATAACATAGAAATTTCAAAATAGTAATGATATTATTTGAAAATAACAAAATAGTTTAAAGAAACACAAATGACAAAAAAGTTTAAATGAATTTTGCAAAAAGGAAAAATAACTAAAGTTAAAATTTTTAAAATACTTGTGTCACCAGGCAACGATTTTTGTCTGGGCAGCATCAAAAACAGAGAATAACCAACAAAGTGGACACCAAGAACTATAGAGCCCGGAAGAGAGGAGTTCTATTTGACGGTAACCGGGAAGACTCAATGATAAAAATGAACCAACAGTTACAACAAGAACAACAGCAACAGTTACAACAGCAACAGCTACAACAGCAACAGTTACAACAAGAACAACAGCAACAGTTACAACAAGAACAACAGCAACAGTTACAACAGCAACAGTTACAACAAGAACAACAGCAACAGTTACAACAAGAATTGCATGAACAACTGCAACAACAACAGCATCAGTTACAACCACAACAGGTACAAATGAATCATGTAAAGGATATGATCCCCTTAGATTTTTGAGTTTGATTTCTAATTTTGACGGAAGAAGGGAAGAACTGTATCCGTTTTTGGAAAGCATAGATAATGTTGTTTCGTGTATGTCAGATTATAATCCTACATCGCAAAGGATGTTTTTATCAGTGATTAAAAGTAAAATCGTAGGAAAAGCTAGATTGGTTTTGGAGATTCATCCCCATTTAACTACATGGAATGGGATTAAGTCCCTTCTGGAACTTAATTTTGGTGGGTTGGCTTCTGCCGAACTACTTTGTGAGGAGCTAAGGGGCGCCCAGTATAGAGGAGACGTCCTACAGTTCTATAACTTCATCCAAACCAAGCTTTCCTTTTTAAATCAAAGACAGAGATTGGACGGCTATATGACCGAGATCGATCATAATAATAGAATTGCATTGAAAACCTTTATGAATAAGTTACCTATAAATTTAAAAACAGTTCTTTGTGATCTTAAGCCAGATTCACTGGAAAAAGCGCTTTATGAGCTAGGTCAGTCTAACTTGCTCTTAAGTGAAAAAAATAAAATAAATTATAATAAAAAATTTGTACAGACTCAAAACTTTCAATCAAGAAACCAAAATCCTAATCAAAATAATAACCAAAATCCTAATAAAAATTTTAAATACCCCAATCCCAATAATCGAGCTCCTAATTCAAATCCTAACTACCCCAATCCTAATAATAACAGATATCAAAATACTTATACTAATAGAAATTTTTCGTATCAGAATACGTCTAGACAAAACGGAACAGAACCGATGGATATCAGCGGACAGACTCATAGACAAAACCACCACATAAATAACACACACACTTCACACCCTCGAAAGGTTCAATTTACGGCCTCTCACAGAGAGACTCCTCCGAATACAAGTTGCCCTATATTTTGTTCAGGGGAAAGACTCGAGTCACAAGAATCCTAATCGATTCCGGGTCTATGGAAAATATTATTGAAGGGAATCATTATCCTCCAGAATACATAAAAAAGTTAAAAGTACCACAGAGAATCAGAACAGCTTCGGGTTTTTTGGTAATTAATGAAGAAGCTAAAATCTATAAAGATTCTTTAGAACTTCGCCTTAAAAGGGATGAACTTTTCAAAATCATTAGTTTTCATCCAGTTTTTAACGGAATATTTGGTTCAACATTGCTAAGAAATAATAATGCGATTATAAATTACAAAAGACAGACTATAATAATAAATGAACAGGAGATACCTTTGTACTTTGAAGGCCAGGACGAAAAAGAGCATCCGATTAAGACTGTATACGACACAGTAGAGATAGAAAATTTACCCGAGTTACACCACTTGGATGAATTGGGTATAGTTGACCAATTAAGGACAGAACACCTCAACAAAGAAGAAAATCAATTGCTTGGAAAAGTTATTAAAAGATTTTGGGGTGTCTTCCACAAGAAGGGAGATAGTTTGACGTTTATAAATGAGGTGAAACATTCAATCCCAACAAACACTGGCAATCCGGTTTATATGAGATCATATAGATATCCCGAGATATATAGAAATGAGGTTAAAAAACAAATAGATGAAATGTTGGAGCAAGGTATTATCGTTCCAAGTAATTCACCCTATAATTCTCCTATTTGGGTTGTCCCAAAAAAGAGGATAAAGTAGGAAACAAGGAGTGGAGAATTGTGGTTGATTATAGAAGATTGAACGCTATAACTAGAGAAGATAAATATCCAATACCGGTTGTCGAAGATGTATTGGATAAGCTAGGAAGAGCAAATTATTTCTCTTCATTGGATTTGACAAAGGGTTTTTACCAAATAGAGGTCGATGAAAACGACCAGGAAAAAAACGGCTTTCTCAACAAATGATGGTCATTTTGAGTTTAAACGTATGCCATTTGGCCTCAAGAATGCTCCGGCTACATTTCAAAGAATGCTTAATAACGTGTTGAGGAATTACATTAATAAAATATGCGTCATTTATATGGACGACATATTGGTTCAAAAAAGACAGCAAAATCAATGAAGTTGACCCCGATTACAGGGATGCTTTTGAAAAGATGAGGAAAATATTGACATCAGATATGGTGTTAAGATACCCAGATTTCGGAAGGGAATTTGTACTAACCACTGACGCAAGTAATTTTGCGCTCAGTGCCGTGTTGTCCCAGGAAGATGGATCATTAGCCTTTTCTTCGAGAACTTTAAACCAACATGAAATAAACTATAGTACAATTGAAAAAGAATTGTTACCTAGGGTTGGGTTTGTAAGCAATTTCGGCACTATCTTTATGGTAGAAAATTTCGATTGCAAACTGACCACAGACCATTAGTATGGTTAGCCTCACTCAAAGAGCCCAATTCAAAATTGGTTCGTTGGAAGATTAAGCTCAATGAATATGAGTTTGATATTCAACATGTAGATGGCAAAAAAAATAAAGTGGCAGATGCCTTGTCAAGAATCGTTGCAGAAATAAATTTTTTCGAATGCAACGTGTGCCAGAAGGTGTATAAAAGGAAAGTTGTGTTGGAGCAACACATTAAACAAAAACATGGTGGACAGTTCTTTCAATGCAACCTGTGTAAAAAGAATTTTGATAGCAAGGTAGGCGTAAGGAGACACTTTTTACGTGTTCACAAAAAAAGAAAAATTTAATTTTAAAATAGTAGAGAGAGAAGTTTGTCAGCAGCAGGTGGAAAAAATAATAAATAGAAATAGGATTGGATCCCCAATTCCAACCGTCCATAGCGCTCAGGATGATGGAATGGATCATATCCCGGTGACTGAAAGTCCTTTGCAATTCGCGAATAAACAAATTTTGATTGAAAGACAGGAAAAAGATTCCTATGAGGAAAAAACCCAGTTCAATAAAAAATTATATAGGTTTGGAATAGATGCGGATGACTTTGAGGAGGTTTTGAGAAGGATAATGAATATAATAGAAAAAGCGGAAAACGTTGTAATATTTTGTGATGTTGAGGATTTATATGTTATGATCCAGGAGGAGGTGAAGAAATTAAGAAATATTAAGAAATTTAAAATATATAGAACTTATACCCTGTTGGAAAACATGGAAAAACAGGACTTATTAGAGGTGATAATGAAACATCACAAGTATGAAAATAACCACCCAGGTATCGACAAGACATTTTTCGAGCTCAGGCAAAAATATTATTATCCTAATTTGAAAAAAGAAATAACGAAAGTTATAAATAATTGTGAGATATGCAATTATAAAATTGAACGAAGACCTTTGAAATTACCTTTTGAGAAGACGGAAACTCCGTCATCTCCACATTAAATTTACCATACGGATATTTGGTATATGGACCCGAAGAACGCATACATTTCTCTTATTGATAAGTTCTCTAAATATGCTCTGATTCAGAAAGTTGAAGACCGAACGCCGCTTAATTTTGTAAAACATTTTACAATATTGTTTAACTTAATGAAGACTCCTAAAAAGCTTTTATGGATAATGAACCAGGCTTTACTTCATCCCTTTTTAGGGACTTCTTGGAAAAAAATAATGTGGCGTTCCATTTTACGACCCCTTACAGACATACAGGAATTTCTGACATAGAAAGGTTTCATAGCAGTCTGAACGAGAATATTAGAATATTGAGGAAAAGAGAAGAAACATCAGATATAGTTTATAATGTGGATTTGCCAATGCATCGTGATTCACGCGTGACACGATATAATCACGACATTTGCACATCTTTAGTTTAAAGTAACATAATATCCACTACTATAATACTTATATGTATGTACCGACGGTACATCGAATAAGTAAAAATAATTAATGTGATGATCGCAAAAGATAAGCAAGGATAGTTAATGTTGAATTTACAAAATGTACTTGTTTAAATTATACTTATCTTACTTATATTATATTGTAATAACCAAGCATTGCCTTTTTACATACATAAATGTCAACATGAAAATATTAATTTATTCATTAAATAAAATCACCTTAACATAAACACATCGTGTTTTATAGTTTCAATAGGTTATGGGCCCAGAACTCCAAGTCGAGAGATTCTGTGAACAACGTTAAAAAAAATATCATATATATAAATATATGATAAATATTGCAATATGTCAGCAACAACATTTTCGGGTAAATTACCAATATTTGATGGATCTAACTTTTTAACATGGAAGATTCAGATGGAGGCTTTGTTACATAAAAGCAGACTTCTACAAATTGTAACTGAGGAAGCAGACATTCCAGATGATGAAGACTTACGTGAGCAGTGGAATGAAAAGGACCAGGATGCAAGAGCCGATATCCTGATTGCACTAGCACCAAAAATTCTTATGTTGGTAAGGAATTTAAAAACATCAAAGCAAATCTGGGAATATTTATGTGAAACCTATGAAAGAAAATCAAAAAGGCAAAAGGCTGAACTATACAGGAATTTGTTAAATCATAAAATGTGTGCTGGAGAATCTATTTCAAATTATTTGGAAAAATATGATGAAAATTATACACAGTTGCAAGAACTGCATGGAAAAATTGATGAAGAATTGCAAGTCGTTATTTTATTAGATGGTTTGTCAACTAATTACAAAGAGGTAAAAGCCGCTTTTAATACAGCAAATGAGTTTCCATCAATAAAAACTTTCAAGTCAAGGCTTTTGGAATTGCAAAATCATTCGGATGTATCATTAAATGAAGCTTTTAAGGCAAGGTATGGAACAAAATATAATAAATCAAGCAAACCAGGTGTGTCTAAGTCTGTAACTTGTTATCGTTGTGGCAAAAAGGGCCATATGGCGAAAAATTGTAAGACGAACTTAAATAGAGATCATGGAAATGTTGTTACATCTAATGGATTTGTGGCTACTCATGAAAGAGTTCAAAACGCAAATCATAATTCTATTTGGTTCTTAGATAGTGGTGCCACCTCCCACATGTCATATCAGAAAAATATTTTTGAAAACCTTGACATTAGTTACTCTGGTACTGTTAAACATGCTGACGAAAATGAAATAGGAGTAAAAGGGATTGGAACTGCTATAATAGAAGTTAAAGTAGAGGGAGAAATTAAGCCGGTAAAACTTTTTAGTACACTTTGGGTTCCAAATTTGCGAAATAACTTAATGTCAACCAGTAAGGCAACTGACAACGGGTGTATTATAGAAATGGAAGGTACATTTGCAAAAATAATGAAAAATGGAACCGTTTTAGTAGAAGCTCATAACAAGAATGGACTTTATATCGTCAATATCAATGAATATCACAATTGTTACATTGCGAATACTACAGAACAGAACATAGTTGAGTTGTGGCATAAAAGATTTGGCCATTTAAATTATCGATCTTTAAAGCAATTAAGCTCTAAAAATATGGTTCATGGTATTCCAAATATATCTTTATACAATATACGACATGCATAAGAGCGAAACAAGTTCGTGATAAATTTCCAAAGAAAAATGAAAAATCTTCGACCAAAGTACTGGAATTGATTCATTCAGATATTTGCGGTCCAATGAAAACTGAGTCATTGAGCAGAAAGATTTATTTTGCAACATTCATAGATGATTTTTCTAGATTTATAACTGTGAAGTTCCTAAGAAATAAATCAGAATACATAGAAGCTTTTAAGGAATTTAAAATTGCCGCTGAGTTAGAAACAGGAAAAAAGATTAAAGTTTTAATAACTGACAATGCTAAGGAAATGATATGTGACCAGGTAGATAAGTTTTTAAAATAAAATGGTATAAAACATCAATTATCAGTAGAATATACGCCACAACAAAATGGCATTGCGGAACGAGCAAACCGCACACTTGTTGAAATGGCAAGATGTTTAATGATAGAAGCAAATCTACCACAAATACTTTGGGCAGAGTTGGTACATACGGCTTCATATGGTCGTAATAGATGTCCTACAAATCTAAATTCAAATAAAACTCCCATAGAAATGTGGTCAGGAAAAAAGCCATACGTAAAACACTTACGTCAAATTGGAAGTAAGTCGTTTGTCTTAAATAAAAAACCTGGAAAAGATAAATGGCAATCCAGAAGCGAAGAATATGTTTTAGTGGGTTACTGTGATGAATCCAAAGCATATAGATTGTGGAAGAATACTGAGAGAAAAATTATTAAAAGCCGTGACGTAAAGATTATAGAAAAATTATCCGAAACAGTGGACACCGCATCATTAAAACATGGGTGTAATAAAGATTTTCTAGAATTCAACATAAATTTTGGGCAAGATGGTAATAAAAAAGAATATGGGACTATGGATTTAGAAGATGAAGAGCATGATGAAGTTTTTGAGGACTCTGTTGAACATCTATCGGATAGTGTAGAAGTAAATTCTATAGAGCCATCACAAGAAAACAAACAAGTTGTAGACCGAACAAGTAGTTTTGACTCCATCAAATCTCGACTGAGGTCTTGGAAAATTATAAGTCCAGAAAGTGTTCAAATAACTTCCGAACAAAACCCGAAATCTTTAAATGACATTGAAAAATCCACTAATAAAGAAGAATGGTTAAAGGCAATGGAAAATGAATACAACTCTTTAATTAAAAACAAAACATGGGAAATGTCAAACTTACCACCAGGAAGAAAATGTGTGGGATGCAAATGGATTTTTACTACAAAATATAATCCGGATGGAAGCATTGATAGGCGAAAAGCAAGATTAGTAGCTAAAGGCTATTCACAACAGTGTGGTATAGACTATATGGATACATATGCTCCAGTTGTGCGGCAAGCATCACTCAGACTAATATATGCATTATCTGTGGAAAACAGTTTGAAATTGAGGCAACTTGATGTATCAACTGCCTTTTTAAATGGAGATATCGATGAAGATATTTATATGAATCAACCTGAAGGGTTCATTGATCCTATGAGTCCTGAAAAAGTTTGTAAGCTGAAAAAATCGATATACGGCCTAAAACAAGCTGGCCGACAATGGTTTAAAAGGATTCATGACGTTTTTATGAAATTCGGACTGAAACAATCAAAATATGAACAGTGTATCTACTATAGATATGAAGATAATAATATTTTAATTGTGGCGTTATATGTTGATGATATAGTACTAGCATATACCAATGATGATTGTTTTAATATGTTGTACGGAAGTTTGCAAAACCAATTTGATGTCAAAGATTTGCTGAAACCAAAATATTGTATCGGTTTATTTATTGAATATAACGATAAACAAATTTCAATTTCACAACCAGGATATATAGCGAATTTAGTACAGAAATATGGGCTAAATAACAGTAAAACAACAAAAAGGTAGAAAGAGCCGAAAAGAAAAGGAGCCGAAGATTCCTGCAGAAGCTGAAAAAGTAGATGAGGTGAAATATCAAGCACTAATTGGATCGCTGTTACATATTACTTTATACAGTAGACCGGACATTTCCTGTTATCCGAATCCCAATTCTCAAAAGATCCTAGACGACAGCATTGGAATTGCGCTTTACAATTAGTTAAATATTTAAACACGACTAAAAATACTATTTTAAACTACAAAAAAACAGGTTTACCAATAACAGGTTACGTAGACGCTAACTGGGCTCAGGACGTTAATGATCGGAAATCACAAACTGGTTTTAGTTTTATACTTGCAGGTGCTGCTATTAGTTGGGAGTCCAAGAAACAAAAAGTTATTGCCACCTCAAGTGCAGAAGCTGAGTATGTAGCTCTCAGTGAAGCAGCAAAGGAAGCAGTATATTTAAACAATATCTTAAATGAACTTGAATTAAAGATGCCAGGGGCCATTGATGTCTACTGTGATTCTCAAAGTGCTCAACACATGGCGAAATTCGGTTCACACCATTCAAGAAAAAAACATATTGATTACAAATATCATTATATTAGAGATGTAGTGGAGAGAAAGGTTGTAGATATCAAATACATTTCAACAAATGAGATGCCAGCAGATTACCTGACTAAACCCAAGGCAAAAGCTATTTGATTAGATATTAAAACAAATCCAATTTGAGGAATCGTGTTGAATTTACAAAATGTACTTGTTTAAATTATACTTATCTTACTTATATTATATTGTAGTAACCAAGCATTGCCTTTTTACATACATAAATGTCAACATGAATATATTAATTTATTCATTAAATAAAATCACCTTAACATAAACACATCGTGTTTTATAGTTTCAATAGTTAAACATACGTAGGTAGAGTAATATAACTTCGTGCTAACTTAAATAGAAAAATGGAAAAACAGGGGAAATAAATAGTGATACTTACATATGTATTTACCAAAGGTAAATCAATAATTGTACACAACAATCATTTCTCACATTCCGTTTCATTAGAATTTACGTTAAATAGCTGATGTTAATAACAATCTCTACCCAAGTAGATAGACTAGGGTGCTGATGAAGTGCGTTGCTGCACAGAAAAATACCGGTATTTCCCCCAGCTTAAAAAAGTCTAATTTAATTTTTCTTCTCTTCTTTAGAAACTCACATTAATTAATAAAATATTTCATTCAATAAATGAATTGAAATTACTGAACTTAAGCCTGACTAAAAATTATTTCTGATTAAAAATTCACTATAGTTCAATTAAAAAAATCTAAAAATGTCTCAATTCATCATGGGCACGTGACAAAAATATGTTCACTTGGCAATAACTGTTCACTTGGCAATCACTAATGTTCGAAAAACCAAATAAACGGGAGAATGCAATAACAAAGTAACATAATATCCACTACTATAATACTTATATGTATGTACCGACGGTACCACAGAATACACAGAAGTGAAGAAAGTGACAAGTAAAAAAGCTTCAATCAGGTTTTTGTTAAAATTCATGGAAGAAAGAGAAAAGCATAGTGTATTTGATACTGTAGTGAATTACTACTTACCAATTAACACAGCTAATAAAAATGTATTGCACTAGAAAGACGTAGCAAAACAAAACCGACGACAAAATTTGAGGGAAAACGAGACAAACTGAAAAATACCCGTATCTTCCGTCTCGTGACACTTCTGTATGTTTTGTGACGGTACATCGAATAAGTAAAAACAATTAATGTGATGATCGTAAAAGATAAGCAAGAATAGTTAAACATATGTAGGTAGAGTAATATAACTTCGTGCTAACCTAAATAGAAAAAAATGAAAAAATGGGAAAACAGGGGAAATAAATAGTGATACTTACATATGTATTTACCAAAGGTAAATCAATAATTGTACACAACAACCATTTCTCACATTCCGTTTCATTAGAATTTACGTTAAATAGCTGATGTTAATAATAATCTCTACCCAAGTAGATAGACTAGGGTGCTGATGAAGTGCGTTGCTGCACAGAAAAATATCGGTATTTCCCCCAGCTTAACAAAGTCTAATTTAATTTTTCTTCTCTTCTTTAGAAACTCACATTAATTAATAAAATATTTCATTCAATAAAAGAATTGAAATTACTGAACTTAAGCCTGACTAAAAATTATTTCTGATTAAAAATGCACTATAGTTCAATTAAAAAAATCTAAAAATGAATAATAATAATTTTCAAAACCTCTAGGCGCATTTTCTTTCTAAAACGTGTTATTTCAAAAACTCAATTAGTTTTTTCCAACAGGCTAAGTCCTGACATCAAAAGAAAGTAAATTAAAATAGTTTCAGCGAAATTATTAAAAAATCTTGGATTAATCAAAACATTATTATTTTATATATTATTTACTTATAAGTTCTAATACATACATACATACTCGTATGTATGTCCGTATACATATGTATGTACATTTCAATCAAAATGAATTTCATGAATTTAAATATTATACATATATGAACTTTCGCGTTTGGCTTCAAATAACTCGCAATTTAAAATCAAAAATGAGTGTTTGCTGGGCACAATGCAATTAGTATGTATATGTGTGTGCACAAAGAAGTTTTTTTTTTTGTCGAAAACACATGACACGTTTTTAAGTATTCTATAAGCGCTCAAACGTTTACATTTACATTACATTTACATTTACCTTACATCTGCGATTTCTACAGTCGGGTAATGGAGCCTTAAGTTCTAATGTCTTAACTTATACTTTGTTAAACAATTAAAATAATTCCATCAAAATGGTTAAATGTGTTTGCCATTCACTGAACTTTTGCAGATCACAAGTGGCAAAATCAATTCCCACTTCTGTAGAACTTTTTGCTATTTCTCGCACTCTCCGTTGCGAACGCTTAAGTACAAATAAAGTCAAATCCCGATAATTTGTAGCCCGATTAATCGTAATTCCCGATAATTCGTAGTAAACTGTCGGTCGTTTCGGCTACTTAATTATTTTGGAGACGGCAGCAGCACCATTTGCAACTGATATTCAAGTACAAATACATAGTTCAGTATTGCCACTTTTATATATTTTGCATTTATAAAAATTAATTACTCTTTTAAAATGTACTTATTTCACGTAAAAGTACAAAAACGAATCAATTTATTCTTAACATCAATTTTTGGATATTGTTTCTGTTAAATAATATGCAATAATTGTACAAAATCATTCATTAAACATTTTGTATTGTACTGGTAATACTGAATATTCTCATTGCAAAGAAATAGAAATTAGTTTAATTGGACTACAACGACAAAATCAGCATAGACAACAACTTGTCGCCTTGTTGCCTTGCTGTCTTCAAAAGAATCATTCTCATATAAACATGTGTATTCTATCTTTGACATTTGATAGTCGGTAGCTTGCTACGGTCAATGCGTTTAATGCATTACCTCTACGGAAGAGAAGAAAAGAAATTTTCTAAAAAAAAAACGTTTTTCAAGCAGAGTTGCAAAAAAGGAGTATTTTTGTTTCTATTTACATTAAAAGCACGTGCTCGTGGGCGCGTTACTGTTTTTGTTTACATTAAAAGCACGTGCTCGAGCAAAATATCATGAAATTTGGTTTTTACCAAATAAAAACGTTATTTCTGTTAACATTACAACATGTGCAATGCCAATATGAATTCAAACATATAAAATAAATTTATATAGATACCCTCATATAGTAATTGAAGTTCTACATGGAAAGTATTGATTGTGCCTAATTGCCGCATATACCTACAGATTAAGAATAAAAATACCTTTCAGAATTGATAACTGTCATATCCAGATTTACTTTAGTTCTAAAGTTATAGCCCAGCAAACTTTTTATAGACAAAAAAGTTTTGCCCTATAAAACCAAAACGGTTAACTGTGCGCTATTGGCACATATAATAGCCGATGAGGAATTAAAATATCTTTCAGAACTTATAAATGTCAAATCCAGATTTACTTCAGTTCTGAAGTTATAGCCCAGCAAACTTTTTATAGACAAAAAAGTTTTGCCTTATAAAACCAAAACAATTAACTGTGCGCTATTGACACATACTTCAGTTGATGAGGAATAAAAATGCCTTTTAGAATCCATAATTCATATCCAGATTTACTTTAGTTCTGAAGTTATAGGCCATCAAACTTTTTTGGGTCGTTAAAAATAAAAAAAGTTTTCGTCTTATTAAACGAAAACGATCCATTGTGCACTACTCACACATATAACAATCAATTAAGGACAAAAATACTTTTCAGAATTGGTGACAGTCTTTTACTGAGTTACTTTAGCTCAGAAGTTATAGTCCAGCAAACTTTTACAAAATTGCATAATTTTTGTAATAATACAGTTTTTTCGTTAAGTGTGTAAGTGGCAACCTCGTGGTAATTTGCCTAGTAAAATATGTAAACAAACTGTGGAAAAAAATGCTGATTTTGCAAATCAATAAAAATAGGTAATTTTTACTTTTATTTAAAAAAAGTTCTAAGTTTTATGCTTTCGTATCCGTAGAATCAGATTTAATAGATGTCATTATTTTTATTTGAATAACTATGGAGAAAAACACTCTCGAAAATTACTCCAACAAAAAATTTGTTCTTGCATATAAAATGAAAAGTATTGATTGTGCCCAATTGCATCATATACCAATCGATAAGAAATCAAAATACCTTTTCAAATATGTGACTGTCATACTTTGAATTACTTTAGCTCAGAAGCTATGTCCAAATAAAAAATTTATATCCTTAAAATTTAACAAGAAAGTTTAATGCCTATAAAATAGTAACTGCTGTATGGCAGATATAAAGTTATATATCCTTCGATAGATAATGAAAATAAATTTCAGAAATTGTGAATGTCATTTTCTGAAATACTTTATTTCAGAAGTTATATCCTAGAAAACTCGTCGAAAGCTCAAAAATAAGGACAAAAGTTTTATACTTATAAAATAGAAACTACTTATATTAGCGTGTTGCAACAAATAACAATCGATAGAAAACAAAACTACTTTTTTAAATTGGTGACTGTCATTTTCTGAATTTGTGGAATTCAGAAGATATACCACATCAAACTTACAACTTCGTAAATATTTTCCCATTCGCAAACATTTTATAAAAGGTCAATAATAGTGTGCAGCTACTGATAATACAGGTATAATATGTAGATAGCACAGTTATATGTGGCAGCACAAATAACAACTACCACCACGAATTCAAACTAATAATAAATATTAATATTAATAAAGATTATTATTACCTTATATTTGCAATTATTAATAAATATTAAGCAAATTAAACATTAAAATTACATTTTTTTTATTGTTTCGATAACAGTGGTGTATTTTCAACACAGGGATGGCTAAAGACGATAAAATGCAGTGGTTGGTAGCACTATGTGATTGTTGAAATATTACTGCAAGTCGGCAGCACCAGAGACCTGCGCCGAGCGATTTCGTCGGCGGCGGCGGCTCGTGAGAAAATCGTCGGCGGCGGCTCAAATTCGGCTTTAGCCGGCTGAAAATCCACTGAAACCAATTTTTTTCTTCAATATTGTACAACTTATATACAACGTATGTATATAGTATGTAGTGACAAAATAATAGCATAAGTTAAAAATGTTAAATGTTAAAAATGTCAGCTTCTATAATCTTATTCAAATATCATTAAAAATTAAGCAAAGTTTACTTTTGAAACCATCCATTGTCTATGGTCCTATTCACATATAAAAAAAATAAGAAAATTTTAACTTTTTCATATACATAATACATGAGTTTTATTTTTTAATTTTATACAATTTCTTTGGCATACTTCTGCCAGCTCATCAGTAAATATTCAATTATATTTTTGAAAAGTTATTTATAAAGGGTGTCCCAACAAGAACGCAAGATTTAAATTTGGCGCCATTCGAAGGGTCATTGTTTGACATTTGAACAATTGTTATGCTAGTAGAAGGTACGAGGTTAGTAAAAATGGAGCGCTACACGAATGAACAACGCATTCTCATTGTGAAATTGTTTTACCAAAATGGTGAAAGCTTTGCGGTTATAGTTCGCAAATTTGCGATCGATTTGGGGTCACAATAATGCTCCAAAAGAATCAACTGTAAAGACATTAATGGATAAATTTTCCGAAACTTGGTCTGTTAGTCATGTAAAGATAACAACGCGCCTTCGACCAGATCGATCGACCGAAAATGTCGCAGCTGTACGTGATGATGTCGCTCAAACGCAGGTCAAGCGCAAACAATCAATGGTGTTCGGTATCGTGAAATGCTAACCAGTTTTTTCGTGCCTAAAATTGAAGAAATGTATGTGGAGGGCATGTGGTTTCAACAAGACGGCGCCACATGTCATACATCCAGAGAAATAATTCAATTGCTACATCAGTCACTTCCCGGTCGTGTTATTTCGCGTTTTGGAGACCAGAATTGGCCGCCTAGATTGTGCGATTTAACACCATTAGACTTTTTTCATTGTGGTTTTTTGAAGTCGATGGTTTACGCGAATAAGCCGACGACGACTCAAGCCTTAAAAGAGGAAATTGGACGCTGCATTAATGAAATGCCGCAGCATTTATGCAAAACGGCCATTGAAAATTTCATTAAAAGATCGCGTGTGTGCCAGCAAAGCCGCGGCGGCCATCTGTCCGATTTGTTGTTCCACACATAACCTCATTTGGTCTACTTTACGATATAATAAAATTTCACGATTTTTTTTAAATATCTGTGTTTTATTTAAAATTTAAATATTGCGTTCTTGTTGGGACACCCTTTATATAAATAAAAAATATCTAAAAACTCTCAAATTACAATTACGCTAATATAAACAATAAATAGAAAACCCCTGCGAAAAACAAAGTGAACAAATTGTAATAATTGAAGGTCTACTAATGAACTGGGATAACCACCACAAAAAATCTGAAGGTTCTATAAGCAATACCTTAAATTATGGATTTATTAAAAATTTAAAAATTTGTTTTAAAACGCAAAATTCTGGAAACAATTGAATATAAAACTTAAAATTTTAGGTTTTAGAACAAAGAGCCTGGCCCACGATGTCGACAAGAATGTTTTTATGGCTTACTTATATTGAAAAGAAACAAAAATTTTCTTATTTTTTTTTTGTTTTCAATATAAGTAAGCGATAGAAACTTTCTTGTAAACATCGTAGGCAAGGCCGAAACTTTTAAGTAAAAACAAATTCTTTTTATATTCATACTATCCATTAAGTGGACCAGGTCGAACCTTTTTAAGTAAAAACAAATTCTTTTTATATTCATATTACCCCTTAAGTGTTGACCCACACATTTTTAATATCTTTACGTAATAATTAATATTGTACAGTAAAATTGCTGGTGTGTAATATTATATTATATTATATTATATTGTATTGTATTGTATTGTATTATATTATATTATATATTATATTGGTAATGTGTTGACAACTTTGTACAATAACACAAGTAAAGTGAATAAAACCAATAAATAAAAAGACGGCACGAAACTTAGTTTGTTTATATATAACTACATATATGTACATGCATACAAATTTTAGAAACATAATGCAGGTTGTATTTATGTATGAATGTATACATAAAGTAAAACTCATAATATTAATAATTGAAAACCATCATTCGAGAAAAAAATCATATGTGGACCAAAAAATCATCCAAAAATTTGATAAAATTATTATTCTGGCAGCACATGAAAAAAAAAATGCTGGCATCGATAATCGGCGGCTAATTTACAGGCGAAGTAAGCCAAAAAATGTTCGGCGGCGGCGCGGCTGCCTAAAAATATCGGCGGCTTGGCTCAGCCGGCTTTGAGCCGTCACGACGCAGCTCTCTGGGCAGCACTGCTGGTATTATTATAATAAATAAAAAAGGCACGAGAGCAGAGTCCTGCGCCGAAGGGTTCTCATCGGCGGCGGCGGCTTGCATGCTCAAATTCGGCTGTCAGCCGACAATTACATCGGCTAGCCGTGTTTTGCACGGCTAGTACAAAAAGACGGCTAAGCCGGCTCATGTAGTTTTTCTTTATTTAGTTATTTTAACTAAAAATATACGTACATACATACATAGGTATGTTGATAAACCGTATGCACCATCTTGTATATAGTACATACACAACATAAATGGAGAAAGAAGTTACGAAATGAAATAGTTTTCTCTGTGTAATTTACGTCTAAATGTTTACACTGTATAGTCTTTAAAAATTTAGAAATATGTTTATACTGAATGGGACAAGGGCACAAAACATTATTAAAGCTGAACTTCTTTTCATTCGACTTAAGCGATTGTTTCACTCTGCCTTAAATAAAAATAATGCTTATTTAACATTACGAATGAGAAAGCAAAACGTATTAAAAGTACATGAGTACACGTTTCTTTTCCCCTTGTATCGCCCTCAGTTAAATTAACCAGCTTTGCAAAAGACTTGCATGGTGCAAACGGGGACAAAATAATCACCCTTATTCCAGTTGTCGACATCGACGTCACTTTAACACAGTATCAAAAAATTGGGGCTTGTGTACAAGCTCTCAAGAACAATTTTGTGAAACTGACAATCTATTTCCGTTCCCTAAGGTCTACAAAATAGCATAAACCTGCCAACAGGAGTCAGTTGTTTTCGACAACGGATACACAAGCCCCAATTTTTTGGTATTGTGTTTAAGTGACGTCGATGCCGAAAATTAGAATAAGGGTGAATATAATCTGGTTATAAATTTTTATCTACGCACACGGTAGTGGGGCAGGGCAAGTTATGGCCTCTGCAGGGTTACCGTTAGGAATTTTTGAAAAGTCGCACAAAAGGTCGTTTGAGAACATAAAAGTTGCACATCTTTTTTTAATTTTTTTTATTAATAAAAAGCATAACACAATAAAAAAAAATAATTTGAAACAATGCATCTTTCATAACATATACAGTTCCATTATATGTCCTTCTATAGATGTAAAATAAGCACTCCAAACCCACAATTTTTATTAATTTAAAAATTTTATTTTGCTAAAACTATTCCTTGGAACTTCTACAGAAAATTTGCGAATTAATAAAAGTGAAAAATAATCTGTGAATTGCTTTTAAATTTTGACGATTTCTTTTTTGATAAAAATAATAAGGACATTTTTAAATTACTGCAATTTAAATTTTTTCGTGAGAATCTTTACAAAAAAGAGTAAAAAGTCCCAACAAAATTAAAAAATTCACAAAAAACGGTGATAAAAGAAAGTCTCACCCAAAATCGCACACAGCTAAAAAAAAGGGTCAAATTGCGACTTTAATCGGATGAACGGTAACACTGGGCCTCTGCACGCTGTTTGTACATTTACACGAAGCCACTCGACCTGTTTTTACCCCATAACAACTTTTCCTCCTCAATCGTAAAATTATAAGATTTAAACCATAATTAGAGTTAATACTCTATGCAAAGTTTGAAAGTTTTACAATGAAAGCTTCCTCAGATATTGAGATGCAAAAATTGCATATTATATGACACTAGCTACACCCGGTGTGCTTCGTACCCCCTACGTGTTATCGAATGATGTAAATATTTTGTAAATAAACCGGAAACTCGAATTTTTTAATGCAACATTTCAAGTTTTAAAATTTTGATATTGGATCATTATTAACATAGGTTTTTTGTAAATATCTTCGGAACTACATAACCGATTTAAGAGTTTGATATCTCGTTTTGATATCAGCTTTCAAAAAAAATAAAAAAAAGCAACAAAAAAATTAATATATACATATGAAAAATGGATTTTGCCACGCCCCTCCGCCCTCAGAAAAAGTTTATAAAAACAATTTTTCAAAAGGAGTCAGGTCCTCACAAAGACAAAACTTAAAAAATAATTTACTAAATAAAATTAGAATTCAATTACATATCGCTCATTTACATCAATAGTGTCATAGTTTAGTTTAGTTTTTTGAGTTAATAATGCAGAATAACGCGACACTTCGTATTTTATCTTGTGTAAAAATATCATATAAATAGCTTGTACCATCACCTCATTAGAGAAGAATATTTTTTCATGTCTTCATTGAGTTGTATGCAAATTGAAAACTTAAAACGCATTTTCTGCAAAACTGTTTTTTTTTTGTTGTGACGCTATTTGAATAAATGAGTGATGTGTACTTGAAAAATAACTGGAAATAAACTTAAATGTTATAACTTGCTCGTTATAACCGAACCTAACTGTATATATCTAAGCGAATATATTTCCATGCGGTTTTTCAATTGTTCGTTGTACACGACCATTCATAATACCGATGTTTGTTAAAACCGAACTTAATTGTATATAATTTTCTAAGACATTTTATTTTCTTTTAGCTTTCATATAAAAAATTGTTACAAGGAAATCAGCTAAAAAAATTACACAAATATTTAAGGTATATTTTAGTCGATGTTCGTTATAGCCGAAACGTAGTGCCAACATTTTTACGACACTTGATTTTGATTTATCTTCCATATAAAAGCTTATTTAAAGTACATTCAGCATAAAGGTAGAATTAGTAAAATCGTATCGTGATGTTGCGTGTAAGCTGACAAAAACCGTACGATATACAATGCATGTTACTAGTTATAAAATATGTTGTGGTAGCACTGCTGACGTAGGAATCAGCAGAAAACAAATTTTTCTGTAGCGAATGTCTAAAACGCCGTATATAATGCCAGACAAAAAAAATGTGCTGTGTAAACTGTTACATTTTCTATAACTTTTGCACAAAGTTGAACGATACGGCAAGCTGTAAAGTAGAATGATACGATTTTACTAATTCTACCTTAAAAAAGGGTCAAAATAAAAAAAATCGGCGGCTACTTTTAAGCCGATTGTTAGCCGAGAATCAGCGGCGGCGGCGGCTGCCAAAAATCGTCGGCGGCTCGCTTTGAGCCGGCTAAGCCGTCTCGGCGCAGGTCTCTGCACGGGAGACAATAAAAAAACTCTAGGAGTGGATTTTAGAAACTCCTAGTTCCTGTACGGTGGTATATGTCGTTTCCAGTAACCGGAGGAAGCTTCTACACGTGGGGTACCCTGACTCTTTGGCTACGTGCCTGTCGTTTTCGTGTTCCAAAATGCGGAAATTTCGTTGCCGAACAGGAGTGGTAATCCTGTTACGGTGAGACCTTGGGAGGACGTTTAGTTGGAGCTGGATTCGTTAAAGTAAGGTTTATTGCCATAAATTATAGAAAATATTTTCACTTTATATATGTATGTGCCCTTAATTATGAAAGTGGTCTAAGTCATGTTTTAAAGTCTCGATTAATATAAATTTATTTAATATTTATTGCAATTTTTAAGATTTTTTTTTTTTTAATATTCCTATTGGAAAATGTTTTTCAATCATAGAAACTTTGTTTTATACTTTGTTCGAAAAAAAAATAATTTTTTTTCATTCCTTTGTAAACTTTTATAAAAACTAGTAATATCATTCTTTAAAAATAAAACTCTTATTTTTCAATTACGAGAGGTTATGGGCGATAAAGAAGTAACTGGAATCCCACAATTTAACGGTTGTGGATATGACGAATGGCAGTTCCGTGTACAGGTACATTTGGAAGGTTTGAATCTGGGAGAAGTTTTAACGAACTTGGCTCCATCGGATAATGCCAAGAGAGAAGAATTTTTGAAGAAAGATTGCAAGGCAAAGGAAAGATTAGTTGCATTTGTTGGAAACAAATGTTTGGGCTATATGCGTGAGAAAGCTACAGCGAAAGAAATGTGGGAGAGTTTGAAGGAAGTTTTTGCAAAGAAGTCCATGGTTAATCAGATCTGGTTAAGAAAACAATTAATGCAAATAAAACTAAGCGAAGGAGATGTAGCTGAACATTTAGTAAAGTTTGAAAATTTGATTAGAAATTTAAAAACTGCTGGTGCTGTTTTAGAAGAAAACGACATTCTTACACATTTATTTATGTCTCTTCCGGAAAATTTTGATCCTCTTATTACCACTCTACAAAATCTTGAAGGTCAAATCAATTACAACATGGTAAAGCAGCGTCTATTATTGGAAGAAACAAAGATTTCAAATCGTTATGTAGGTGAAACTGGTCCTACTAAAACCGCTTTTACTGGTAAGAAGCAAATAAAGAGGAAATTTTATGGCAAATGTTTCAAGTGCAATAAGATGGGACACAAAGCAAATGATTGTCGCAGTAGTGAAGCTCGTAGTGATTTTAAAGGTAAGCCTGAATCCCAAAATATTTGTTTCATGGTAGATACAAAAACGGATATGAAATCAACAATTACATTCAAACTGGATTCTGAATCAAGTGATCATCTTGTGAATGATAATAGTCATTTTACATCTGTAAATGAAATAATGAATCCAATACAAATAAAAGTAGCCAAAGATGATCAATATTTAACGGCTAATCATGTTGGTACAATTCAGTGTGTGACCAATAAGGCTGTTCATGTTATTCGTAAAGATGTATTATATGTACCAGACTTGAGGGATAATCCACTGTCAGTTAAAAAAATGACAGCTGCAGAATTGAAGTGAAATTCAGTAAGGATAATATATACAAGGATAAAGTATTGATTGCGTCAGGATACTTACGGGGAAGTCTGTATGAAATTACATTTCAATTATAATGAAGTTGAACTGTGGCACAAAAGGTATGGTCACATTGGGCAATCCGCCTTTAATGAATTATTAAATAAGAATTTCGTAAGTGGTATAAATGTGAAGTCCAAAAGCAAAAAACTGGATTTTTGTGAAATCTGTGTAAAGGGAAAACTGTCAAGAGAGCCGTTTACCGGATCTCGTCAACGTGCATCACGTCCACTGCAAAGAATACACTCAGATGTGTGTGGTCCAATTGATCCTATAGCCTGGGATGGATCAAAGTATTTTGTATCGTTCATAGACGATTTTACTCATTTCACTGTAATTTATGCAATTAAGAAGAAATCTGTATTTGAGAAATTATTAGAATATGAAGCCATGGCTAAAGCAAAGTTTGGTTTATCAATATCAAAACTAACAATAGATCAAGGTCGTGAGTATAACTCGAAGGAGCAGTGGAAGTGGTTTAAAGCCCAAGGTATTCAAATAGAAGAGACAATTGCTTATTCTCCACAACAGAATGGAGTGTCTGAACGTTTTAATAGAACGTTAGTGGAAAAAGTTCGAACTATGTTGCTCGAATCATATATGCCGAAAAATATGTGGATTGAGGCCGCGCTAACTGGAGTATACCTCATAAACAGAAGTCCAACTAAAGCTTTAGATGGTATTGCAACACCTGCTGAAATGTGGTATGGTTACAAACCTAATGTCAAAACGCTGAGAATATTCGGGTGCAAAGCATGTGCTTGGATACCCAAACCAAATAGAAGTAAGCTTGATGACAAATGTAAATCTTTAATTATGATTGGATATGTTCCAAATGGATATAAGTTATGGGATATGAATTTGAAAAGGATTATTACCGCTAGAGATGTAAAATTTGATGAAATGACTTATCCATATAAAGAAGTTGCTAATAATTTTGAGCAGTTGAACATAATACTAAGAAGTAACGAGCAAGAAGGGGAAGAAATAATGATAAATAAAAATTTGCCCGTTACAGAGGCTGTATTTGATGAAGAACTTGTAATTGCTGAAGACGAATGTGAAGAATCTGAAAATATTGATGAAGAGATCAATGATAAAGAAACAACAGATATAAGAAAAAGTTCTAGAGAACGTAAAGCACCTTTGAGATTTCAAGATTATTTTACTAGTAGTTCAGCCACTACGGAAGCATCTCTTTGTTTTGGAAATCCTGAAACTTATTCTGAAATATCTGGTAGACTTGATGAAGACAAATGGTTCAAAGCTATTGAAGAAGAATTACAGTCTATGCAGTCTAATAAAGTCTGGGTATTAACAAAACCCCCTAAAAATGTGAAGTTACTTAGGTCTAAATGGGTTTTCAGTATTAAGCACAATGTGAATGATAATTCTGAACGGTACAAGGCCAGATTAGTGGTAAAAGGTTTTTCACAAAAGTACGGGATAGATTACAACGAAACGTATGCTCCTGTGGCAAAACTTTCAACTGTGCGTGTATTACTGGCAATTGCATCTAAGATAAAACTACATCTTCATCAATTAGGTATAAAAACAGCTTTTTTAAATGGAGATTTACGTGAAGAAATTTACATGGCAGTACCAGAAGGGGTTTCAGCTGAAAAAGGGGTTTGTTGCCGTTTACTCAAATCCCTTTATGGATTAAAGCAAGCGCCAAAGTGTTGGAATGATAAGCTGAACGAATTTCTCTTAAATCTAGGGTTTGTTCGTTCTAAACATGACTATTGTCTATATACCAAAAACTGATGAAACTAATAAGCATGATACTTTGTATATTATTATGTATGTTGATGACTTATTGATTGCTGGCTCGAATTTAAAAATTATTGAAAATCTTAAGATTGAGCTCTCGAAACATTTTGAGGTTTACGATTATGGGAATCTAAAGTATTTTCTTGGAATGAAATTTGAAGTCGACAATTATAATATAAAAATATCGCAAGAAGCTAATATAAAAAAAGTTTTAGACAAATTTTCAATGACTGATTGTAATCCTGTCAAAACACCTATGGAAAAAGGATTGCAACTGACAAATAATGGTGGAAATACATTTAACAAGCCATATCGTGAGCTTTTGGGGAGTCTTATGTACATAATGCTCTGTATAAGGCCAGATATATGTTATCATGTAAGCTATTTAGGAAGATTTCAACAAAATCCTTCAGAAGAACACTGGCAATCATTAAAAAGGATATTACGATATTTGAAAGGTACAATAAAAAAGAAATTGATATACAATGCTAATGATGATAATATTTTGTTTGGATATGCCGATGCGGATTGGGGTAGTGATGTCACAGATCGCAAGTCTGTTAGTGGATACATATTTAAAGTGTTTGGTTGCACAGTATCATGGTCCAGTAAGAAACAACAGACAATTGCTACTTCTTCGAGTGAAGCAGAATATGTGGCTTTAAGTACAGCTGTTTCTGAAGCCATATGGTTAAGAGGACTATTGCAAGATTTAAATGTTTTAAAAAATGAAGCTGTAATCATATATGAGGATAATCGTGGTTGTGCATGTATGGCAAGAAATATTGAGTCTAAGAGATCAAAGCACATCGATATTAAACATAATTTCATTAGAGATAATGTCGAGAAAGGAGTTATTAAAATTATATCAATTGGAACATCAGATCAAGTAGCTGATATATGTACAAAATCTTTGGATGCAAATACTTTTTTGAAATTTTGTAATTGTATTGGTTTATGTGATTGAGAAGGGGTATTGGAAAATGTTTTTCAATCATAGAAACTTTGTTTTATACTTTGTTCAAAAAAAAAAATTATTTTTTTTTTCATTCCTTTGTAAACTTTTATAAAAACTAGTAATATCATTCTTTAAAAATAAAACTCTTATTTTTCAATTATGAGAATTCCGAAGCAAAAATGCATATGATTTGGACCACTTTCATAATAAAGGGCACATGGCTGTAACTACAAAAGTAAAACACTTGAATTCTAACTTTTTCTGTCTATTACATTCAGGCGTATACAGTAATGGGACAGTGCTTGGTATTGAAGAAAGATGAAGAGCTTTTCAAAGAATGGATGAAAGACGCTAATGCTAGTTCCAAACAAGCTTGTGATTGCTACAATTGCCTAAATGATTGGTGCGAAGATTTTTTGCGAATAGTATTAAGGTATGGTCACACTTATCAAAAATTTTCCCAAAAAAGCGTAACCAACAAACACTAATGAAAAAAGTTTTGAGCCGACACTTGTTTACTCATATTTTAGACTCGGCAGTTTTTCTTGCAGCAAGTCTGAGATTATGGGAGAGAGAGGAAAGAAGAAAGAAGAGGGGTACTGACTTGCTTGTTCAGAAAAGTTACTTCAATTCTCTTTTGTTATTTCATTCGCAGCATTAAAGCAATAGGAAAATTGAACAAGAAACCGTCCGAGTGTAAACAAACGAGCAGTTTTAGAAAAGAATTGAAGATAATTGCTTCAAGAAAAACTGCCAAGTCTAAAACATGACTTATCAAATGAAATAGTTTCAAACACAACTAATAGGTAATGTCATAGAATTCAACGTTATTGGCTACTGTTTAAATTGACAAACTTTTCTTTGAATGGAAAGATTTTTCATTAGCATTTGGGCAAATGTTTGACAAGTGTGACCGTACCTTCAGTCAATTATGTTTATTTCGTTTGTATTTTCCAATGATAAAAAAAAACAGAAACTTCAGGTTCTTGGTGCAGTAATTGAATATTTTTCTTTTGTAATTTTTTGTAACTAAACTTAAACTAATGTAATTAATAAACATTTAAAATAAACGAGAAAACTAAAGTTTACTGACTTTTAAATGTCGGAATCCCGTGTTTTACATGCCACTGCCAATGGAACTACATACATTTCCCAAGGGACATACTTATGTATGTAAGTGCCTTGCCATATTTAGCTCCATACATATCCCCCTATAGTGGTTATGCTTTTTTTGGCGCATGTATACTCGTCATAAGTAAGTATGAATTGTGTAGATTTCCACACTACCACTGAGGTACTACACGTAGTGCGTTGTCAATTATTTTAAATGGCTGACATCCCCAATAGGCCTAAACCATTAACCATGCACCACTAGCTACAAATAAATATATTTACTACATGCATAGATATAAATATGCCATTTTCATGCAATTGAGCCATGTTTATGAGTTTTTGTATAGAAGTGTGACTGTTTATTTTACTCATTTTTTTTGTTTTTATAAATACGTAAATAAATATCAGCCTTATTTATACAACTTATTAGGACTTTATAAAGACTTTTTAAGAAAAAATTTTTATGAAAATTTGTTTTAAAAAGCCTTTACAAAGCTTTAATAAGTTTTATAAATAAGGCTGTATGTATTTAAAAAATAAATAAATAATAAGTTAATGAATAAATAGATGGCTTTATTGGCATATGTAACACACTTCTTTAATTTAAAATATTGTTACAACATATTTTGCAAATAGTGAATGAATTATTATATATACTTATTGCACAGTTTTTACAAAAATGATAGTTGCAGAGAGAACATTTGTTTCTTTTTACTTTTGAATAACAATGGCAGCAAAATTGGGAAGAATCATCGGCATATTTAGTCAGAATAGATTTAATTTCATATCTAAACTTATTTGGACATGTTAGGTTTGTCATGGGTAGATCTTTCAAAAAATTTATAATAAATAAAATAACAAAAACGCCAAAGCTAACACCGTCCTTCTGTGTTGTTCTTTGAGTTATGTTTACAAATTTCCAATCTAAGTTCGTGTTTTTAATAAATTTCATGTAATCGGATTTTCCTGTATGGTCAAGCATAGAGTCAATAAAAATGAACTCAAATGTGTCGGGTTTCAATACACAAAAAGATTAAAATGCTTGTTTCGTAATATTGGTATAAACAAAAAATTAGGCTTATAAGACAGTATCTTAAAAACTATTTCAAAATTTATTTCGTTTATTTGACAAGGTATGCTAAAGGAATATCTGAAATTTTCCTTTATATAACATAAAATTGCACAATTGTAAGGTTCGGGGTTCTATTTTATTTTATTTTGTTTCTTTACTGAAAATAACATTTGGTTACACCGGTCTTGAGATTATGTAATACCATGAAACTCAATCATGTATTTTTTTTACCTATTTTATTGGCAACCCTGCCATTGACAAAGACATAATTCGTTGCGTCTGGCACTACTCCAGTGGATCTTATGTATTTTGACGTGTTTTCTTTTCAATCACGTTCGTTATATACCAATGGTAACGGGACTATCAGAAGATGCTTCGAGAAACGTCGAAAAACGGTGAATAAAAGAAAAAAAATGGGATAGAAGCTAGCGTGGCGAATAACTGAAAAATGTTCAGGCAGTTGGTGTTGTGGAGTTTGAAGAACAAACATGGTTTGAGTGAAAAAAAAAGTTGAAAATTAGTCAGAAAATAAAAGAACTATAATTTGAAAAAGTATAACAGCCACATAAGACAATCAACTCAAAGTTTACAATACATATAAAAAAAACCCTGACTTAAAAATATTTAACAACATCATACTTAAAATTATTTAACAAAAAACCAGCCAAGTAAAATGTGTAACAAAACCCAAAATTTACAAATAGTTAACAAAACCTCACTTAACATTAGTTAACAACATCTTCCTTAAATTTAGTTAACAAAACCTCACTGAAAAATAGTTACCAACATCTTGCTTAAAATTAGTTAACAAAAAATCAGAGAAGTAAAACATTTATGTAACAAAACCAGAAGTTACCAATAGTTAACAAAATCACCCTTATTAAAAAAAATAGTAACAACAACAACCAAGTCAAATATTCAAGAAGACAGCTTAAAATTTCTAATAACACCACAATATCAAATTAGTTAACGAAACCACCAGTTCATAAAACATAACCTAAATATTTAAAATAATTAAATTCAAAGAAGTAAAATAAAAGAAGTCCCCGGTTGGCAAGCACAACAACAAAATTTGAAGGTTAACAACATCCATTCCGAAATGATTCGCCACCACCGCTTCGACTGATCAACAGTAACAACAACTTTAAAGGATACATGGTAGTAACAACTTTAAATCATCAACAGCAACAACAACAACCGCACTTTTAAACCAGCAACATCCACAACTATGGTCTAAAAATCATCCCGCACATAACCTAGACGAAAACATTTTATCCTCCAGCAACAACTACAACAGCGTTAATTAAACTACAAAGTCTGCAAAGGAATAAGTATATTGAACATACGTAGGTAAAAGTATTCTGGGTGTCTGACAGGTAGAAATAAAGTAGAGACAAATTAAACGAATTTTTATGATGATAGGAAATACTCAAATAGAAAGGTAAAAGCTTCATTAACTATGAATAAAATATAAGAAACAAAAAAAACCATGTTGAATTTAAAAATTAGGAAAATATAAAGAAATAAGTTTGGTTCTTAAAAAAATTTAGATAGAAAAGAAGAAATAAGAAATTAAAAGTAAAAATTTTAGTATTTGCAAGTATTTGAGTTTGCCGTGTGAAAAAAAATTAAAACAAATAAAAGAAAAATCCCACTAAATGAACAATATTTGCAATTTCGTAAAAAAGGGGAAAAGAAATAAAACTCAAATTTGCACTTAAAAAGAAAAAAGTAGAGAAAAACCGAAAAGGACAGATATTACTTTGAGCACCCATAATTAAACTTTTATTCCAGCTTACAGTCATTTTCGTCAACAAGTTCCGGAGGCCTTCATGAACCACGACGGATGATGGTGAGTTTTTCTAAATTTTCTAAATTTTCTTGATTGAAATTGAATGAATGTTGTAATTGTAGCTTAATATAAACTAGGGTACCACCCTCGTATAATATTAAAATACAACTTGCATCAAGACCTGCCGTTCTTAGAATTTTCATATTGAAAAAAAATTACTATTATTTTCGAAGTTATTTTTTTATCCTAGTGGGACAAAGTAATTAAACATTTTTTTATTAGTTCTGTTCCTGGCAAAATTACATTCTGATGAGTTTTTTTTCTTTGTTTTATTTTTTTTTTATTATTTCTTTAAAACAATTTAAATTTTGGTCAAACACTTTTATTTAAATTTTTTTTTCATCACTACTTGTTTACTTTTATTATATATTTAAAATTATATATTTTTATTATATTGTTATTTCAGCCTTATTTTGATTATATTTTGTTAATTTTTTTTTTGCAATCTATAGTTGTTTTGGTAGGAATAGCATAAAATTTTTTATAGTTGAGGTAATTAAATTCCCTGTAGGAAAACCCAGTTAAAAAAAAACTTGAAATTCCATAAAAAGAAAAAAAAATTATTAAAAAGAATATAAACAAAATCAAATATGTTAAATATAGTGTATTTTCATATGGCAATAAGCTTGAACGATAATTTTATTAAATTGTAATATACAACCCAATAAGTTGTTAGATTTAAAACAGGTATTTAATGAATAAAATGAGCAAAAATTTAATTATCATGGAATAATCTGATCCCTGAGTTTTCCTTCTGAAGGAGTGGTAACGTACGGTATTTGTCTTTAGGGGTCCTAGCAATTATTCGTCACTAGGGCAATTGGGAGGTAGGGTAAAGGACGAGGCTCATCAATACATCAGATGAGGCCATGTTTGTTGGATGCGTCAGTAGAATAAGTCAACATAGCCTACTTTTTTCCCCTTAGCTTTGTTTGTAAATTCCAATTTCGAAGTACAAAACTCTTATTTATTGTTTACTAATTATTATTTTTTTTGGTTGTAAAAAATAGGGAGTCTATAACAACGAACTCCTACTGTTCAGTAGCGAGAGTGTTGTAGTGAGGACCGAACCCCCCTTAACCGACTGTTAGCTAGCCACTAAAATCAATGGCTCCCGTAGTCCTCAATACGAACAACTCTCCGATTGCTAGGTTTGTAGTAATCTACCATCCTACGTGTTTATTCGTGGTTAACAGCAGTAGTGAAATGTAGTATTGCCTTTGATTTGTGTAAATATTACATTTACGTTATATATAAATAAACTGGCGCCCAACGTGGGGCCCGAAAGTATTTTAACCCACTAAGTACTTTGGTGCTACCTAATTTTTTTTAGTTTCGTTGTTCATTAATATTATCACTATTAGACTGCAAATTAAAAAAAAAAAAAAAAGTTTTACAGAGGTTTTCACAATTTATTGGATTTCGGTAAGGGATACCAAATTGTCCTTGTATGGATATTCGTACACTTGCAAATTGCCGAGTGATACGACCTATGAGTTCACTGTTTGTATTTTTCGCACTCAAATTTAGTATATTGATGTATAACGTTTGTAGGAACGTCGGTAGTATGTTGAAATAGGACTTGGCGTACAAAACTTATCAGTTTTTTTTTGGAAGTTAGATTTTGAGAAAACGGGTATATTGCTCCTAGACAAATATATGTCCAAAGTCTAGTTTCTAAAACAGGAAACGACTTTCTGCCTAAACTTGTTAGTAGCTTGTAAGCTCGGACCTATTGCAACATGCGAACGTCTTTATCCCGGTTTTTTTTCTTATTTACTGGTTTGTATCCACCAAATTTTTGTACCATAACGTTGTCACCCTGAAAGAACGAAAAATATTTGCAATAGAAATTTTTATATAAATGTATTCTTTTTTGGGAATTATTTTTATAAATTAAAAAAAATTTATTATACAAGAAATTTTAAGGAATTTATTTTGAATTAGGACCATCAGATTTTTTTTAACGCGTAAGAAATGTCGTTACCCCGAACTCCTCCTAACGAACAATCGTCGTCCACATCTTCCGCTGTGGGAGAGGATACTTGTATTATTTGCTCTACTAGTATGGCAGAGGATGACTCATGCCTAATAATAAGCAAATGTAGCCACAATTTTCATAAAACTTGCATCGAGAACTATTTATCAGGTAAATCGCAGTGTCCCAATTGTAAACAACCATGTGAATTGGCGGACTTGAAAAGAATAAACCGCACAGTCCCATCAGGTACGCATTCGGCTAATAGAGGTAGAGGTCGAGGGGCTATATTCCGGACATACAATACTCGCAGTCAAAGTCAAAGGTTAGATGATAGTCAAGTACCCTTAATTGAAATGGAACCGGAAGTGCAAGAATCGCACATTTCAGTAGAAGCTCAAGTTGTTCCGTCAGTAATCGAAAATAGGTCAAATTCAAATATGCCAACAGTTATAAACCGGAATGTTTCGGCTGTTACTCTTGATGTTGATCAGTTTAATCAAATGATTGAAACCACAATGGCTAGACTCCTAACAAATTTTAATTTCTTTCCAAATCCCCAACCCAACGCTAATATCACAGGTGGGAGAAATAATTACCAACAAGATACTATAAGACCCTCCAATATGTCGTCAAATCGACCTATACTAGCAAATAGTCGTGTAGGTGTAAATAACAATACTTCGCAAAATAGTGGTTCTAATCGTTCATATATGTCACCAACAGCTGACTCAAGAACTTCTTCGTTTAATCCAGATAAATGGACCACTATTATTCAAAGTTGGAACATAAAGTTCGATGGTACTGCCACAGGTCTTACCATTGAATAATTTTTATATAGAATTAGATCGTTGACTCTTGGTCATTTTAATGGAGACTAAGATATTTTATATATACCTGCACATTCCATTTCTCACCTGCGAAGGCTAGTACAAATGAGAGAGACATTTTTAAATGAAGAACAATTACGTAAGAATTTAACTATGCGAACACCCTATTATCCAAATGCAAGACGACAAATTTCTGAGTTAGAAGCTGAGGAGCCTCAAGATTTCGTGTCCATGGACGAAGTTAATGCTGTAGGCACTAATGAAAAGAAGAATTATTGTTGAAATTGCGGAAAACCCGATCATTTTTGGTATGATTGTGTGGAAGAGCGAACCATATTTTGCTATGGTTGCGGTACAAAAGACACGTATAAGCCGCAATGCCCCAAATGTTCCATTAAAAAGATTTCATTTTCAAAGATATCACAACAGAATTCAAAAAACTAAATTCCGCTGCCTCATCAGATAACTCTAGTCAGTCAACAACTAAAGGTACAACAAATTTAAAAATTTTTCAAAAACCAAAATTACCCATCGACTATAAAGAAGAAGACCAAACCAAAATACGTTTTCCTATTAGTCCATACCATGAGCGTTGGAAAAATTATGTTGCTAGTAGGAATAAAATTTTTTCGTCCACGGGCATCGAAAATAATGCTTCTAAACCTAAAAGATCAACACGTCGCATGCGAGACTTTTACAAGCTTCGTAGACGTTGTAGAAAGTTTTTAATTTCCGCTATCATTAGCAATAATAGCGATAATCGTTATTATGCTAAAGTTTCCTTTTTGGAATATACCGAATTTGGCCTTCTCGACACTGGAGCTAGTATTTCATGTATCGGTGGAGAGCTGGCTCAGAATAACTTTGTACAGTTTAAAAACTTTTATAAATGCCGCTCACAGGTTAAAACTGCGGATGGCCGGTCACAAACAGTTACTGGATGGTTGTCAGTAGAAATAGAATCTAAAGACCGAAAGCGCACAATCAATCTTTTTATAATACCTTCTATTAGGCATAGATTTTTTGAAGGCTTTTGATTTAGTCCCTAATATAATAGAATCCGTGGATCTTATAGATCAAAATAAATTATTGCAAGATCAGATAGGTAAACATGAAAAGACCCAATCCCCAGATCGAGTTAATGTGGAATCACCACCGGATGAATATCCTCTAACACATACCCAACGTCAACAATTACAGGCAGTAATTGAGCTATTTCCCAGTTTTGAAAGACAAGGGTTGGGAAGAACCAGTTTAATTCAACACCATATTGAGGTGGTAGGCTCCAAACCCATAAAACAGAGATTCTACCCGGTCTCTCCGGCGGTAGAAAAATTGATGTATGCCGAAATCGATCGGATGTTAAGCCTTAAAGTAATAGAACCATCACAGTCACCCTGGAGCTCACCCATGCGATTGGTAATAAAGCCCAATAAAGTTCGTCTTTGTTTGGATGCCAGAAAACTTAACGCGGTAACATAGAAAGACGCATATCCCCTTCCTTCTATCGAAGGCATATTTTCAAGACTTCCCAAGGCTAATATTATTACAAAACTAGATTTGAGGGATGCGTATTGGCAAATCGGTTTGTCCGATTCGGCTAAGCCGTTAACAGCCTTTACCATACCAGGTCGCCCTTTGTATCAATTTACCGTAATGCCTTTTGGGCTTTGTAATGCCCCCTCAACAATGTGTCGATTGGTTGATCAGATTATACCTCCTGATTTGCGATATGCTGTTTTCGGTTACTTCGACGACTTGATAATTGTGTCTGAGGACTTTGTATCGCACTTGTCGGTGTTAATTCGTATCGCGGAAGAATTTCGTAAGGCAAATTTGACGTTGAATATTGCAAAAAGTAGGTTCTGTGTTGTTAAGGTTCCGTACTTAGGCTATGTTATTGGTAATGGTGGAATATCAACGGACCCTGAAAAGATAAGCGCTATTATAAATTGGCCTGTGCCAAAAACTGTTCGTTAAGTTCGTGGATTTTTAGGAATCGCCGGTTGGTACCGAAGATTTGTCGAAAAATTTTCTAGTATAGTTTTCCCAATTACAGAAGTTATTTCTAGGAAAAAGAAATTTTGTTGGACCCCTGATGCAAACGCAGCCTTTGAGAAAATTAAAAAACTCCTTACCACCACTCCCATACTAGTTAACCCGGATTTTTCAAAAAAATTTTTCCTGCATTGTGATGCCAGCGACTATGGAATAGGTGCAGTCTTGGTACAACTGGATGAAGAAGGAAACGAGAAACCCGTAGCATTTATGAGTAAAAAATTGAACAGTGCGCAAAGAAACTATAGCGTAACAGAACGAGAATGTCTGGCCGCGGTAGAAGCAGTAAACCGTTTTAGATGCTACCTGGAGCTACAGGAATTTGAATTAATTACAGACCACGCAAGCCTCGTCTGGCTTTTACGCCAACCTGATCTTTCAGGACGGCTAGCGCGATGGGCTTTTAAATTGCAGGCTTACAAATTCACCATTAGTTACCGTAAGGGTAAAGAAAATACGGTACCGGATGCTCTGTCACGCTGTTTTAATGAAGAAATTTCTCAATTAACATCTGCTGAACCGGAAATAGATCTAGATTCATCGCACTTTGGAGACCAAGATTATTTGGACCTAAAGGAGGAAATTACACGAGAACAAAGTAAATACCCAGATATTCGAGTGATAGATAAGTTTGTTTATATTAGAACCGAGCATTACCAGGGTGGAATTGAAACGGACCAATTGAGCTGGAAATTGTGGATACCGGAAAAATTAAGACGGGATGTTATTAAAAGGGCTCACGATAATCCTCTTACCGCACACGGACGGATGGGCAAAACTATTCATCTCATCCGCAGAAACTTCTATTGGCCTGGCCTCGTGAAAGATGTTAGAGATTATGTAAGCAAATGTGAAACATGTAAAACTACAAAAGCACCAAACATTATCCTGCGACCGGAAATGGGAAAACATCGTATCCCTCCAACCTTTTCAGCGCCTCTATGTCGATATTCTTGGACCGTATCCCAGAAGTAAAGCAGGCCATATAGGACTTCTTATCGTATTGGATCACATGTCCAAGTTTCACTGGTTGTTCCCGTTAAAAAAATTCGCTTCAAATATTATTATTCAGTATCTTGATAAACAAATTTTTCATGTTTATGGAGTACCAGAGACCCTAGTAAGTGACAATGGTTCGCAATTTCGTGCGAACGATTTCAATGCCTTTTTGACAAAACTGGCAGTTAAATATATTTACACAGCCGTTTACTCGCCCCAAAGCTATGCGTCGGAACGAGTAAATAGATCTATTATAGCTGGAATACGTGCTTATTTAAGGAACGATCAAAGACTTTGGGACGAAAATTTATCTCAAATTAGCTGTGCGTTACGAAATTCTTTTCACCAGACAATTCAAACTTCTCCGTATCACGCTTTATTTGGATTCGTTATAATTACACATGCTACTTCATATTCGTTATTGAAAAACCTTAAGATTTTAGATGAACCTTCTTACAACCTGTCTCGTGATGACAATCTTCATCTCATACAATTAGATTTGAGGAAAAATATAAGAAAGGCGTATGAAATTAATCGTGAACAATATAATCTCCGTGCACGTCCCATAAGTTTCCGGATTGGTCAGGAGATTTATAGGAGAAGTTTTGCCCAAAGTAAGGCTGGAAAAGATTTCAACGCAAAATTATCACCACTTTTTATAAAAGGAAGAATAAGGGAAAAATTAGGATCACATTATTACAGCATTGAAGACCAGCAAGGTAAACTTGTTGGAACATATCATGCAAAGGACCTTCGTCCTTGAATAGTAGCTCTAGCCAATAATTCGACAAAATATTTTATATATACCTGCACATTCCATTTCTCACCTGCGAAGGCTAGTACAAATGAGAGAGACATTTTTAAATGAAGAACAATTACGTAAGAATTTAACTATGCGAACACCCTATTATCCAAATGCAAGACGACAAATTTCTGAGTTAGAAGCTGAGGAGCCTCAAGATTTCGTGTCCATGGACGAAGTTAATGCTGTAGGCACTAATGAAAAGAAGAATTATTGTTGGAATTGCGGAAAACCCGATCATTTTTGGTATGATTGCGTGGAAGAGCGAACCATATTTTGCTATGGTTGCGGTACAAAAGACACGTATAAGCCGCAATGCCCCAAATGTTCCATTAAAAAGATTTCATTTTCGAAGATATCACAACAGAATTCAAAAAACTAAATTCCGCTGCCTCATCAGATAACTCTAGTCAGTCAACAACTAAAGATACAACAAATTTAAAAATTTTTCAAAAACCAAAATTACCCATCGACTATAAAGAAGAAGACCAAACCAAAATACGTTTTCCTATTAGTCCATACCATGAGCGTTGGAAAAATTATGTTGCTAGTAGGAATAAAATTTTTTCGTCCACGGGCATCGAAAATAATGCTTCTAAACCTAAAAGATCAACACGTCGCATGCGAGACTTTTACAAGCTTCGTAGACGTTGTAGAAAGTTTTTAATTTCCGCTATCATTAGCAATAATAGCGATAATCGTTATTATGCTAAAGTTTCCTTTTTGGAATATACCGAATTTGGCCTTCTCGACACTGGAGCTAGTATTTCATGTATCGGTGGAGAGCTGGCTCAGAATAACTTTGTACATTTTAAAAACTTTTATAAATGCCGCTCACAGGTTAAAACTGCGGATGGCCGGTCACAAACAGTTACTGGATGGTTGTCAGTAGAAATAGAATTTAAAGACCGAAAGCGCGCAATCAATCTTTTTATAATACCTTCTATTACCCAACACCTGATATTAGGCATAGATTTTTGGAAGGCATTTGATTTAGTCCCTAATATAATAGAATCCGTGGATCTTATAGATCAAAATAAATTATTGCAAGATCAGATAGGTAAACATGAAAAGACCCAATCCCCAGATCGAGTTAATGTGGAATCACCACCGGATGAATATCCTCTAACACATACCCAACGTCAACAATTACAGGCAGTAATTAAGCTATTTCCCAGTTTTGAAAGACAAGGGTTTGGAAGAACCAGTTTAATTCAACACCATATTGAGGTGGTAGGCTCCAAACCCATAAAACAGAGATTCTACCCGGTCTCTCCGGCGGTAGAAAAATTGATGTATGCCGAAATCGATCGGATGTTAAGCCTTAAAGTAATAGAACCATCACAGTCACCCTGGAGCTCACCCATGCAATTGGTAATAAAGCCCAATAAAGTTCGTCTTTGTTTGGATTCCAGAAAACTTAACGCGGTAACACAGAAAGACGCATATCCCCTTCCTTCTATCGAAGGCATATTTTCAAGACTTCCCAAGGCTAATATTATTACAAAACTAGATTTGAAGGATGCGTATTGGCAAATCGGTTTGTCCGATTCGGCTAAGCCGTTAACAGCCTTTACCATACCAGGTCGCCCTTTGTATCAATTTACCGTAATGCCTTTTGGGCTTTGTAATGCCCCCTCAACAATGTGTCGATTGGTTGATCAGATTATACCTCTTGATTTGCGATATGCTGTTTTCGGTTACTTCGACGATTTGATAATTGTGTCTGAGGACTTTGTATCGCACTTGTCGGTGTTAATTCGTATCGCGGAAGAATTTCGTAAGGCAAATTTGACGTTGAATATTGCAAAAAGTAGGTTCTGTGTTGTTAAGGTTCCGTACTTAGGCTATGTTATTGGTAATGGTGGAATATCAACGGACCCTGAAAAGATAAGCGCTATTATAAATTGGCCTGTGCCAAAAACTGTTCGTCAAGTTCGTGGATTTTTAGGAATCGCCGGTTGGTACCGAAGATTTGTCGAAAAATTTTCTAGTATAGTTTTCCCAATTACAGAAGTTATTTCTAGGAAAAAGAAATTTTGTTGGACCCCTGATGCAAACGCAGCCTTTGAGAAAATTAAAAAACTCCTTACCACCACTCCCATACTAGTTAACCCGGATTTTTCAAAAAAAATTTTCCTGCATTGTGATGCCAGCGACTATGGAATAGGTGCAGTCTTGGTACAACTGGATGAAGAAGGAAACGAGAAACCCGTAGCATTTATGAGTAAAAAATTGAACAGTGCGCAAAGAAACTATAGCGTAACAGAACGAGAATGTCTGGCCGCGGTAGAAGCAGTAAACCGTTTTAGATGCTACCTGGAGCTACAGGAATTTGAATTAATTACAGACCACGCAAGCCTCGTCTGGCTTTTACGCCAACCTGATCTTTCAGGACGGCTAGCGCGATGGGCTTTTAAATTGCAGGCTTACAAATTCACCATTAGTCACCGTAAGGGTAAAGAAAATACGGTACCGGATGCTCTGTCACGCTGTTTTAAAGAAGAAATTTCTAAATTAACATCTGCTGAACCGGAAATAGATCTAGATTCATCGCACTTTGGAGACCAAGATTATTTGGACCTAAAGGAGAAAATTACACGAGAATAAAGTAAATACCCAGATATTCGAGTGATAGATAAGTTTGTTTATATTAGAACCGAGCATTACCAGGGTGGAATTGAAACGGACCAATTGAGCTGGAAATTGTGGATACCGGAAAAATTAAGACGGGATGTTATTAAAAGGGCTCACGATAATCCTCTTACCGCACACGGAGGGATGGGCAAAACTGTTCATCTCATCCGCAGAAACTTCTATTGGCCTGGCCTCGTGAAAGATATTAGAGATTATGTAAGCAAATGTGAAACATGTAAAACCACAAAAGCACCAAACATTATCCTGCGACCGGAAATGGGAAAACATCGTATCCCTCCGACCTTTTCAGCGCCTCTATGTCGATATTCTTGGACCGTATCCCAGAAGTAAAGCAGGCCATATAGGACTTCTTATCGTATTGGATCACATGTCCAAGTTTCACTGGTTGTTCCCGTTAAAAAAATTCGCTTCAAATATTATTATTCAGTATCTTGATAAACAAATTTTTCATGTTTATGGAGTACCAGAGACCCTAGTAAGTGACAATGGTTCGCAATTTCGTGCGAACGATTTCAATGCCTTTTTGACAAAACTGGCAGTTAAATATATTTACACAGCCGTTTACTCGCCCCAAAGCTATGCGTCGGAACGAGTAAATAGATCTATTATAGCTGGAATACGTGCTTATTTAAAGAACGATCAAAGACTTTGGGACGAAAATTTATCTCAAATTAGCTGTGCGTTACGAAATTCTTTTCACCAGACAATTCAAACTTCTCCGTATCACGCTTTATTTGGATTCGTTATAATTACACATGCTACTTCATATTCGTTATTGAAAAACCTTAAGATTTTAGATGAACCTTCTTACAACCTGTCTCGTGATGACAATCTTCATCTCATACAATTAGATTTGAGGAAAAATATAAGAAAGGCGTATGAAATTAATCGTGAACAATATAATCTCCGTGCACGTCCCATAAGTTTCCGGATTGGTCAGGAGATTTATAGGAGAAGTTTTGCCCAAAGTAAGGCTGGAAAAGATTTCAACGCAAAATTATCACCACTTTTTATAAAAGGAAGAATAAGGGAAAAATTAGGATCACATTATTACAGCATTGAAGACCAGCAAGGTAAACTTGTTGGAACATATCATGCAAAGGACCTTCGTCCTTGAATAGTAGCTCTAGCCAATAATTCGACAAAATATTTTATATATACCTGCACATTCCATTTCTCAACTGCGAAGGCTAGTACAAATGAGAGAGACATTTTTAAATGAAGAACAATTACGTAAGAATTTAACTATGCGAACACCCTATTATCCAAATGCAAGACGACAAATTTCTGAGTTAGAAGCTGAGGAGCCTCAAGATTTCGTGTCCATGGACGAAGTTAATGCTGTAGGCACTAATGAAAAGAAGAATTATTGTTGAAATTGCGGAAAACCCGATCATTTTTGGTATGATTGTGTGGAAGAGCGAACCATATTTTGCCATGGTTGCGGTACAAAAGACACGTATAAGCCGCAATGCCCCAAATGTTCCATTAAAAAGATTTCATTTTCAAAGATATCACAACAGAATTCAAAAAACTAAATTCCGCTGCCTCATCAGATAACTCTAGTCAGTCAACAACTAAAGATACAACAAATTTAAAAATTTTTCAAAAACCAAAATTACCCATCGACTATAAAGAAGAAGACCAAACCAAAATACGTTTTCCTATTAGTCCATACCATGAGCGTTGGAAAAATTATGTTGCTAGTAGGAATAAAATTTTTTCGTCCACGTCCATCGAAAATAATGCTTCTAAACCTAAAAGATCAACACGTCGCATGCGAGACTTTTACAAGCTTCGTAGACGTTGTAGAAAGTTTTTAATTTCCGCTATCATTAGCAATAATAGCGATAATCGTTATTATGCTAAAGTTTCCTTTTTGGAATATACCGAATTTGGCCTTCTCGACACTGGAGCTAGTATTTCATGTATCGGTGGAGAGCTGGCTCAGAATAACTTTGTACATTTTAAAAACTTTTATAAATGCCGCTCACAGGTTAAAACTGCGGATGGCCGGTCACAAACAGTTACTGGATGGTTTTCAGTAGAAATAGAATTTAAAGACCGAAGGCGCGCAATCAATCTTTTTATAATACCTTCTATTACCCAACACCTGATATTAGGCATAGATTTTTGGAAGGCATTTGATTTAGTCCCTAATATAATAGAATCCGTGGATCTTATAGATCAAAATAAATTATTGCAAGATCAGATAGGTAAACATGAAAAGACCCAATCCCCAGATCGAGTTAATGTGGAATCACCACCGGATGAATATCCTCTAACACATACCCAACGTCAACAATTACAGGCAGTAATTAAGCTATTTCCCAGTTTTGAAAGACAAGGGTTTGGAAGAACCAGTTTAATTCAACACCATATTGAGGTGGTAGGCTCCAAACCCATAAAACAGAGATTCTACCCGGTCTCTCCGGCGGTAGAAAAATTGATGTATGCCGAAATCGATCGGATGTTAAGCCTTAAAGTAATAGAACCATCACAGTCACCCTGGAGCTCACCCATGCAATTGGTAATAAAGCCCAATAAAGTTCGTCTTTGTTTGGATGCCAGAAAACTTAACGTGGTAACACAGAAAGACGCATATCCCCTTCCTTCTATCGAAGGCATATTTTCAAGACTTCCCAAGGCTAATATTATTACAAAACTAGATTTGAAGGATGCGTATTGGCAAATCGGTTTGTCCGATTCGGCTAAGCCGTTAACAGCCTTTACCATACCAGGTCGCCCTTTGTATCAATTTACCGTAATGCCTTTTGGGCTTTGTAATGCCCCCTCAACAATGTGTCGATTGGTTGATCAGATTATACCTCTTGATTTGCGATATGCTGTTTTCGGTTACTTCGACGACTTGATAATTGTGTCTGAGGACTTTGTATCGCACTTGTCGGTGTTAATTCGTATCGCGGAAGAATTTCGTAAGGCAAATTTGACGTTGAATATTGCAAAAAGTAGGTTCTGTGTTGTTAAGGTTCCGTACTTAGGCTATGTTATTGGTAATGGTGGAATATCAACGGACCCTGAAAAGATAAGCGCTATTATAAATTGGCCTGTGCCAAAAACTGTTCGTCAAGTTCGTGGATTTTTAGGAATCGCCGGTTGGTACCGAAGATTTGTCGAAAAATTTTCTAGTATAGTTTTCCCAATTACAGAAGTTATTTCTAGGAAAAAGAAATTTTGTTGGACCCCTGATGCAAACGCAGCCTTTGAGAAAATTAAAAAACTCCTTACCACCACTCCCATACTAGTTAACCCGGATTTTTCAAAAAAAATTTTCCTGCATTGTGATGCCAGCGACTATGGAATAGGTGCAGTCTTGGTACAACTGGATGAAGAAGGAAACGAGAAACCCGTAGCATTTATGAGTAAAAAATTGAACAGTGCGCAAAGAAACTATAGCGTAACAGAACGAGAATGTCTGGCCGCGGTAGAAGCAGTAAACCGTTTTAGATGCTACCTGGAGCTACAGGAATTTGAATTAATTACAGACCACGCAAGCCTCGTCTGGCTTTTACGCCAACATGATCTTTCAGGACGGCTAGCGTGATGGGCTTTTAAATTGCAGGCTTACAAATTCACCATTAGTCACCGTAAGGGTAAAGAAAATACGGTACCGGATGCTCTGTCACGCTGTTTTAATGAAGAAATTTCTCAATTAACATCTGCTGAACCGGAAATAGATCTAGATTCATCGCACTTTGGAGACCAAGATTATTTGGACCTAAAGGAGAAAATTACACGAGAACAAAGTAAATACCCAGATATTCGAGTGATAGATAAGTTTGTTTATATTAGAACCGAGCATTACCAGGGTGGAATTGAAACGGACCAATTGAGCTGGAAATTGTGGATACCGGAAAAATTAAGACGGGATGTTATTAAAATGGCTCACGATAATCCTCTTACCGCACACGGAGGGATGGGCAAAACTGTTCATCTCATCCGCAGAAACTTCTATTGGCCTGGCCTCGTGAAAGATGTTAGAGATTATGTAAGCAAATGTGAAACATGTAAAACCACAAAAGCACCAAACATTATCCTGCGACCGGAAATGGGAAAACATCGTATCCCTCCGACCTTTTCAGCGCCTCTATGTCGATATTCTTGGACCGTATCCCAGAAGTAAAGCAGGCCATATAGGACTTCTTATCGTATTGGATCACATGTCCAAGTTTCACTGGTTGTTCCCGTTAAAAAAATTCGCTTCAAATATTATTATTCAGTATCTTGATAAACAAATTTTTCATGTTTATGGAGTACCAGAGACCCTAGTAAGTGACAATGGTTCGCAATTTCGTGCGAACGATTTCAATGCCTTTTTGACAAAACTGGCAGTTAAACATATTTACACAGCCGTTTACTCGCCCCAAAGCAATGCGTCGGAACGAGTAAATAGATCTATTATAGCTGGAATACGTGCTTATTTAAAGAACGATCAAAGACTTTGGGACGAAAATTTATCTCAAATTAGCTGTGCGTTACGAAATTCTTTTCACCAGACAATTCAAACTTCTCCGTATCACGCTTTATTTGGATTCGACATGATTACACATGCTACTTCATATTCGTTATTGAAAAACCTTAAGATTTTAGATGAACCTTCTTACAACCTGTCTCGTGATGACAATCTTCATCTCATACGATTAGATTTGAGGAAAAATATAAGAAAGGCGTATGAAATTAATCGTGAACAATATAATTTCCGTGCACGTCCCATAAGTTTCCGGATTGGTCAGGAGATTTATAGGAGAAGTTTTGCCCAAAGTAAGGCTGGAAAAGATTTCAACGCAAAATTATCACCACTTTTTATAAAAGGAAGAATAAGGGAAAAATTAGGATCACATTATTACACCATTGAAGACCTGCAAGGTAAACTTGTTGGAACATATCATGCAAAGGACCTTCGTCCTTGAATAGTAGCTCTAGCCAATATACGAGGAAAACACCATTATTGTCTAGTTTGTAAGGTTCGGAGTTCTATTTTATTTTATTTTGTTTCTTTACTGAAAATAACATTTGGTTACACCGGTCTTGAGATTATGTCATACCATGAAACTCAATCATCTCTGTATTTTTTTTTACCTATTTTATTGGCAACCCTGCCATTGACAAAGACATAATTCGTTGCGTCTGGCACTACTCCAGTGGATCTTATGTATTTTGACGTGTTTTCTTTTCAATCACGTTCGTTATATACCAATGGTAACGGGACTATCAGAAGATGCTTCGAGAAACGTCGAAAAACGGTGAATAAAAGAAAAAAATGGGATAGAAGCTAGCGTGGCGAATAACTGAAAAATGTTCAGGCAGTTGGTGTTGTGGAGTTTGAAGAACAAACATGGTTTGAGTGAAAAAAAAAGTTGAAAATTAGTCAGAAAATAAAAGAACTATAATTTGAAAAAGTATAACAGCCACATAAGACAATCAACTCAAAGTTTACAATACATATAAAAAAAACCCTGACTTAAAAATATTTAACAATATCATACTTAAAATTAGTTAACAAAAAAACAGCCAAGTAAAATGTGTAACAAAACCCAAAATTTACAAATAGTTAACAAAACCTCACTTAACATTAGTTAACAACATCTTCCTTAAATTTAGTTAACAAAACCTCACTGAAAAATAGTTATCAACATCTTGCTTAAAATTAGTTAACAAAAAATCAGAGAAGTAAAACATTTATGTAACAAAACCAGAAGTTACCAATAGTTAACAAAATCACCCTTATTAAAAAAAATAGTAACAACAACAACCAAGTCAAATATTCAAGAAGACAGCTTAAAATTTCTAATAACACCACAATATCAAATTAGTTAACGAAACCACCAGTTCATAAAACATAACCTAAATATTTAAAATAATTAAATTCAAAGAAGTAAAATAAAAGAAGTCCCCGGTTGGCAAACACAACAACAAAATTTGAAGGTTAACAACATCCATTCCGAAATGATTCGCCACCACCGCTTCGACTGATCAACAGTAACAACAACTTTAAAGGATACATGGTAGTAACAACTTTAAATCATCAACAGCAACAACAACAACCGCACTTTTAAACCAGCAACATCCACAACTATGGTCTAAAAATCATCCCGCACATAACCTAGACGAAAACATTTTATCCTCCAGCAACAACTACAACAGCGTTAATTAAACTACAAAGTCTGCAAAGGAATAAGTATATTGAACATACGTAGGTAAAAGTATTCTGGGTGTCTGACAGGTAGAAATAAAGTAGAGACAAATTAAACGAATTTTTATGATGATAGGAAATACTCAAATAGAAAGGTAAAAGCTTCATTAACTATGAATAAAATATAAGAAACAAAAAAAACCATGTTGAATTTAAAAATTAGGAAAATATAAAGAAATAAGTTTGGTTCTTAAAAAAATTTAGATAGAAAAGAAGAAATAAGAAATTAAAAGTAAAAATTTTAGTATTTGCAAGTATTTGAGTTTGCCGTGTGAAAAAAAATTAAAACAAATAAAAGAAAAATCCCACTAAATGAACAATATTTGCAATTTCGTAAAAAAGGGGAAAAGAAATAAAACTCAAATTTGCACTTAAAAAGAAAAAAGTAGAGAAAAACCGAAAAGGACAGATATTACTTTGAGCACCCATAATTAAACTTTTATTCCAGCTTACAGTCATTTTCGTCAACAAGTTCCGGAGGCCTTCATGAACCACGACGGATGATGGTGAGTTTTTCTAAATTTTCTAAATTTTCTTGATTGAAATTGAATGAATGTTGTAATTGTAGCTTAATATAAACTAGGGTACCACCCTCGTATAATATTAAAATACAACTTGCATCAAGACCTGCCGTTCTTAGAATTTTCATATTGAAAAAAAATTACTATTATTTTCGAAGTTATTTTTTTATCCTAGTGGGACAAAGTAATTAAACATTTTTTTATTAGTTCTGTTCCTGGCAAAATTACATTCTGATTAGTTTTTTTTTTCTTTGTTTTATTTTTTTTTATTATTTCTTTAAAACAATTTAAATTTTGGTCAAACACTTTTATTTAAATTTTTTTTTCATCACTACTTGTTTACTTTTATTATATATTTAAAATTATATATTTTTATTATATTGTTATTTCAGCCTTATTTTGATTATATTTTGTTAATTTTTTTTTTGCAATCTATAGTTGTTTTGGTAGGAATAGCATAAAATTTTTTATAGTTGAGGTAATTAAATTCCCTGTAGGAAAACCCAGTTTAAAAAAAAACTTGAAATTCCATAAAAAGAAAAAAAAATTATTAAAAAGAATATAAACAAAATCAAATATGTTAAATATAGTGTATTTTCATATGGCAATAAGCTTGAACGATAATTTTATTAAATTGTAATATACAACCCAATAAGTTGTTAGATTTAAAACAGGTATTTAATGAATAAAATGAGCAAAAATTTAATTATCATGGAATAATCTGATCCCTGAGTTTTCCTTCTGAAGGAGTGGTAACGTACGGTATTTGTCTTTAGGGGTCCTAGCAATTATTCGTCACTAGGGCAATTGGGAGGTAGGGTAAAGGACGAGGCTCATCAATACATCAGATGAGGCCATGTTTGTTGGATGCGTCAGTAGAATAAGTCAACATAGCCCACTTTTTTCCCCTTAGCTTTGTTTATAAATTCCAATTTCGAAGTACAAAACTCTTATTTATTGTTTACTAATTATTATTTTTTTTTGTTGTAAAAAATAGGGAGTCTATAACAACGAACTCCTACTGTTCAGTAGCGAGAGTGTTGTAGTGAGGACCGAACCCCCCTTAACCGACTGTTAGCTAGCCACTAAAATCAATGGCTCCCGTAGTCCTCAATACGAACAACTCTCCGATTGCTAGGTTTGTAGTAATCTACCATCCTACGTGTTTATTCGTGGTTAACAGCAGTAGTGAAATGTAGTATTGCCTTTGATTTGTGCAAATATTACATTTACGTTATACAATCTAAAACTAAGTTTGTCAACTGCTGATCTTCTCTCAAAGAATCCCAGTCTTCTTTGTCCAAATAATTGAAAAATCCAGTTTCAGACATATTGAGGTTTGGATAAATTGAAGTATACAAATCATTATATCTAAAAAGAATATAATTTAATTTTATTGAAGCTACTTTTGCAGTTTGTTTCTTGTTTGAAGTACTCTCATCCGAATCGATTTCGATAAAATCTGTAGCCTTTTCTGTTTGCTTTGCAAACTTTTTTATTTTTTTTTTGGCATTTAGTTGTCTTGGATTTATTGATTTTCTTTTCCTTGGATCTTTTTTGTTCCATTGCTCTTCTGGTTGTAGATATGCTGATAGCTTTGTGACTTGATGTTTTGATAATCGTGAATAATCGTGTTCTTCCGAAATTCGTGCTTTTATATTAAATTTTTCGGGGCTGTCTAAAAGAATTTTTTGACGTTTAGCATCTTCGTCTGCTATTTTATCAAACATATTGTAGCGATATCTGAGATCTTTCAAGGAACTTATGTTTTCCTTACGGTCGATCCTTATAAAATCTCCAGGCCGCAGTGATCTTCGCGTTAAAAGGATGTGCTTCTGCAAAAAAAAATAAACTCAACTGGTGCATTGCTAATATGTTCTCCACTAGGATCTATTAGAATACCCATAATATGTGTCCACATTGGTAGAAATGAACAATATTTGTTTAAAATAAAATTACACATATCTTCATTTTTATATTCGTTGTTTTCACCTCCAATGAACTAATTTTTAATGTCTTCACAAATATTGTCATATATTTTTAAAAACATTCTTTTAAATGGACTTCTTGAAGCAATTAACTCTAAGTGGCTTAAATCTTCGTCGTACAAAATATTGCTACTTTCAGAATCAACATCCCCGACAGCCAATTTATTCATTTTCAAAATATCATAGCTTTCCCAAAAAGTGTAGTTCTTTTTTTGGAAAGATGAAAACAATAAACAAATTCTTAAACCAAAACTTGCAGTCTTCTAATGTCTTAAGATCGAAAGCCATCGTCAAAGCGTGTTTGATCAAGTAACGCTGCGAATTTTTTCTACCGATTTTAACATTCAAGTCCTTACACATGATATGTATTTAGTGAGCTTTACACCATTGTACAATAACTTTTGGCCTTTTATAAAGATTGCGATTGTGTTAGAAGTTATAGCAATTTTCCAAGTATTCGGAAATATTTTGATTATTGCATGATTTTAAAACTGAACCAAATAACGCATGGCTTACATCTGTACAAACTCTTTGGAAGAATGGCCACTTAAACTTATTATCTACGCAATAAACTTTTAATTTTTCAAGAATTGAGTATATATCATTAAGTGTATGGCGAGAGAGAATAGCAGTTGCAACACGAATTATAATTTTCTCATTTTTAACCCTCATTACAATATTGTACACCAGCACTCGTTTTTCTGCACACTCAATTTGGCGCACACTTTGTCCAGATGCATCAAAATGTATCGTATAATTAGCGTCTTTGAGTATTTTTGGGTTTGCTGCGAAAGTCACAAAAGTTGCTTTTCCCCAACAGAATATTTGTAAAGGCGATGCGGTATGTTGGATGTAATCTTTATACTTTCCCTGCTGCATTAAAAAACCTCATAAAAGGGATCTGGGTGAAGCCATTTGTCTGAGTTCCCTTCTGACTTACATTACGTAGTGTGGAAAGTTTTTGAGCATTCTGCAAATTTCCACTTTTTGCGATATCATCTGATGCCTTTAGAATTTGATATTTTCTATAGAGATAAGCACTTTGTTTTTCTAATGACTTCTTTACTATTTTACGAGTTATACCTCGTATCTGCGAAACTCGCTTTTCTCCTTCTTTATGAAAATATTCTCCGCATCTATGTACCAAAACTCTTCCATCAGGATATATTTTAAATCTTTATTTGCAGCAAGTGGATATTGTGCATTTTCCGTACACTAGTAAACCAGATAATAGTTTTTTTGTGTTATAGAAAGAAATCATACAAGAGTTGTTCAATTTTGAATATTCCTGACGAATAACATCAAGAACGATTTTATTTTGTGATAACTTAAGTTTTTTGTCATCCTCTTGAAATATGAAGGACGGATCAACTTCGAATTCACCAATAAAATCCGCAAACTTTTTCGTGCATTTTGTTTCTTCTAATTTTTTCCTTATAATACATACATTCAGTTGTTCATTTGGATCAGGAATCTTTCGATATGTTTGAAAACGTTCTAAATTCAAACTAATATCTGAAGTCTCGAAAGGACCAAGAGTTAAGTTACTATTATTGGCAACATTTAAACTGTCTTTGAAAGTTGTGTCTTCTACCTCATCATCTAAGACTTCATTCGAAATATTCGTTTCAATAATATTTACTTTATCAGATATAGCTACAGTGCCATTGTTATCAAAAGTTTTTTCGGTTAAATCAACAAAACTTACTTCAACCGAATCAACATTCTCTACACTTTCATGATAAATCGATTCTTTTGTTTTTAATGTAACTATATTTGATTCACTTTCATGCAATTTACTTTCAATATTGTAACTGTCAATTGAATTTTCTATTATAAGCTTATCTGATTTACTATTGCATTTCATTAAAAAATTTTGGAATAGTTCTTCTAACATACCTTTTAACTCTTTTACAAAATTGGCCAATACTTTTCCAATATCAGTATCAGTATTAACCATTTAGGCATGCTCACATTTTTCACCTGTTATTTGATCTTTTTCCTTATCATCTTCCAAGAAGGCACTAATACTTTCTGGCTCAAGATTTATATTTATGGGTTTTATGCCACTTTTTTCCATGCTGTCATACAGAGTTGTCAAAACTTCTAAAGCGTCAATTTCGTCAATGCCTAAGAGTTCTTTTCCCAATGGCAGGTTCTGTTTAGATGGCTCAATCATGGGAGAAGATTGTACATTGCCTACTTCTATATATTTACCCAAGTCTATTAAAGCATCTAAAGCACTTTTTTCATCAACGCTTAATCCGCTTAGTTCCAGCTGAGAGCCTTGTTTAAGTGATGTTATTATTGAGGGATATGGCATATCACTCACTACTGCACTTTGACATAAGCTTATTAAAGCATCTAAAGCATTTTTTTCATCAATGCCTAATTCTCCTATTTCTGTTTCTAAAGCGCTCAGACCAGTTTTTTCTGCCGAACATGTTTTGTCTATATTACTATCGGTCATATTTTTTGAAAGTCGCTTTATCTATTTATGAAAAGAAAATATTTATTAAATGTTTAAGTCTTATATCTATTCAAACCATTTTTTATTTCTTACTTTTGTGGATATCATTTTTCTATTTTTAATTGTGTTTCCAATTCTCATTTTAAGAAACATGCCATCATTATATTCGTTAATAATGCATTCAAATTCATCAGAAGTAAGGTCTTGAGATATTTCTCTGCTTTGAAGTTTTTTTTAAAGAATATTGTCTAATTTTCCTAAATTTCTCATCTTGTGCTGTAAATAGTTAAAATTACAACATTGATTTATTTTACCACACATCAAAAATTTTTCATTCTACGTAATATTATGTAACGGTGCATTGAGTATTTTGTGAATTTAATGCCAATGGTAAGCTATTATGTGATTAACCGCATACAACTAATGTTAATGCATGTGTGTGCCTTTGCATGGCGCAGAAGAATAAAAGATCATACACACACACATGCATGTCGTTTGTACACGCGCTCATGCGTAGAAAGAAGCAAGTATCACAAATTATTCCATCAGGAAGTGTTTTCTTCTTTACTCTTACACCTACAATACTCAAACAAATTTCTTGCAAACAGTGCTGTTAACGTTTGTTTTATAAGATTTCGCTGTAGTAAAGCATTTGAAAAATCCCTCATATCGTGAAAGTTCTTATAAGATGTCTTGTGCAGGACACTAGTATGTAGCATACATACTCGTACACGTATGATCAATTAAATAAGTAAATGAGGAAAACATACGTATTTTTGTACAAAATTAGTAATTTTTTCTGTTACGTAACATTTTCAAAGACACCCTCCCCCACCATAACAAATCGCAACAAAACTCAAACCCCCATCCCCCCTAGACCGTTACGTAATATATGGACAGCCCCTAACAATATGTACACACAATTGTATGTATATTATATTGTATTTTAAAATATTTCGTTGTTCGTTTTGGAACACCCTCTAATTTTTAACTCTCATGTATTTGTTGTACATACTCTGTCCAAATTTCAGATCCGTAGCTCTTACGGTTGCTGAGAAAATAGATTGCGATGGACAGACGGACAGCGTAGCGAAAACAATACGGTTCCTTTTCACCTTTGGTGTACGGAACCCTAAAAAGCAGAAAACAACAGCTGTTTCTGCTAAAAAAAAATTAGAAAATAGCAAAAAATTTGAGTTTAAAAAATTTAGTTGAACCCACTAAAATGTGATTGGCTACGTTGTACTATGTTTGCTTGTACTTGATTTTTTTTTCTTAAAAATTCAAGAATAATTATTTTCATACACAATCATTTTCTATAAAACATAATATTTGAGGCTCTATATAATAGAAAAAATAACTGAACAAATCTTTCTACTATCGGAGTTAATTTTAAAATATTATCATATTATTATCAATATTATCTATTAAAATAATTCAAATTTCAAGTACTCACTTCAACAATGACTTCAAGCTTCTTTTTAAATTGAATATTTTAAAATTTTGTATATAATCAAATATTTCACTTTAATCAAATATTTCACACTTATTTTATGCAAGAATAAAATATAAAACACTTGCACAATTCACTTAAAATTTTCTTCAACACTTCTACAGCGCAATTGCACATGAATAGAAAAATTCATATGCATTCAAGTTTTTTTAATGTATAGACAGTTGCGAGCATGGAAATAGCAGTATCAAGAAAATAGAATATTGGAACAGTATATTGGAGTATATTGCATTAAAAAGGTTTAAATAAAATTCTATGCGTAATAGTAATCTGGCAATATGTATTTTAAGAAAAAAGCGACACACCTACAGCCAATGCTGTTTTTTTTTAAAGGCCATAACTCACTATCCTACACAATGAGATGATCTACGAAAAAATTCAACCCTAATCTGATGAATTCTTATTGTTTTTTTTTTAATTTTCAAAAATTGTATTTTCTCAAAAATCGCACGAGTGTGAATGATAGTGTATAACGATCTTAAGTATGAATACCATTTTTTACGATTATATATAATTTTTACCAACCAGAATTTAATTTACATACATTTTATTTTCTTTTCTCTGTTCTCAGGTACAACATGAAAAAAATATTTGATAATGTTTTGGTATTGCTATTTCCGTGTTCGCAACTATATGTTTTTATGCATGCACTTTAATATGTTCTTCAGTTAACAGTTATAAAAAGTAGTGTTGCTGCGAACGCAGTTTAAAAAAATGTGACGTTAGCAAAATTCTAAAGCTACGCAAAAACACCATTTTTTGTACACACTTTATTTTATTCATACTGCCCAATGAAGTAATAAAATGAATTTTTTAAGTAAAATTTTTTCACTGTTTTTTATGTTTGGAAATTGGAAAATGTTAATTTGTTTAGGATTTTGGCTGCAGTTGCGGTCTCAATGTTATTCTTTTTCATTTTATGACAGACAAAGCTTCAATCATTTGGACAAAGATTGGTAAGCATATTGTTATGAATTTTGATGAATTCCGATCGGTTTTGAGTATAATTTTTGAGCTAATTTTAAACTACCGACTTCTACAAAGCACACTAGAAGATAAAATATTAACCACTTTTGTCGTTCATCACATACCCGATTGATCGAAATGTTTTTTTTTTTGATTATTCGATTTGTTAAATAGAGCCTCATTTCATAAAATGACATACGGGTCTGTTCTGTAAAACGAATCGTTTTTCAAAACGAGAAATTAAAAAAAAACGAGAAAATTGAGGACTATGCTCTATAAGAGAAACCTTTCGAATTGTTTAATCCCATTGGGGATGTCAGTCATTTAAAATAATATAATTTGTAACTTTTTTACTCTCTATCGGCAAAAATTAGCCCTTATTGACAATATCTTACTAATCTCGGATGCTTTGTAAATTGATGTAGCATGTTAATAGTAGTCAATTGCTGTCGACAGAGAGTAGCCAAATGAGCATTTTTACTGTCGTCTTAATGTGACGTCGACGACGCCATTCACAATAAGGGGGATTAATATTTTAAATTAAAGAAGTGTGTTACATATGCCAATAAAGCCATCTATTTATTCATTAACTTATTAGTTATTTATTTTTTAATTACATACAGCCTTATTTTTAAAACTTATTAAAGTTTTGTAAAGGCTTTTTAAAACAAATTTTCATAAAAATTTTTTCTTAAAAAGTTTTTATAAAGTCCTAATAAGTTTTATAAATAAGGCTGATATTTATTTACGTATTTATAAAAACAAAAAAATTAGTAAAAAAAAACAATCACACTTCTATACAAAAACTCATAAACATGGCTCAATTGCATGAAAATGGCATTTTTATATCTATGCATGTAGTAAATATATTTATTTGTAGCTAGTGGTGCATGGCTAATGGTTTAGGCCTATTGGGGATGTCAGCCATTTAAAATAATTGACAACGCACTACGTGTAGTACCTCAGTGGTAGTGTGGAAATCTACACAATTCATACTTACTTATGAAGAGTATACATGCGCCCAAATAAGCATAACCACTATAGAGGATATGTATGGAGCTAAATATGGCAAGGCACTTACATACATAAGTATGTCCCTTGGGAAATGTATGTAGTTCCATTGGCAGTGGCATGTAAAACACGGGATTCCGATATTTAAAAGTCAGTAAACTTTAGTTTTCTCGTTTATTTTAAATGTTTATTAATTACATTAGTTTAATTTTAGTTACAAAAAATTACAAAAGAAAAATATTCAATTACTGCACCAAGAACCTGAAGTTTCTGTTTTTTTTTATCATTGGAAAATACAAACGAAATAAACATAATTGACTGAAGGTACGGTCACACTTGTCAAACATTTGCCCAAATGCTAATGAAAAATCTTTCCATTCAAAGAAAAGTTTGTCAATTTAAACAGTAGCCAATAACGTTGAATTCTATGACATTACCTATTAGTTGTGTTTGAAACTATTTCATTTGATAAGTCATGTTTTAGACTTGGCAGTTTTTCTTGAAGCAATTATCTTCAATTCTTTTCTAAAACTGCTCGTTTGTTTACACTCGGACGGTTTCTTGTTCAATTTTCCTATTGCTTTAATGCTGCGAATGAAATAACAAAAGAGAATTGAAGTAACTTTTCTGAACAAGCAAGTCAGTACCCCTCTTCTTTCTTCTTTCCTCTCTCTCCCATAATCTCAGACTTGCTGCAAGAAAAACTGCCGAGTCTAAAATATGAGTAAACAAGTGTCGGCTCAAAACTTTTTTCATTAGTGTTTGTTGGTTACGCTTTTTTTGGGAAAATTTTTGATAAGTGTGACCATACCTTAATACTATTCGCAAAAAATCTTCGCACCAATCATTTAGGCAGTTGTAGCAATCACAAGCTTGTTTGGAACTAGCATTAGCGTCTTTCATCCATTCTTTGAAAAGCTCTTCATCTTTCTTCAATACCAAGCACTGTCCCATTACTGTATACCCCTGAATGTAATAGACAGAAAAAGTTAGAATTCAAGTGTTTTACTTTTGTAGTTACAGCCATGTGCCCTTTATTATGAAAGTGGTCCAAATCATATGCATTTTTGCTTCGGAATATTAAAAAAAAAATCTTAAAAATTGCAATATATATTAAATAAATTTATATTAATCGAGACTATAAAACATGACTTAGACCACTTTCATAATTAAGGGCACATACATATATAGTGAAAATATTTTCTATAATTTATGGCAATAAAACTTACTTTAACGAATCCAGCTCCAACTAAACGTCCTCCCAAAGTCTCACCGATGTCCGCGAGAGCCGTAACAGGATTACCACTCCTGTTCGGCAACGAAATTTCCGCATTTTGGAACACGAAAACGACAGGCACGTAGCCAAAGAGTCAGGGTATCCCACGTGTAGAAGCTTCATCCGGTTGCTGGAAACGACATATACCACCGTACAGGAACTAGGAGTTTCTAAAATCCACTCCTAGAGTTTTTTATTGTCTCCCGTGTCTTTTTTATTTATTATAATAATAACAGCTGTGCTGCCAAGTGCAGTAATATTTCAACAATCACGTAGCGCTACCAACCACTGCATTTTATCGTCTTTAGCCATCCCTGTGTTGAAAATACACCACTGTTATCGAAACAATAAAAAAATGTAATTTTAATGTTTAATTTGCTTAATATTTATTAATAATTGCAAATATAAGGTAATAATAATCTTTATTAATATTAATATTTATTATTAGTTTGAATTCGTGGTGGTAGTTGTTATTTGTGCTGCCACATATAACTGTGCTATCTACATATTATACCTGTATTATCAGTAGCTGCACACTATTATTGACCTTTTATAAAATGTTTGCGAATGGGAAAATATTTACGAAGTTGTAAGTTTGATGTGGTATATCTTCTGAATTCCACAAATTCAGAAAATGACAGTCACCAATTTAAAAAAGTAGTTTTGTTTTCTATCGATTGTTATTTGTTGCAACACGCTAATATAAGTAGTTTCTATTTTATAAGTATAAAACTTTTGTCCTTATTTTTGAGCTTTCGACGAGTTTTCTAGGATAGAACTTCTGAAATAAAGTATTTCAGAAAATGACATTCACAATTTCTGAAAGTTATTTTTATTATCTATCGAAGGATATATATATAACTTTATATCTGCCATACAGCAGTTACTATTTTATAGGCATTAAACTTTCTTGTTAAATTTTAACGGTCTAATTCATAAAAAATATTTTAGGATTATTACAGGTTTATTTGACAAATTTCCCATAGAAATATGTCAAATAGGCGATTAATAAACCTGAATTATTTTTTATGAATAAGGCAGTAAGGATATAAAATTTTTTATTTGGACATAACTTCTGAGCTAAAGTAATTCAGAGTATGACAGTCACATATTTTACTTAATAAGTAAAATATTAATTTGGGATTATTAGTGCGTTTAAAAAATTTTAAACTTAAATTTTAACAATTCCCATAAAAAATCACTAATTATTAAATTGACTGCACCAGGTCAAAAAATACTTGTGTGGCAACACTCTATTCTTAAATAGCTGTTGTTGTTATTTACATTTATTTTCTTTTTAAATACTTTTACAACTACAATTTGAAGCTGAAAAAAAGTCAGCCAATGTAGTAATGGTAAAGAAAATAAAAAGCATGTTGATTATTGAGTTCTTGTTTCAACTTTGTTATTTGTTTTAAGCTACTCATTTGTTTAAATGAAAGTTTATAACATAATAACTCTAGTTGTTCTTAGAAACTTTGGGTAAAGGTTCCCTGATGATCTGCATTAGCAACAGTGAAATGCGCATAGGATCCAGCTAAGCCCCTCAATAATCAATTTCAATGTATTTTTAATTAAAAAAAATATTTTACTTAATAAGTAGAATATTAATTTGGGCTTATTAGTGCGCTTAAGAAATTTTGAACTTAAAAAAATTTATTGCTAAGTCAAAACGATTTAACTGACATAATCTGCCAAATCAATCTTAATGTGATACTATAAAACGTTGTAGCGATTATATATGCTATAATTGAACGACCATAGATTTTTCGGGTGTTGTAAAATAGAGCTGACAAACTATAGATAGTCACGCCATTCGATATTTTCGATAGTTTGTTGAAAAACTATTGATACTATCAATAGTATCGAATTATTTTACACTATGTTCACACGCCAACACGAACAGTCGTTTTGACTGTTGATATATGGATATAGTTAAAAAAATAGCTAAAAATTATAACTGCCTTATTCAGAAAAAATAATTTTGGTTTAAAAATGGTTTACACAACAAATTTTGTATGAAAATTTATTTGTAAACGTTTTTTAAACTTAAATTATTTCTTTCTGAATAAGGCCTTAAATAATTAATTTTATGTTTAATTTCATTCTAATTTTTCAATTTTAAACACATATCTTTTTTTTTGTCTACAAAAACATACCTACATATCGTCACCTTAAATGCAAACACACGTAACTACACAAAACTTCGAAATCGAGTTTTTGATTTATTATAGTTCATTTTATCAAACTACATGTTCACTCAAATATTTAGATCTCTGCGATGAAAAATGACGATTTTATTAAAGAAATTCAAACAGACGTAATTACGAATGCATATATTTTTTATTGCAAGGAACGTAACTAACAATGAAGCTTAAAGATACATAAAAAGGAAATAAATGTTTAAGAAGATATAAGAATCCATACTACAAGTAAATTTCGAAGAAAGTTTTCAAGAATACTTTATTATTATTGATTTTGTAACGTTATTTTTCTCCTGTAAAAAATATAAAAGTGTAGTTACATACGTTTGCATTTAAGGTGACGATACGTACATACTCGTTTGTATGTAATAATTTTGTTTTAATAGCCAATTCAGATAAATTAGCGATAATTTGTTATCAAAAAATTCAGTAAGATTCGGAATGGAAGAAAATGGTTCGCTCACAAATATTTCAATCAATATTCGAGCGCGAATCGTGAATGTGAATGAGAGTGAACATCGATATTTGTTGTCCGTGTGATCATGCTATTAGGAATGCTGAATTTCAATTTTCAATACATATCGCTCATTTATTCATTATTATAACTCAAATAAAAATAGTTTTGAAAAAAATGTGTTCTCAATTTATATACAACTCAGCGGATATATTAATAAACCTTTCTTCTATCAAGAGATGAGCTTGCACGCCATCGCGTGAATTTTTTTACACAAGATGAAATATGAATTGCCGGGGCATTCTGTATTATTAACTGAATAAATAAATTTTTTGAGTTATGACGTTATTATATTAATAGAGCGATATGTACTTATGTATTTTCAATAAGAGACAACTAATATGTTAAATTTTACCTAGTTTGTTGACAATTTGGTAATAAATTTTTTCAACGATAGTATCGCTATCGAGAAAACACTATCGATAGTCTAATAAAAACAAAACCATCGATACTATCGATACGATAGTTTGCCAGCTCTATTGTAAAATACGAACGGAGTTTAACTTTCATGATTTATCTATACTGCCCTCATATATGTATATGTATGTATGTACGGGTTTTTGTTGTAAAACGACAATACAACAAAAATTTCCAATTTCTTTCTTTTTATTTGTTTGTAAGTATACAAGTGCGTTCTGATATCACTCCTTATTTTCTGTTCTTGTCCTACTGCTTTGATAGAGATGCAACTGATCATTTGGGAAAACTCCCTGCCATTATCAGGACTAACTCCTAATCAAAAACTATAGGTATCGCCAGAGGCAATAAAATTATATGCCAGTTGTGTTTTAGACTATAAACTGAAGTCGACTTAATGTAAAACAAACAAACAAAAAAAAATTTGTGTAAACGTTTATGGTGGTTACTACAAAAATACTATGTAAAATTATTCCATTTTCTGTATCCCCAGCCTCTCCACACCGTCGCAAGACGTAAGAAATAATTGAAAATGGATCTTACGGGACTTACGGCTCTAGTTAAGAGTAAGAAAATATATAAAAAAAATCTACGGAAAACTACATTCCTATAATGGTGAGTTCATTTGCTAATCGGCTGAAGTCGCAACGCTGTGAGGACTCTTGGCTTGACTAAACAGGGACTTACTTCAGCTCACAACCCGAACCCATCACAATTATTAATTACAAGAACTTTCACTTTCAGGCCCCACGTTGGGCGCCATTATGTTATGTGTTCTCTTGTTGCGTCATATGTAGGGTGATCGATTATTCGACTTTTCCCAGAAACCGGTTTTCGTATAGTTCCAATATTTGAAATTATGAAAAACCCGGTTACGGTTTTTACAATTCAGGAAAAACCGGTCAACCGGTTTTTTTAAGTAAGAAAATTATTACACAAAAGTTTTGATTTTAGATTGCTTTATTAAAAAAAAGAGTTAACAGTTCATGTAAATACTATAAAACAATACAAAAATTAAAGGTAAAGCATAAAAATTGACTTCATATACTTATGTATGTATAGTACATAAATATGTATATATAATATACAGTTGAGGAATAAACTCTACATAAAACCATAATTTTTAGGGTTTGTGGAAATTTGGGAAGAAATTCAAAAAATTAATTATGCCAATATTTATGGTGCTAATAAATATGTTTATACAAAAAATAAAAAAATATTATAATAACAACTACAGTTGAATACTTTTGATTCAAAATACATAGAAAAAAAGTATACATACAGGGATAAAATACATGAAAAAATATGTGCAATATGTTTGATGTTGTCAACTTGTTTGAAAATTCTGTGATTTCTGGTACCAAGCCATCAACAAATGGCATCCAAATATGGTCTAATATGTTATTGTTATTATAATTATTTTTGAATTTTTTATTTTTTGTATAAACATATTTATTAGCACCCTAAATATTGACATAATTAATTTTTTGAATTTCTTCCCAAGTTTCCTCAAACACCAAAAATGATGGGTGTATGTAGAGTTTATTCCTTAATGGTATATGTATATGTACATGTGAATGTATGGACAAGGTGGATATCTATATAAAATATGAAGCAAAATGTCAACAAAACTAAAAAACACTTTTTGCAACTGTATTTTGATATTCATTGCACACCATAAGGCCAATTAAATTCGTCTCAGCTATTAACTCATAAAATAATTTGTCTTAAATTTCATGTTTCAGTAAATATCGCCATGCTCAAAAAAAGCTAAGAGCTTTTACACTAAAAAAACTTACATAAATCAACAAAACACACAAAATATACAAATCGGAAAGTATTCGACTCAGCCGGTTTTTAAATTGGAAAAAAACCGGACTATTCGACATTCGAAAAATCAACATTTTGAAAAAACCGACAACCGTATTGTAAAAACCGGGTTTTAAAACCGGTTTAAAAACCGAGTCGATCACCCTAGTCATATGTCATATAGACATGTCTTCCCGGTGCCTGATCTTAGGCGGTGCTGGCATGCTTGCGAATGCTCTGGCCTGAAGCTCGCCAGGTTGGGTCGGTGTTCTTGCCGTCAATCTTAGCCAAAAAAAAACATGCAATGAATACTAATAACAAAAATAAACATGCCAGCTATGGAATGTTATATAAAAAAATACGTGTGGCACTCGGGGACTGCCGCGGTAAAGCTATTGCTTAGCATTTTTTTAACAACTTATGCAAATTTATTTTTTTAAATAAAAAACCTACGAATTGTCATTTTGTTTGTGTTTATCATTTTTTGTCAACCACAATTGCTCTTAAGTACGCCACATTGTGTTTTCCTACATGTAAAAATCTGTTCTAGCAATACTGTATGTTAATAAAATCAATAGCATACTTTAGGCGTTAACATAGACTGGGCGATTCAAATAAAAATAGTCTTAGGTTTTTATTTTCGCTACGGAATTTCTTGATTCGTTCGACACCCTAAAAGTCTACGAATTGTCTTTTTGTTTGTGTTCATCATTTTTTGTCAACCACAATTGATCTTAAGTACGCCACATTGTGTTTCCTACATGTAAAAATCTGTTCTAACAATGCTGTGTGTTAATGAAATCAATAGCATACTTTGGGGGTTAACATACACTGGGCGATTCAAATAAAAATGGTCTTAGGATTTTTTCGTTACGGAATTTCTTGATTCGGTCGACACCCTCAAAGCCTGCGATAAAAGCTATGCAATAGCTTAAAAATTTTATGAAAACCCGAAAGCGAAGCGTAATAATTGAATATTATTACTTGCATGTTTTTGCACTTGATACTTACTACTTGTTCGTTGTCACACACACACATATATACAAGGCTAGACCGAATAGATATTAAATTGTTAGCTGATGTTGGTGCCAACTTTGGCGACTCCCTCCCACTTGAAAAGCAATGCTTTTCATACCGTGACAACCCGTTGCCATTGCTGTTGGGGTTGTCCCTAAAAAAATCAAACACTCCTTCTTCTCAATTTACACCCCCTTACATATGGTTCTCTTTGTATTCTATTCCATGTCAATCAATTACACATGCACTTCGAATTTGAATTCATTACACTATGATAGTTTTTATTTAAATTATGCGACATTCATTTTATATAATACCAGCGAGAGCCGATCACCTGGGAACATTTTTTCATGTACATATAGTCCACAGGTAATTCAACCCGGGCAAATAAATAAAGACCAATTTGCTATTATTAGAGACTACAAATGCAGCCGAAACAATTCGTAACGAACATAACACTATTGCGTTATCCAAAAATTTCGTTTCAGAAAAGTAGAAGAGGTGAGGTTCATATAAGGCATCAGAGGCATCTTTGAAGCATCCACTTTTTTCTTCTCAAGAAGATATTCCGATCTTAAGTTTTTAATTTTTTTTCACTGTTTCCTCGTCTTTTTCCATATTTCTTTCTATTTCAGACCACAAAGTAGACCAGAGTTGTAATAACTGACGTAAGGAAAAGGATAAAATCATTTGTGGTATATGAACTGCGAGAAAGGGACAAATAGTGTGTGTTTGTTATGAAAATTGCAAACAAAACAAACAGAAAATATAATAAAGAAATTTAGTTTTACAATATTAAATTAAAGTAATTTAAATTAAAAGTATTTATTTGTTTCTAATTGGAAAAATATAATGTGGAAAATATTATTTGCATTAAAATGTTTACATACGTATTAGATTTGTGTTTGAATAGTACATGGTGTGTGTGTGTATATAAAAAATTAAAATGCCACAATTAAGCTCCTGCCTAAAAGAAAAATGTGGCCAATATATAAAAAACATGAAATTTATAAGAAATAAAAGTGAAAATGAAATGAAAATGTATTTATTTATTGTATCTTCATAACAAGTATTCAAATCTTAAATCTATAAAAAAAATTATTAGGCCCGACCAGAGTCGGACATAAACTTAGTGATAGTTATAAATAATACATAAGTAGTGATAATCAAAAAGGAAAAATAAATATATAATCAAGCAGTCCCATCTGGAGTGTTAAGTATAAGAGCCCTTGTGTCCCTCTTTTTAAGGCGGATGTGTCCAGTAAAGTTCAAAATATTACGAGCCAGCGGATTAGGATGTGACTCGAGTTTTGTTAAATATTTGCCTGCGTATTTTGCAATTTCTTCAGTCACTAGTGGCATATATAAATCACAATGTATATTTGAATTTTTTTATGTACCATGGAGCCGATGTTATTAACCGTAAAATTTTGTTTTGCTTTCGTTGGATTTTCTCGATATTGGAAGCTGAAGCAGTGCCCCATAGTTGAATTCCGTAACACCATATTGGTTTCAAAATCGACTTGTATATTAAAAGATTACAATCTAGACTGTGTGTTGAATTTCTACCAATCAGCCACTGTATCTGACTTATTTTAAGTTTCATTTGTGTTAGCTTTGAGTCAATATGGTGTTTCCATGTAAGCCGACGATCAAGGTGTATACCAAGGTATTTCACATGTGAATGTTGAGGAACAACTTGACTGTTGATTCTAATGGGGGACAAGTATCTTTTCGTAGGGTAAAGGTTATATGTACGCACTTCTGTTCGTTTACTTTTATTCTCCATAAGTTTAACAATAGCTCAAGCTGTGTTATATGTTCCTGAAGATATCGGGATGCCTCATGAGAGTTTTCGTGCATACTAAGGCAGGCTGTATCATCGGCAAATGTAGAAGTATGAATATTACTGTTCACAGGTATAAATCAAATACAATACTGGCACCAATATACTCCCTTGAGGTACACCGGATGAGATAGTTTCGGGCGCACTCATAAATTCTCCTTCCATAACAGAGAACTTCCGGTCTAAAATATAACTTTCCAAAAGTTTTAGAATGTTATTTGGTAGATATGCCTTCAATTTTAAAATTAGGCCATTATGCCAAACTTTATCAAATGCCTGAGAAACATCAATAAATAGGGCAGAACAATACTTCTTTTCTTCGAATGTTTTCCTTATAAATTGAACCAATCTATGCGTTTGTTCAATGGTGCTATGCTGACTTCCAAAACCAAATTGATGGTCCGGTATGCACATATTATCTGTTAGACAAGGGGACAATTTTGTCATGAGCAGCTTTTTGAAGAGTTTTGACATAGTTGAAAGCAAACTCATTGGCCTATATGACTCTGCTTTGGTAAGATCTTTGCCCGGATTTGGAATCATTTTGACCTTGGCATGCTTCCAGTGTTGTGGAAAATACTCCAGTCGTTATATGGCATTAAAATAAACAGCAAGATTCTTATTGCAATATTCGGCAAGCTCATCAGCATCTTGTTACTAATTCCATCAATACCTGGAGCTTTCTTTGGTTTGAGTTCAGCAATTACTTTTTGTACATCACGCATCTTAAACTTTAAGGGTCGAGGGGGTAGAGCAACTACACTCGGCAAATCAGAAACACCATTACATGTGTTTGGCGTAAATACGGATTTTAAGTCCTCAGCAAATATTTTACATTTTTCCGTATCGCTTATTACCCAATTTCCGGTAGATGTGCGCAGAGGTGGCTTAAACTCAACGGGTGTTTTAAGTTTTCTAGCAGCGCGCCCCAAAGAGTAATTTGATCCTTGTGTGACATCAAGACCATCCAGATAATTTTTAAGAGATGCAGTTTTTTCAGATGCAAGCAACTCTTGGAGTCGTTTAGTACACTCTTTAAATCTGATTTATTTTGGGGTGATCTGCGCTGTTGCCATTCCCTTCTAGCTCTTCGTTTTTCATACACGAGACGTTCAATATCCCTAGAATAAATTTTATTAAGCCCAGTTTGCGGATGGGAGGTAGTGGCATGCTCAGTAGCCTGTTTAATATTTTCATTAATATAGGCAATGCTAGATTCAATATCATCAGGTGTTCTTAGCGTAATATTTTCCGTGCAATGACTTCTAAGATATTTTTTGAATCCCAGCCAATTAACACGATTGATCATCTTCATATATGGTTGAGGTAAGTCACTTCTTAGTGGATTACATATTGAAACGATAGTCGGAGAGTGATCTGAGGAGAGATCTAGAGAAGCTTCAATATTAATTAAGTCCCTAGAAATGTTTTTCCTGACGCCAAAATCTATAAAATCCGGAATTTTTCGTACGTCAGTAAGTGGGCTCCCCACTCGAAATAACATCCAATCCCATTTTTGAAATTGTATTAAACAAAGCTCGACCTCTAGGTGTTACAAGGCGTGAACTCCAGTACGTATGTTTTGCATTGTAGTCTCCAGCTGCCACGAAACAAGATCCAAGCGATTTGTAGAACTTTTCATACTGATCTTCGGTAACTGAAAATCTGGGAGATGAAAAAATTGATATTACGAAATTCGAACAAAAATTTTCTACAAAAAATTCTTCACTAACGTTGTCAAGGACATAGTGCTTGAGTCTTGACTTAATCAGAATTGCAGATCCACCGCATGCTCTTCCTCTAGGGTCCTTTGCGTCAAATATAGTGTAGCCATTAATTTTGAAAAAGCTTCTCGAAGTCAAATGAGTCTCAGAGACCAACATTATGTCAATATTTTTTTCCGTAAGGAAGTGCTCAAGTTCATTTTTATGTTGGCGAATGCCGTTTGCGTTCCAGAAACATATTGTTAACGTGTTCATGGCTTATTAATTAATGCTTGAAGCAGAGTATTCTGCATTCGCAGCATTTCTTTCATCATTCTAGTTATATTTGTTGTAAAGTTGTTGATAGTTTGCACAAGATTTTCAATAGTGGCTTCAAGGCGATTAAAATTAAAGTTTGAGTTTGTATTTGTTGAATTATTTTGCGTTGAAACATTTTGTGTCGGAATAGAACTAGCCTTAGTAGCATCGGCATACGATACACGTGAAGTAACTGGTTGGCTCATTTGAGCAAGATTGGCGGAGTAAGCGTTTACTAATTGGACTGGAGCTAATTTTGGTTTTTGTCCCATAGTTTGTTTAACGAAAGAATATACAGGACATCCTCTGTAGTTAGCGGTGTGATTACCTCCACAGTTACTACATTTTTTATCACTTTGATTTTTGGCGTATTGCAACTAGCAGTGCCGTGTAATTCGCCGCACACAGCACAAACAGAGGGTAAATTGCAGTATATTTTTGTATGGCCATATTCTTGGCAATTATTGCACTGTACAGGACCTGAACGCTTATGCGGCTCTTCAACTGTGATTTTTCGGTACAAGAGGTATTTTAAATTATAAATTGGATGCGTCTCATTTTTTCTTAATTTTATATCATTTGGCTCAAGTTCATCTCGAAATAGAGGTTGGGGGATCTTTTCCCTATTTATTATGTTAGATACATTTTTTACCTTAAATCCCTGTAGGACGAGTGCATCTTTTATTTCTTCGGGAACAACGTAAGAATCTATGCCCTCAAATACGATCTGCAGGCGTTTAGCACTTGGTATGTGTAGAAATTTGTTTCGTTTTTTTCAAATTCAGAAACCATTTTGCGGAAATCTTTTTCGTCATAAATTTGGATTTTAGTTTCATTGATGTTGCCACGTTTTATTGGAACAATGTGAAATTTATTCTCACCAATAACCGAAATTAATTTTTTAATAAGGGCATTTCAATTTGTTTGTCTCAAATAGATTGGTGGCGGCTTGGATATTTTATTCGAGGATACCTCGGGTTTGTCGTTGTCATCTTGCAAAATTTTAAAGCGGTTTTGGCGATTAGTTGAGGCTGCGCTGTTATCCCTGGACATTTTTGGAGCAGATGAAATTTTTGAAGAATTCGGGCTTCGCCCACGCTTTACCACGGTTATATATCTGTCCATTCGGACTTGTACCTTGAGTTTCGAGCCGCTGTTATCTGTAGTGATAGCTTTGTTAAGTGATGAACACGAGCCTGAAGGGGATGATATTACTGGCTTATATGAAGAAGTATTAGGCAACTGTAATGTTAATGCATCATTACTATTTGGCATTGGACAAAGCGAAGTTGATCGCTGACGAAAAATTGGTTTTGCCGTTAAAAAAAGACTTTCAGCAGATTTATTATTTATATATTTTCATTAAGAGTTTCAGAACTCACAGTAAAATAAGCATTTCTTCCGTTAGAACTCACTTCAAATTTTTTTGTATTTGAGGCACTCATACAAAGAATTCCTAAAGGGTTATTCGTTTGTGTTTTTTTTTTGTTTGCGGTCTTTTTTTGTTTTTGTTATTTATGATAGTTTGTTTGTTTTGAGGTACTCATACGAGTATTCCTCACTTTGTCACTTTGTTTATGTTTTTTTTTTATTTCTGTTATTTCTACTATGTAAAAAATATTAGCAAGGCATAAAGCTTATTTATTAAAGACAGTATGTACCTATTACGAATAATATGTACTACGAATATTTTTTTTTTGTATAATTTTTTTGTTTGTTTTTTAAGTATGTAAGCAAAATTCCGCTAATCGACTGTTCGCTATGAAGGTACCACGAGAACTGATAAAAATAGCTGATTTTTATGTATTTTTATCTTCTCATTACGATGGCGTTATTAGTTTTTCCCTAGCTGGTCTAGTTTTAAAGATATACGGGTATGTTCAGCATTCCACGTGGAATTAAAAGTAGTGGAATTGCCATAACATTGTTCTTATAATTACATATTTTCAACAACAATTGTATGGCAATGCCACTGGATTTAATTTCACGTGGAATGCAGTTCATACCCGATAGTGACATTTACCAATTGCATAATTTACACCACTTCTTGTATCATTCGCTTAATATTGGGTTCGTTAGTCAAATTGTATGTTTAATAAACGGGGTGCAAATCGTTACATGCGTGATCGTATCGGCAATCGTACGAAAACAAATTAAGTAATACGTCAATCGTATAAACTGAATGGGAATTCAATACGTTCACGTATCTCATAATCCGAAAATGGTGTTTTTACGTGACGAGTTGTACCTTCACGGATGTGACGATTTGCCCCCAGGTTTATGCTTATTGAAAATGTATTGGCAACGTTTGCTAAGTAAAAATCTACAGAAAATAGATTTTTATGTAGCCAACTTCAACTTCAAGCTTACATACATACACACACAAGCAAAGAGAAATACAATAACTGACACATTCGCTGTCAGCCTGAGACACTATATAAACCGAACGCGTAGACCGATTTTGACGATTCTTACATTAATCGATTTGTCACTTGTTTGTGTTTGTTACAAACTAGCAGTTTTAACAAGCGATTTCGCCAAGACATCTTGTTTGTAACAAACACTCAAAAGAAGTACTGTTGATTAGTGTATGCTTGTTATTTTTCATATTGTACGTTTGAGTGTGTGTGTGTAATATGTAGATGGTAAGCTATTATGTGATTAACCGTATACAACTAATGTTAATGCATGTGCGTGCCTTTGCATGTGCGCAGAAAAATAAAAGATCATACACACATACATGCATGACGTTTGTACACGCGCTAATGCGTATAAAGAAGTTAGTATCACAAATTCTTCCGTCACGAAGTGTTTTCTTCTTTACTCTTATACCTATAATACTCAAATAAATTTCTTGCAAACAGTGTTGTTGAAGTTTGTTTTAAAAGAATAATAAATGGCTTTCAATTCCATTACACATATTGTGTCAAAATCAAAGCTGCGACACAAATTGATAATCAATTTCATTTTTTAACTGCCACCGACGAAGAAACAACTCAAATTTGTAGCTTCAATCAATGTGTGCTGTGACTAGCTGTTCAAATTGAAAACTAAATTGCCATTTAAATGGATAGGTGAATTTGAAATCAATCTAGTTTTCAATTTAAAAAGTTTGATTGTGTTAGTGAAAAAAGTGTGAGTGTATTGCAAATTGAATGGAATTGAAAGTCAAAAATTGAACGTGTGGCCCCCAAGTAAAGCCTGGTACTCTGTTCACGATTTCGTGCGAAAGGCTTGAAACTTCATATAAAAGTATTTGGTATGAAATATTTGCGAAATAAATTCGCAAAAGTAGTACTCTCTTCTTGTTGTGAAAAACAAGTAAAATCATGTCTTTCCATGCAAAATAAGTCTGGCATCATTTTATTTTAGCTGCGAAACAACATGAGCAGTGCCATGGTGTAATTATACAGGTGACTGCGTAAGGATATATTCTACAAAAATACGGCAACCATAGCTGTGTAAAGACCCGAAGAATGTCAAAAGCACAAAAATAATTGTACTAAAACCAAAACAAAATCTAAGTTTTTGACATTCTTCAGCTACAAAGCACATATAGCAAAAAATTATCAGCTGAAATAGCGCTGCCACCTAGTTAGATACACATTGAGCAGTGCTTTTTTCTCACGGAATTTTAACAATGTTGCATACTTTCAAGCAATAAAAGCGAGAAATTTATTAAAAAAACCGCGAGTTGGGCTACATTTAGTACATGTCAAATTTTTTACGCGAAATAATCAATGGTGCTGAAAATTTTTCACAACTTTGAACAGAGTACCAGGCTTTAAGCATTTGAAAAATCCCTCGTCTTGAAAGTTCTTTTATGATGTCTTTTGCAGGACACTAATATAGACGCAACTTATGTAAAGAATTCGGCTCCAACCGACTAGCCGCCGCCGTTATATATTTTCTCAGCCGCGGCCGCCGACAATTTTGTGACGAATTGGACCTCTGGTACCGGCCTTTAAAGCCGGCCATACACTACACAAGTTCAGTGCTCAAGTCTGGCACTGCGTAAACTAAGCTTGTCACACACACTAAACAAGTAAACTGTGCAGTTTTTATTTTAAAACTATAAGTGAAGAAGACAACATGTGCAAATACTGCTCTATTTTATTAATTGCTGTGGCAATAAAAACAGCCTAAATCCTAAATGTGTTAATCTTTTTAACAGCCATTTCTCTATTTGCTTCGGGGTATTTTTCCTTTAGTTTATTAATTAATTTTTCGTATGCTTCGATTTTCATAATTCTATTGCTATAATCACTGCTTTTAATGCACCATAATGCAGGCGATGCTTTGTATAATTCTAGGAACTCTGTCCAGAATATTTTTTCTGCACTCGTTTTTTGTTTTTAACTCTTAAAAAATCACGACAAAACTGATCGTTTGCAACATACACTACACAAGTTCACTGTACAGTTTTCAAACTTGAGCAAATATCAAAATCACTGCGTAAATAGCTCAACCGACCCCATACACTACACAAACGCACTGTACAGTGCCAGACTTGAGCACTGAACTTGTGTAGTGTATGGCCGGCATAAGACGTGACTACCACAGTGCCCTACAAGAAGACTACTAATCAATTAACTAGTCATTTGACTAGCAGCGATAGCCGACACTTTGGTCACAGTCCCCAGTTAGTTTATTAAGGGCTTGGTGAAAAAAAATGACCAAAACATTTGTGTACGTGTGATTTTTTATCTCTCTCTGTCTTATTAATTTCACTTAATCAAAACATATATATCTTAACTGCTTACTCTGCTTCTTTTTTGCCAGTCACTGATTACATAAGCATTGGTAAACTTTGACTAGTCAATGTTTACATAGAGACTGGTCAACTGTTACTAGTCAATATATACGTAGAAGCTGGTAAAATGTAACTTTTAAATAAATAAACCATATTTTTATGTTATTTTAATTGTTTTTTATTATAAGAAAATAGAGAAATAAATAATATTCATATATATAATACAATTTAATATATAAAATAACGTAGGTGATGCCACTCAAGTCTTCTTCACGTTTTTCTCCAACTTCAATACACCTTGCTTTTTGTAAATATCTAAAATTTTAAAAAAAAATACATAAATGTATAAATTAAATTACACTTTTTATTTTGTTTTGTGCAGTATTGTTGTTAACTTCACTTAACTTTCAAAGCACTTGTATAAATTTTATTTCACAGGCCGAACGTATTGTATATTTTAAAATAAAATGTGATGTCTTAAAAGTTTTGGCATATTTACATTAGACTTTTCACTCTAACATACATGTTAGAGAGGAGCTACTATAATTGATAAATGTGTCGGTCATCTCTACCAGTCAAATGACCAGTCAATTGACTGGCAGTCTTAAATTCAATGGAAAATATTGTAAATGTATTAGTGAAAAAATGTCGTTTGTGTTAGTTTCAGTCATTCATTTCTTGTAGGGTGCTCATCAATGGCAAGTAAACATACGGCAGAGTAAGCAGGTCGGCTATATATGTTCCATAGTAAACATTTTTAATTAGTTAGACAAAGATGCAAAACCACACGTACACAAAAGTTTACATCACTTTTTCCACATTAAAGGTTCAGTTAGCCGACTGTAATGTAATGTAAATGTAACGTTGAAAACAGCTGATCGATATTTTTATATGAAAAGTAGGTTACGTTACATTACATCTCTATAAACATTTTCATTACTTTTCACATAACAAAATCGATCAGCTGATTTTTTTCACAGACAAAATAATTGCAAAATATTTTATACAGAAAGGAACGGCACAGCAACAGAAAGTAAATACTCATGAAGCCTTTAGCCTTAACAAACTGATAGAAACTTAGATAGATAAAGCCATCATAACTCCCAATCAATTGACCGCTCATTTGACTGGGAGTGTTCTTGCTGGGTTGTTTTCTTCACTTTTTATTTATTTACGTAAAAGACTATGAAAATAATTTTCTTACAGGCTATATAACAATGTTTTTTTAAAGCGAATTAGTAACTTGCGTAAATTATTTTCATGGAAGTAAGTCCCCTTTTACACTACGACCACACGAGCAATTTGATGTGTCTTAATACAAGCAATAACGCCGCCAGAATGATGACGTCAAATTGCTTGTGTTTAACAATGTATCTGGAGGTGGTTAACACGTATATTCAATGTTGTAATCTCAGCATTTAACTCTTAATTAAATAAAACGCAGATTTGTTAATTATAAATATAAAAATTAATTTAATTAAAAAATGACTAACGCTTTTCAACAAATGGGTTTCAACAATATTTTGACAAAACTTTTTCAAATTATTAAAAACAAATTTCTACGATTGCTTCATTTTTAATACCCCTTCTCAATCAGATAGCCCCATACATCGTCTAAAGTTTTGGAAACGAGTGACATCTGTAGCTTTCGTAAAAATGTCTGCTAACTGTTCATGGGTACCAATATGTTCAATCTTGATTTTATTATTAAAAACACTGTCACGAACGAAGTGGTGTGCAATATCAATATGTCTGGCACGTTTAGTTTCCAGATTTGTTGCCATTCCAATACAGCCACGATTATCTTCATAAATAATAACAGCTTTATCTTGAGGTATAACATCTAAGTCGTTAAATAAGCCTTTCAACCAAATAGCTTCAGTAGTAGCTAAGCTTAATGCAATGCTTCACTTGAGGATTTTGCAACGGTTGGTTGTTTCTTACTGCACCAGGAAACACTACAACCAAAAACTTTAAAAATATACCCACTTACAGATTTTCTATCAGACACATCTGACGCCCAGTCTGCATCAACATATCCTACAATAGGTTCTTCGTTTGAAACTTTAAAATTGAGTTTAGGTGACGCTGTTCATTTTAAATATCTGACAATTCGTTTTAAGTCTTGCCAATGAGTTTCACATGGATTTTGTTGGTACTTTCCCATATACCCGACAGGGTAACATATGTCAGGTCTCGAGCATAACATCAAGTACATTAAGCTGCCAAGAAGCTCTCGGTAGGGGTGACAGGTTTCAGACTCTGGGACATGTTGCAATTGTAATCCTTTTTCCATTGGGCTTTTGACAGCATTACATTCAACCATACCAAACCTAATAATTTCTCTACGGAAGACTCTTGTGAAATTACGAGTTCGTTGTGTCGATGTTCAAATTTTATACCAAGAAAAAAATTTCAGGCTACCACAATCAGACATCTCAAAGCGTCTTGCTAACTCTTTCTTTAACTTCTCAATACTAGTTAATTTATTTCCAGCAACAAGCAGATAATCAACGTACATCACAACAATTAGATCATCCTCATGGTCAAGAGATAATTTTGTGTAAAGACAGTAATCATGCCTTGATCTTTTGAATCACACAGAAATCAAAAATTCATTAAATTTTATGTTCTAGCATCTTGGTGCTTGCTTAAGGCCATATAAAGATTTGCTCAGCTTACAAACTTTCCCATTGGGTTGCTTCAACTCCCTCGGGATAGCCATATACACACTATATTTAAGATCAACATGTAAAAACGCTGTCTTTACATCAAGTTCATGAAATATGTATTTTCGACTTAAACCAACAGCTAAACCGCACGAATAGTTGTTAATTTTGCAACAAGGGCATACGTTTCATAGAAATCAACACCATGTTTTTGCTGAAATCCCTTAGCAACAAGCCGAGCTTTATATTTTGTTTCATTTCCATTTTCATTCTCTTTGTTACGAAATACCCACTTCATTTTTATAAGTTTACTGTTTTTAGGGAGTTCCTCAAATTACCAAACATTGTTTTTTTTTCATTGATTTCAGTTCATCATTAATTGCTTTAAACCACATATCAGCATCTTTCAGAGACTTAATGCCATTATACGTTTCTGGAATAATTTTGCTTGAAACACTAGCACCTAGTTCAGTTATATAATCTAGTAGTTTTCTAGGTAAACGTCTTTCTCTACTACTAGTTCGAACTGAACTAGTGATTTCAGAAGTGGAATCTTCAGGTGTAATGACATCTTCATCTTCATTTAAGTCAAGCGTGTTGTTCATAATAGGCGAAACATTATTATTATTAAGATCAATGTTATTTGATAAATTTAAGTTTGTATTGGAAATTTCAGGTGACAAAGCACCTTCTAATTCATTTTCATCAATAAAATTTCATTCGATATATTTCCATTTGGAAGCACGGCACCGTTAATAATCACCACATCTTTACTGATTTCATCATGAATGGCTTCAAATATGAAACAGTTCTCTTCAAATTTTACATCTCTTGCAACAATTACTTTCCGTTTCTGCATATCCCAGAGACGATATCCACTTGGTGCATACCCAACCATAATTGTTTTCTTACTTGTAGCATCAAACTTTTTACGACACTGGTGGGGTATCCATGCAAACGCCTTACAACCAAAAACTCTGATTTTATCAAATTTTGGTTTAACACCAAGCCACATTTATGCTGGAGTTATCAAGTTTTCAAGGCTTCTTGTTGGACAACGATTTAATAAATAAACAGCACTCAGAGCTGCCTCACACCACATTGACCTAGGAGATTTTGATTGAATCATTGAATCATCATTGATCTTATCTTATCAGCTATTGTGCGGTTAAACCTCTCTGCAATGCCATTTTGTTAAGAGAAATATGCGACAGTCGGTTCTACCTGAATACCTTTTCTTTTATACCATTCCGATTGTTCCTTAGATAAGTACTCTCTAACTTGATCAATTCTTAACTTTGAAACAGAACTACAACTAAACATACTATTCACAAGGGCTTCATATTCTTGAAAGGACTTGAACACATCAGACTTTTTTTTGATCAGGTATATCATAGCAAAATGTGTGTAATCGTCTATAAAACTCACAAAGTATTTAGATCCATTCCATGCAACTGGATCTATAGGTCCACAAACATCGGAATGTATTCGCTCTAATACTCTTTTAGCTCTTACTCGGGTATCATCAAAAGGCTCTTTGGACTGCTTACCTTGAACACAAACATCGCAAAAACCAAGAGATTTTGTCTTTATATTTAGACCACTAATAAGATTGGATTTCACTAAGTTCTGAAGACCACTTTCACCAATATGCCCAAGTCGACGATGCCATAGTGCAGCATCATTTAAAACACGTGAAGAAGCAGATGAATTGCTTATATTAATGACGATTTCATATAAATTTCCACACAAGTTAGCAGTAGCAATTACTTCTTTGTTCTTTAAAATAATTGCTTTATAAAAAACACTAATTAATTGCTTTATCGCCAACGAATTTTACTTCCATACCAGCACTTATAAGTTTTCTAACTGATAGCAAATTGTCACGTAGATCCGGGACATAGAGTACTTCCTTCATTAGAATTGGGACGCCTTTATTAGCTACACCTTTTATTTCACCTTGATGCTTCGCAATAACAAATGCATTGTTCTTAGCGACAGCAGCGTGACCGTTTGACCGACTAAATTGGCGATTTGCCACTTTTTCGACTGCGTTTCCCCTTTTGCGACTGCCTTGCCACTTTTTGACCCCCTTTATTTAGGGTGAGTTATATGAAAATACATTAAAAATAAAAAGTTTAGTGCAGTTTCCTCGTTTTTTTTTTAATTTTGCCCCCTTTTTTATTTTGATAAATCCCCTATTTGGTGCCACTTTTTGAAAAATGTCATCGGTCATCCTGGGCGACATTAATTTCAACTTTTTCTTTGAGATGACTTAAATTGTGAAAACACCACCTTTTATTTGATAAATGGTCACTTGCACCAGAGTCCATCTTGAAGAAAACGTTATTTTTTTCTTTACACGCTAGTTTTGTATTTTTACCAACCATAAAGAACACACTTCTATGATTAGCAACGCGATCATCAGCATTTTTGCAATTACGAGCCTGATGACCGAATTTATTACACTTAAAACATTTACCATTAAACTTGCGGAATTTGTGGGGTTTCTTACTATCAAAAGGTGTTTTTGGTGCAGTTCAGTCAAATATTTTAGCTTCCTCCGACATGTCTTTCTTTCACTAAATTAAATGTTAGCTTACCATCTTTAAGGGATAAAATTTTTCTGGAAAAGTGAGGAAGAATTGAGCTAACAAATCAGTATCTTCAATAGTAGTACCATCCATTTTCAATTCCTAAGCAAACTTTATATGGGCAATTACATTTTCACCTTCACTCATACGCATTTTTGATAATTTCTTACGCAAACAGCAACTGGTTTATTAAGGATTTCTTAGCGAGCACAGATTGCAAGCTTTCTCACATTTCTTTAGTCGAATTTTTTCACGAACGTAACACAAGCAATTTGAATGTAAAAATCCTACCAATCGATCTTTTGCTTTCTTATCGCTCTTCATAACAGATTCACGAGCTGATGCATCTGTTGGTGGATCACCGGTTAGAACGTTCAATCATCCCAAAGAGGTAATTTAGACGAGAACAATTTTCAAGCCGCACAATTTTTGTTCTTTTCCAAATTACACGAGACTAATTCATCTGGCACAAAATGTATTCGTATACACACATGTGCGTTAGTGTTTTTAGTATTCAGGACGTGTGTCAAACGGTAGAAAAGTACTATGGTAAAAAAATATTTGCCTGTGGGGAAAAAATTTAATTTTTCCGCTGTGCCAAATGATATCTTTTTTGACAATGTAAAATTTTGACAAATTCGCTTGAGCATAGAAAGAAGCTGATGAAACAATTGCTGCGGCGGCGGTTTTGTTTCGCCTGACTTTAAACCACCGGCTACCATCAAATTTTTAAGAGGACATTTTTATATAAAACAATAATCTTGTAGCAATAAATTATATAATATTATATATATGATGCAACATTTTTCGCAAACTAAAATAAACAATGATTTTTTCACAGTCTAATTAATCTTAAAAGACGTATAAGTCTTTATATTGGGCGACGGCGGTGGATTTAAATTTTATGATACCACGCTTTTTATTGCAGCTTGTCAAAAATTTACCTGTTGTGTAAAATTTTCTACTAGCCCCCAGGGCTAGTGAAATTTTATTCACCTCAGAAGTGTCAAAAATTTACTTACACTGGTACTTTGCTTCCGTTTGGCACAGGCCCTCATTTAACATTTGCTGTTTTTAAGTTGTATGTGTATTGGTTTTATGCTGCTAATGCGGGGTTGAAGCTGGTTGAAAAGTTATGCCAACCGCAAAACCACTCTCTTTGCCTCTCTCACTTCAAACTGGCATGTTATGCCAGCACAATTATGCCCAAGGCACATTTAATACAGGTACATGCATTAGGCACAACCCTGTGGCAACTCTGTGCTTCTCACATAGTTTTACAAAGTATTTGTCAAAAATTTGTATGCATAAAACAAGGCACAAAAGTAATTGACAAACGAATTCTTCGTTATAAACTTGTAAACAAAAAATCAGCGGATGAGCAATATGCCTGATACGTGTACGATAAGCCTTGATTATGCCCAAGGCGTATATATTAGGTGGCAGCATTACACCAGGTGACTAATGTCATTATACCAATCTAAATGTCAAATTTGGATTGTGTAGGTATAAGCCTAAGAGCATGCTATTGTTTGGGTATCCATAAACACCTTTCGAATATTCAGTTTTGTATGGTGTTTGACATTTCCTATAAGAAACACGCAATCTGACAATACTACCCTGTTTTGAAAAGTAAGAAGGTAATTTATACCAACAAAGTACATGTGGTTGTTGCTGTTGTAATATTTGTTGTAGAATCGCGGGTACCTGATTGATGTGCCTTGATTATGCCCGTGTAAATCATCACAATGAGTCTAAATACAACTTCACTCGAAACTGCCAATCATCAAAACCCGAGCCATTAAACTACGGTATACCGTGAGATTCTTTTGATTCGCCCATAACCTGTTATAATCTCAGTATTTAACTCATAATTAAATACAACTCAGATTAGTTAATTATAAATATCGAGAGTCTACCCTACAATAAATGAATGACTGAAACTAACACAAACAACATTTTTTTACTAACACATTTACAACAATTTTACATTCAATTCAACGGCGATTATAGTTGCTCTACTCTAACATATATACTAGAGTGGAATGTATACATACGTCAAACAATTAAATAAAATTTATGTTAGAAAATTGAATTTTTAAAATAAAATTTAAAATTTGTGAAACACGTATATGTAGATATATATTAAAATATAAATAAAAATTAAAAACTAAATATAAAAGATAAGTATATAACAAATAAAAAATAAAATGAATAAAAGAAATTATCAAAATTGGGATGGGAGGTGGGAGGTGGGAGAAAAATGCATTAGCTAAGTTAGGCATTGTAAATAAAATTTTAAGAGGTATATACATAAATGGATTAAATTTATTCTTATTTATACATCTATATATATTCTTTCTTCAAATTTGAGATGTTTTTCAAATTCAAGGTGCTTTGGAATTTGAGAAAAGCCTAAAAAAATATGTTGAACGGAGTCACCACCGCAACAACCAAAAAAATACTTAAGAAAGGATAAAAAGTAACGTTTTTTAGTTGGTTTTCCTTTTTAAGTTCCTTTTTGTTTCTTTGGTTTGAATTAACTTTTTGTTTTTATTCGTACGATTTTTTATTGCTAATTTCCATGTTCCTTTATGTTTATTTGTTGAGTGATTTCGTTGTATTTTATTGTTTTATTCTATTATTATTTATAGTTGTTAATTTCTGTTCTTGTTCTTGTTAATTTGTTTTTTGTTTTTGTTCTTGTTAATTTATTTTTAAATTAAATATTATTATAAAAATGGAAATAATAGAAAAAATTATCTTAATTTATTAGTCAGCTATGAATGATTTTTACATCAAGGGTGAGTAATCAATTGTGAAGGGTATATATATTGGTAATGATCAGTCAAACTTGAGTTATATTTATTCTATCATTGATTAGTAAAAAAACAGTAGAGTGAGCAGTACGAATATATTGTTACGAAAATAGCCGTCAACAATGTTAAGCAGCATTACACAAAAATATTACAACAGGGTTAATGTAAATGCTACGCGAAAATATTCCTACAGGGTCAAAGCAAAGAATAGTCTAGAAAGTAGCCAACAACTAAATAAGCATGCCTAGCTTGATTAAACAAGCAAAAGCAACAACAACAAAAAAAGCGTCTGCTTATTAAGAAGATTCACAAAAAGCGTTTTTATAGAGAGAAAAACGTAACATTTGGTTTCAGAAGTGGGATTTGCAAATACAAGCGATACGTTTGAAAAGGTTAAACGTGAACAAAACCACATACGTTTGAAAAGGTTAAACGTAATAATTGGTTTTTGAGGAGAGATGAAATTTCAAGAGCTTAGCGTGGATCAACTCAAGCAAGAGTTGAGTAAGAGGAAATTGACGACAACTGGTAACAAGGTCGAACTTCAAAAGAGGCTAATAGACGAATTTCAGCGGCGCAACATCGACATAGAAACCTATGAGTTCGATGAAAAAGAAGAAATTGAGGTATGTACTCGTGCAACGGCAACCAGTACAGACATCAGCGCAATGTTTGCTGCCATGATGAGCGAAATGAAGGCAAACAACGAGAAACTTCTAGGTCAGATGAATGAGGTGTTTGACAAATGGAAATGGAAAACTGTGCCTGACGTTCCAGAATCACCTAGAGCCAGAAATGAGAAAATTCAAGAAATGCCTGAAGTCACAGACAGACGAGCAGATGGTGAAGAAATAAAAGTCAGTAATTCAGACAAGGAGATACACAAAGAGATTTCTGACTTGGGGAACAGTGTCAACAAAGACGTTTCTGGCACAGAGGAAAACGTTGACCAAAGACTGAAGGCAGAAGATGAAATTAGCAGTGGACAGTGTCAACAAGTTGGACGTGAGCCAGAAGTTTCCAGCGAAGAAAATGAAGCTAGTGACGTAGAAGATATGGTGGTCTGTGAAACAGCGGAACAAGCTATGGGGGAAATGGTCTCGCTTGCTCAGGGTAAAGAAACTGCTACAGCATACAAAGCGCATAGCATAAAAGCAGTCAGGAAGAAAAAGACAACTTCTATACGGAGCCTAAAGCGTGTGGTAAGGCAAGCTCTAGTCAAGGTACAAGGAAGAGTCGGAGCCAAAGGCCATAAATGTGGAATGGTAAGGCAAGCTCTAGTTAAGGGACAAGGTAGAGTCAGAGCCAAGGGCCATAAATGTAGAATGGTAAGGCAAGCTCTAGTCAAGGGACAAGGTAGAGTCAGAGCCAAAGGCCATAAATGTGGAAGGAGTTGTCATCTACAGCGTACGGCAAGGCAAGCTGTAGTAGAAATACCAGGCAGATTCAGTACCATGGGCTGCAAATGTGGAAGAACTTGTCATCTTCAGCGCAAGGCAAGGCAAGCTGTATTGGAAAGAGGAAGCAGAGTCAGTACCAGGGGCCACAAATGTCAACGAAGTAGTCATCTCCAGCGTATGGCAATACAAGTTCCAGTTGAGAAACGAGGCAGAGCCAGAACTAAAGCCGACAAATATGGAAGAGGTAGTCGTCTCGAGCGTAACTACAAGGCTTTTAGAAAACGCAGAAAAAGAAAGGCGATGATGTACCTATTCGGGACGAATAGGCTTAAGTGGGCGGCAGTGTTACGAAAATAGCCGTCAACAATGTTAAGCAGCATTACACAAAAATATTCCAACAGGGTTAATGTAAATGCTACGCGAAAATATTCCTACAGGGTCAAAGCAAAGAATAGTCTAGAAAGTAGCCAACAACTAAATAAGCATGCCTAGCTTGATTAAACAAGCAAAAGCAACAACAACAAAAAAGCGTCTGCTTATTAAGAAGATTCACATATTTGTACACATACATACATGCCAATTCAAACGAAAAGCAAAAGATAAACAACCACCATGTGTTGCTTAGTTAATGATGTACACACGTACGCATATACACATGTATGTACATAGTTACCACATGAACTTAATTAGGCAGCATATAAGATGATAATGATCGTCTAGACATTGCTTGAAACTTCTAGTGGAATTTGTGTGAAATATAAATAAAGGTGACGCATCCAATGAGTTAAGGCCCAACTATAATATGAATAAGCTGGCTTAAGCTTATGTCAGAACTGAACGATAAGTCTGTCAAATGCTTAAACAATTCAGATGTGACTTTTAGGTGGCCACAATGTACTTACATGCACTTAGGTATTCTTTAGCCACAGCTGCACATCTAGGTATTGTCAATAATTTTGTTTTAATTTTGTTTCTTCTCATAACTCATAAATGAATGCAATTCAATCAAACTAACTTGAAAGAATGTCCTAATCTATTAAAAATTCACATATAAATATATCCATCACATTATTACTTGTTTTATTTGTTTTGCCTACTAAAAAGTACAACAGTGAATATACATAAGTAAATACATGTGTATGTGTGTATATGTGTATTGTAAAACAAACAATGAAAATAAAAGTTTTCCTTTATTTTCCGAGCTTAAAATAAGAAACTATAAAAAAATATTTAAAATCAATGAATATTTTCTGCTGCTGCTTGTTTGAGTTAAAAAATGCACAAACAGTTGTTTCCATACGGAATGTGCGTTCAGTTTGGCACTTTACTTAAGCAAATGACATTTGACGAAACTTGACGAAAAGTTTGTTTCGTTCTCGTTGAACCTTCATAGTGAAGAGACATTAAAGCGGATTTTTTTACATACATACATACGAAACAAATATAAAAAACAACAAAATCAAAAATTATACAAAAAATATTCGTAATACATATTCACCTTGATAAATAAGCTTATTGGCTTTACTAATATTTTTTACATAGCAAGAAATAGCAAAAACACAACCGTAAACACAAACAAAGTTCCCTTGAGGAATAATACTCTGTATGAGTACCTCAAAGGAAAAAAATTTTGAAGTGAGTTCTAACGGCAGAAATGCTTATTTTACTGTGAGTTCTGAAACTCTTAATGAAAAAAATATAAATAATAAATCTGATGAAAATCTTTTTTTAACGGCAAAGCCAATTTTTCGTCAGCGATCAACTTCGCTTTGTCCAATGCCAACTAGTGAATCGTTAACATTACCATTGCCTAGTACTTCTTCATTTAAGTCTGCGATATCATCCGCATCGGGCTCGCCTTCATCACTAAACCAAGTTATCACTACAGAGAACAGTAGCTCAAAACCCAAGGTACAAGTGGGAATGGACAGATATATAACAGTGGTAAAGCGTGGGCGAAGCCCAAATTCTTCAAAAATTTCATCTGCCCCAAAGATGTCTAGGGATAACAGCGCATCATCTACCAATCGTCAAAATCGTTTTTCATTATTGCAAGACACCGACGACAAGCCCTCTACATCATCGCAAAAGTCTTTTAAGCCACCACCTATTTATCTGAGAGAAAAAAATTCTAACGCGCTTATAAAAAAACTACTGTCGACCATTGGTGAAAATACTTTTCACATCATTCCAATTAAACGAGGTAATATTGATGAAACTAAAATCCAAATATATAATGAAAAAGATTTCCGAAAAATTGTTAGTGAATTCGAAAAAAATAAAACAAATTTTTACACATACCAACTTAAGAGTGCTAAAGGCCTACAGATAGCATTAAAGGGCATAGATTCATATGTTGAACCCGAAGAAGTAAAATGTGCACTTGTCGACCAAGGATTCAAGGTAAAAAATGTTACCAACATATTTAATAGAGAAAAGGTCGGGTTGAACTGGAGCCGAATGACATACAATTGAAAAAAATGAAGCCCATCCAGTTTATAACGTAAAGTATCTCTTACATCGAAAAATCACAGTTGAAGAGCCACGTAAGCGTTCAGGTCCCGTACAGTGCCATAATTGCCAAGAATATGGCCATACGAAAACTTACTGCAAGTTACCTACAGTGTGTGTTATCTGCGGTGAATTGCATGGTACTGCTAGCTGCACTAAGCCAAAAGATCAAGCAGAAAAAAAATGTAGTAATTGTGGAGGTAATCACACAGCTAACTATAGAGGGTGCCCTGTATTTTCTTTCGTTAAACAGGCTATGGGTCAAAAACCCAAGCTAACTCCAGCTCTACAAGTAAACGCGAACTCCGACACTTTTGCTCAAATCAGCCAACCAGTTACTTCACGTGTATCGTATGCTGATGCTGCTAAGACTAGTTCAATTCCCACGCAAAATGTTCCACCGCCAAATAATTCAACGAATTCAAACTCAAGCTTTAACTTTAGTCGCCTTGAAGCTACTATTGAGAATCTGGTGCTAACTATAAACAACTTTACTACAAATATGATAAGTATGATGCAAGAAATGCTGCGAATGCAGAATACACTGCTTCAAGCATTAGTTAATAAACCATGAACACGTTAAAAATATGTTTCTGGAACGCAAACGGCATTCGCCAACATAAAAATGAACTTGAGCACTTCCTCATGGAAAAAAATATTGATATAATGTTGGTTTCTGAGACTCATTTGACCTCAAGAAGCTTATTTAAAATAAATGGTTACACTTTATATGATACAAAGGACCCGAGAGAGAGAGCATGTGGTGGATCAGCAATTCTGATTAAGTCAAGACTCAAGCACTATGTCCTTGACAACGTTAGTGAAGTATATTTGCAAGCAACGAATATTTTCGTAGAAAATTTTTGTGCGAATTTCGTGATATCATCAATTTACTCACCTCCCAGATTTTCAGTTAGCGAAGATCAGTATGAGAAGTTCTACAAATCGCTTGGATCTTGTTTCGTGGCAGCTGGTGACTACAATGCAAAACATACCTACTGGGGATCGCGTCTTGTTACACCTAGAGGTCGAGCCTTGTTCAATACAATTTCAAAAATGGGCTTAGATGTCATTTCGAGTGGGGAGCCTACTTACTGGCCTACTGACGTAAGAAAAATTCCAGATGTTATAGATTTTGGCGTCACGAAAAATATTCATAGGGACTTAATTCATGTAGAGGCCTCTCTAGATCTGTCCTCCGATCACTCTCCAACAATAGTTACAATTTTCAACCCACTAAGGAGTGATTTAACTAACTCATATGTGAAGATGATTAATGGAATCAACTGGCTGGTATTCAAAAAATATCTTAGTAGTCACTGCGTAGAAAACATTCAGCTTAGATCATGCGATGATATTGAATTTAACATTGCCAATCTTAACGAAAATATTAAACAGGCTGCTGAACACGCCACTACCTCCTATCCGCAGACCGGCTTTAACAGAATTTATTCTACGGAAATTGAACGTCTTGTATGTGAAAAAAGGAGAGCTAGAAGAGAATGGCAACAACACAGATCACCCCTAAATAAAATCAGACTTAAAGAATGTACTAAACGACTCAAAGAGCTGCTATCATCGGAAAAAACTGCACTACTGGAAAAGTATTTAGAAGGTCTTGATGTAACGTCCGCATCTAATTACTCTTTATGGCGCGCTACTAGAAATCTTAAGCGACCCGTTGATCTTAAATCACCATTGCGTACTGCGACCGGAGGCTGGGCAAGAAGTGATAGTGAGAAAGGTAACTTATTTTCTGAGCATTTAAAATCTGTATTCACTCCCAATTCATGTACGGGTGCTGCTGATTTACCGAGTGTAGTTCCTCTACCCCCTCGTCCCTTAAGGTTTAAGATGCGTGAAGTACAAAAAGTAATTGCTGAACTCAACCCGAAGAAAGCTCCAGGTATTGATGGCATTAGTAACAAAATGCTCATGAACTTGCCTCATATTGCAATAAGAATCCTGCTATTTATTTTTAATGCTATTTTAAGAATGCAGTATTTTCCACATAACTGGAAACTGGCCAAGATCAAAATGATTCCAAAGGCGGGCAAAGATCTTACCAAGACTGAGTCATATAGGCCTATAAGCTTACTATCTACAATCTCAAAGCTTTTCGAAAAGCTGCTCATGACTAAATTGTCCAAAATTTTATCTGATAATGGGTGCATCCCGGACCATCAATTTGGCTTTAGAAGTCAGCACAGCACGATTGAACAAACGCATAGACTGGTCCAAGTTGTAAGAAGAACATTGGAAGAAAAGAAGTATTGTTCTGCTCTCTTTATTGATGTTTCTCAGGCATTTGATAAAGTATGGCACGAAGGCCTAGTTTTAAAATTGAAGACATATCTGCCAATAAACATTTAAAAACTTTTGGAAAGTTATATTATTGATAGGAAGTTCACTGTTGTGGAAGGAGAGTTCACGAGTGTGCCCGAATCTATATCTTCTGGTGTGCCCCAGGGTAGTATTCTGGGTCCTGTCTTGTATTTAATATATACTTGTGATATGCCTGTGAGCAATAATATCCATATTTCTACTTTTGCCGATGATACAGCCTGTATGAGTGTGCACGAAAACCCTTATGAGGCATCCCGCAATCTCCAGGAACATATCACTCAGCTGGAAATATGGTTGAACTTATGGAGAATTAAAGTCAATGAACAAAAGTGTGTCCATATAACGTTCACCCTAAGAAGAGATACTTGCTCCCCCATTCGAATCAACAATCATAATATTCCTCAACATTCCCAAGTGAAATACCTTGGTATACACCTTGATCGAAGACTTACATGGAAACATCATATTGACTCTAAGTTAACTCAGATGAAACTTAAGTTAACTCAAATCTATTGGCAGAAACTCAACACTCAGCTTAGACTGCAAACTTTTACTGTACAAGTCGCTTTTGAAGCCAATATGGTGCTACGGAATTCAGTTATGGGGCACTGCTTCAGCTTCCAATGTCGAGAGAATCCAACGAAGGCAAAACAAAATTTTACGGTTAATAACATCGGCTCCATGGTACATCCAAAATTCTATTATACATCGTGATTTAAATATGCCACTAGTGACTGAAGAAATTGCAAAATACGCAGGCAAATATTTAACAAAACTCGAATCACATCCTAATCCGCTTGCTCGTAATATTTTGAACTTTACTGGACACATCCGCTTAAAAAAGAGGGACACACGGGCTCTTATACCTAATACTCCAGATGGGACTACTTGAAAATACTTTCCCCCCCCCCTTTTTTTTTTTTTTTTTTTTTTTGATTATCACTACTAATGTATTATTTATAACTACCACTAAGTTTATGTCCGACACTGGTCGGGCCTAATAATTTTTTTTTTATAGATTTAAGATTTGAATACTTATTGTTAGTTCACATATGAAGATACAATAAATAAATACATGCATTATAAAAAAAAAAAAAAAAAAGTACATTATAGTTTGCCACATACGTTTTATATGTAACCGCACAGTTGTTTAAGCTAGCTTATTCATATTATAGTTGGGCCTTTAGTCAGTTGCAGTCGTAAGTCAGTCGCGAACAGTTATAGTTAGTAGTGAAGTTAAGAACTCGTTAGTCAGTTGATAATTAAGTTGTGAATTAATAATAGTCTGTCGTGGAATTGAGATTATTGTGGAATCTATCGTGTCGACTGGAGTAAAGGGAACAGCGCAGCGAATAGACGTGTATAAGGGTGTAAGTAAAGCCAGTGAGTCTTTATTGGTGTATCAACTGTAAGTGTCGGCAGAGTGAGTGCCGTGTGTGACGAGCAGCAGACAAAGAGGAATTGGTGTTACAACTGGGAGTGACGGCAGAGTGAGTCTCGTAAGTGACGAGCAGCAGACAAAGAGGTGTCACGTGATTACTTGCGCAGCCAGCTAAGAAACGTGCGTAAGCTACAGCGAAGAAGGCGTAGTGGTAACCAGTTGTGAATATCTGTGTGTAATTTATTAGTTTAAGTTGTATTAGTGTATTTAAGCTCTTGAGTAATTTAGTTTAAGTGTATTTGTAAATAAAACTTGTATCATTCTTAACCCTAATTACTACACTCGGCTCTTGTATTCATTTGCAAATCTTCGGATCTACGGAAAAGCGTTTTTATAGAGAGAAAAATGTAACAATATGTTTTATAGAGGGATATGCAACATCACACGTACACAAAAGTTTCCATCACATTTTTCATTTTGCCTTTAACAAAGTGATAGAAACTTTGTTCTACGCATTGATGAATATATCGTGCATGACTTCCGATCAAATGAGCAGTTAATTGACTGGTAGTGTTCTTGTAGGTTATATTCCAAACACGTCAACTCAAACAAGCCAACTTTTCAGTAGAGCGAAAAAACTGATTAATTCGCTTAATATTGTAAAATTAAATGATGTGTCTTCCTTAATATGGTTTAAATATAATTACCAATTTATAGGACTGCAAAATATATTTTATTTTGCACTGGTTTGCGTATTTTTATGAGATAGCATGTTTAAGTCGATCAAAAACAAATATTTTCTTAGAAATAGCATATTTTGGCAGAAAAAATATAATTGTTTTTGAATTTATTTATTTTTTAATCAATTTGTGAATACTTATACTCAATACTAGATATACGAATTCAAAAACTACAAGAAAAAACTTAAAATAACTTGAAAAAATAGCATAAGCCTGGCTGAGTCTCTTCAATCTCGAGGTGGTCAGATTTAGAACTCTCCAACTCACTCTCTAGTGTAACAGGGACACTACAAATTACAAATTTCGAAATCTTATATCATTGACTATAATCGGTCCATACATAATGTTTCTATTTTATTAACAGTTTAAAAGTTATACATACATGCATTACCAATTTTTTTTGTCGGAACCCTCCATACTAATTATTTTCACCAAAAAAAAATTATACTTTGAGATAGCAGAATAATAAAAAAACTTTTTCAAAATATTAAAAACAAATTTCTACGATTGCTTTATTTTCAATACTCAAATATATTTGCTTTTTATTCACATAAATACTTAATTATCAATAATTTTATCCTTTTCTGAGTTTAAATTGAACTTTTATTAATTTTATGTAGTTAAAACTTTTGTTTTCTGCTTTTTTGTTGAAAACAAATTAATATTATTTGTATTTGACAGCGTGTGTTAACAGATTGTTGCTCAGCAATGTATTTTAACATTTGTTGCTGAGTATATATTTGAACACATTCATACGGTCCACATGCTAATATCTTGTGTCGGTAATTTAATTTGACAGTTGCCATGGCAATGATTGGCAAGATTATTGTTCGTGTGGTCGGCATGTTACAATTGAGAAATTGAATTGAGACAGACGAAGTTTGTCGGCGAGGGGTTGTAGTGGTAGAGTGTGTAGTACACGAACCTCTGTTCCGGAAATTTTTTGTTTCTCTTTTCTACTTTTCGTAATTTATTCTTGTTTCTTCACATGCTTTTTCTCCTTTCAGGGGTTGTATGCATACTGATGTGTATCAAGGCATATGTGTGTATTTATTTGTACGTGTATGTGCGTAGCAAACACGAAGAAGTAAGCAAACTATAAATTTTCTGTCTGTCTGTTAATTTCCCAATTGTAAAAGGTTTAGGTAAGTTCAAAAGAGAATGAAAATATGTGTGCCTTTCAATTTCCCAATTGTAAAAGCGGACTAAAGGCTTCATTAGTCTTTACTTTCTGTTGCTGTTCTGTGCCGTTCCTTTCTGTATAAAATATTTTGCAATTACCAAGGCTTATCAAACAGGTACACGTATCAGGCATATTGCTCATCCGCTGATTTTTTGTTTACAAGTTTATAACGAAGAATTCGTTTGACAATTACTTTTGTGCCTTGTTTGATGCATACAAATTTTTGACAATTACTTTGTAAAGCTATGTGAGAAGCACAGAGTTGCCACAGAGTTTTTCCTAATGCATGTACCTGTAGTAAATGTGCCTTGGCAATTACTTTGTCTGTGAAAAAACCAGCTGGCAACCTATGGAATTGATAACACTTGCACACAAAATATCACAACACACTAATCCATACACACTTTTGGCTGCCACTTAACGTTGAATTCTATTTTCTACAGATTTGTCCGCAACAGAACAGAACAGAACGAAAAAGTAAAAACTAACCACACATACATATTTTCAACTCAACAGAAACAGCTGATTCAGGGGGGTTATTATCTAATTCGATTCGAAACGGAAATGTGTTCGAATGTAATGTTAATAACATACAAATTCGAACAGTTTCCGTTTCGAATCGAATAACATAATGACCCCCCAGAACAGAACGACACTTACAAACTAATTCTGTTTTAATACCCTTTTCACACTCACTCACATCTTTGAGGAATGCGTGGAATATGTTGAAAATTGAAAAAACCTGTTCACATTACAACATCTGTCATCTTTCATCTGTCATGTATTATAATACTATTTTTACGAATGTGAGCTACTAAAAATTAAATAATTTTTTTTTTTTTTTTTTTTTTTAATGCATGTTTTTTTTATTTATTGTATCTTCAAATATGAACTAACAATAAGTATTCAAATCTTAAGTCTATAAAAAAATTATTAGGCCCGACCAATGTCGGACATAAGCTTAGTGATAGTTATTAATAATACATAAGTAGTGATAAGCAACAAAAAGAAAAAAGTGTTTTCAAGCAGCTTCATCATCTAGAGTGTTGAATATTAGAGCCCGTGTATCTCTCTTTTTTAAGCGGATGTGCCCAGTAAAGTTCAAAATATTACGAGCAAGCGGATTAGGATGTGACTCGAGTTTTGTTAGATATTTGCCTGCGTATTTTACAATTTCTTCAGTCACTAGTGGCATATTCAAATCGCGATGTATATTTGAATTTTTGATGTACCATGGAGCCGATGTTATCATGCGTAAAATTTTATTTTGCCTTCGTTGAATTTTCTCTACATTTGAAGCTGAAGCAGTGCCCCATAGTTGAATTCCGTAACACCATATTGGCTTTAAAAGCGACTTGTATATTAAAAGTTTGCAGTCTAGGCTAAGTGTTGAATTTCTACCAATCAGCCAATGTACCTGAGTTAATTTAAGTTTCATTTGAGTTAACTTAGAGTCAATGTGATGTTTCCATGTAAGTCGTCGATCAAGGTGTATACCTAGATATTTCACATGTGAATGTTGAGGAACAACTTGATTGTTAATCCGAATGGGGGAGCAAGTATCTCTTCTTAGGGTGAACGTTATATGGACACACTTTTGTTCGTTGACTTTAATTCTCCATAAGTTTAACCAAAGCTCCATCTGGCTAATGTGTTCCTGGAGTTTGCGGGATGCCTCATCAGGGTTTTCGTGCATACTAAGGCAGGCTGTATCGTCGGCAAATGTGGAAGTATGGATACTACTGCTCACAGGCATATCGCAGGTATAAATCAAGTATAAAACTGGTCCCAGTATGCTCCCCTGTGGCACACCGGATGAAATAGTTTCAGGCCTACTCGTAAAGTCTCCTTCCACAACAGTGAACTTACGGGAAATAATGTAACTTTCCAAAATATTTGAAATGTTTATTGGTAAGTAAGTCTTCAATTTTAAAATTAGGCCTTCATGCCACACTTTATCAAATGCCTGGGAAACGTCAATAAAGAGCGCAGAACAATACTTTTTTTCCTCAAAAGTTCTTCTTATAAATTGAACCAGTCTGTGAGTTTGTTCAATGGTGCTATGCTGACTTCTAAAACCAAATTGATGGTCTGGTATGCACCCACTACTAATTAGAATTGGGGACAATTTTGTTTTGAGCAGTTTTTCGAAAAGCTTTGACATAGTTGATAGTAGACTTATTGGCCTATATGACTCAGCCTTGGTTAGATCTTTGCCCGGCTTTGGAATCATTTTAACCTTGGCAAGCTTCCAGCTGTGTGGATAATACTCCAGTCGTAAAATGGCATTAAATATGAATAATAGGATTCTCATTGCAATACGAGGCAAGTTCATAAGCATCTGGTTACTAATTCCATCAATACCCGGAGCTTTCTTCGGGTTGAGTTCGGCAATTAATTTTTGTAAATCACGCGTCTTAAACTTTATGTGTTGAGGGGGTAGAGCGACTACATTCGACAAATCAGCAACACCAGTATATATGTTTGGCGTAAAAACGGATTTTAAGTGCTCAGCAAATATTTTACCTTTTTCAGTATCGCTTCTTGCCCAACTTCCGGTAGATGTGCGTAGAGGTGGCTTATACTCAATGGGTGTTTTAAGCTTTCTAGCAGCGCGCCACAAAGAGTAATTAGACGCTGGTGCGACATCAAGACCTTCCAGATAATTTTTAAGAGATGCAGTTTTTTCAGACGCAAGCAACTCTTGGAGTCGTTTAGTGCAGTCTTTAAATCTGATTTTATTTTGTGGTGATCTGTGCTGTTGCCATTCCCTTCTAGCTCTTCTTTTTTCACGTACGAGACGTTCAATGTCTGTAGAATAAATTTTATTAAACCCAGTCTGCGGATGGGAGATAATGGCATGTTCAGCAGCCTGTTTCATATTCTCGCTGAGATTGGCAATGTTAGATTCAATATCATCGGATGTTCTAAGCGTAATGTTTTCCGTACAATGACTACTGAGATATTTTTTGAACCCCAGCCAATTAACACGATTGATCATCTTCACATATGGGCCAGGTAAGTTACTTCTTAAGGGACTACAAATTGTAATGATCGTCGGAGAGTGATCGGACGAAAGATCAATAGAAGCTTGAACTTGAATTAAATCCCTAGAGATATTTTTTATGACGCCAAAATCTATAACATCCGGAATTTTTTGTATGTCAGTAGGCCAATAAGTGGGCTCCCCACTCGAAATGACATCCAAGCCCATTTTTGAAATAGTGTTGAACAATGCTCGACCTCTGGGGGTAATAAGACGCGAACCCCAGAACGTATGCTTAGCATTGTAGTCGCCAGCTGCTACAAAACAAGGTCCAAGAGATTTGTAGAAATCCTCATATTGATTCTCAGTGATTGAAAATCTGGGAGGGGAGTAAATTGATGATATAACAAAATTTGTACAAAAACTTTCAATGCCAATATTTGTTGCTTGTAGGTGTTCTTCACAAATGTTATCAAGAACATAGTGCTTGAGTCTTGACTTTATTAGAATTGCTGATCCACCACAAGCCCTTCCTCTAGGGTCCTTTGTATCACATATAGTGTAGCCATAAATTTTAAAAAGACTTCTCGAAGTCAAATGAGTCTCAGATACTAACATTACATCAATATTTTTTTCCGTGAGGAAGTGCTCAAGTTCATTTTTATGTTGGCGAATGCCGTTTGCGTTCCAGAAACATATTGTTAACGTGTTCATGGCTTATTAATTAATGCTTGAAGCAGAGTATTCTGCATTCGCAGCATTTCTTGCATCATGCTAGTCATATTTGTTGTAAAATTGTTTATAGTTTGCACCAGATTTTCAATAGTAGCTTCAAGGCGATTAAAATTAAAGCTTGCGTCAGTATTTTTTGAATTATTTGGCGGGGAAACATTTTGTGTGGGAATTGAATTTGACTTAGCAGCATCTGCATACGATACACGGGAAGTAACTGGTTGGCTCATTTGCGCAAAAGTGGCAGAGTAAGCGTTTGCTGATTGAGCTGGAGCTAATTTAGGTTTTTGCACCATAGTCTTCTTTACGAAAGAGTACACAGGACAACCTCTGTAGTTAGCGGTGTGATTACCTCCACAATTACTGCATTTTTTATCACTTTGATCTTTTGGCTTATTGCAACTAGCAGTGCCGTGTAATTCGCCGCACACAACACAAACAGAGGGTAAATTGCAGTATGTTTTTGTATGGCCATATTCTTGGCAATTATGGCACTGTACAGGACCTGAACGCTTATGTGGCTCTTCAACTGTGATTTTTCGGTACAAGAGGTATTTCAAATTATAAATTGGATGCGTCTCATTTTTTTTCAATTTTATATCATTAGGCTCAAGTTCAACACGAAATAGGGGTTGGGGAATCTTCTCTCTGTTTATTATATTGGACACATTTTTTACCTTAAACCCCTGGAGGACGAGTGCATCTTTTATTTCTTCGGGAACAACATAAGAATCTATGCCCTTCAATACGATCTGCATGCCTTTAGCGCTCTTAAGCTGGTATGTGTAGAAGCTTGTTTTATTTTTTTCAAATTCAGCAACCATTTTGCGGAAATCTTTTTCGTCATAAATTTGGACTTTAGTTTCATCTATGTTTCCACGTTTTATTGGAACAATGTGAAATTTATTCTCACCAATGACCGAAATTAATTTTTTAATAAGGGCATTTGAATTTTTTTGTCTCAAATAGATTGGTGGCGGCTTGGATATTTTATTCGAGGATACCTCGGGTTTGTCGTTGTCATCTTGCAAAATTTCGAAGCGATTTTGGCGATTAGTTGAGGCTGCGCTGTTATCCCTAGACATTTTGGGAGCAGATGAAATTTTTGAAGAATTCGGGCTTCGCCCACGCTTTACCACGGTTATATATCTGTCCATTCCGACTTGTACCTTGAGTTTCGAGCCGCTGTTATCTGTAGTGATAACTTTGTTAAGTGATGAACACGAGCCTGAAGGGGATGATATTACTGGCTTATATGAAGAAGTACTAGGCAACTGTAATGTTAATGCATCATTACTATTTGGCATTGGACAAAGCGAAGTTGATCGCTGACGAAAAATTGGCTTTGCCGGTAAAAAAAGGTTTTCATCAGATTTATTATTTATTTTTTTTTCATTAAGAGTTTCAGAACTCACAGTAAAATAAGCATTTCTGCCGTTAGAACTCACTTCAAATTTTTTTGTATTTGAGGCACTCATACAAAGAATTCCTCAAGGGATATTCGTGTGTGTTTTTTTATGTTTGCGGTCTTTTTTTGTTTTTGTTATTTATGATTGTTTATTTGTTTAGAGGTACTCATATATATGTATAGTATTCCTCAATATCAATTTGTTTAATTTTTTTTGCTTGCGGTTTTTTTTGTTTTTGTTATTTTTACTATGTAAAAATAACAGCAAAGCATAAAGCTTATTTATTAAAGACAGTATGTACCTATTACGAATAATATGTACTACGAATATTTTTTGTTTGTTTAATTTTTTTGTAAGTAATAAAAATTCCGCTAATCGACTGTTCGCTATGAAGGTACCTCGAGAACTGAAAAATTAAATAATAAAATGCAATTTAAAAATTCAGTAGAAATTGATTTAATTGCTGGCTCCTGAGGAGCAGAAACTAATAATGCTACAATGTGCAGAATTAGTTGAAATTATGCCAGCGGACAATGATAATGAAAAAAATATTACAAACTTTATCCGCAAAGTTTTCGCGTATACATTTGCAACTACTTTTATGTAATTTATTTCGATTTGGAAAATATATAACAGATTTTATTATATGCATACATATACATACATATGTATATATATAATAAAATCTTAGATATTCCAAAATGTAGCCTTGAATGTATGTAAATATGTCCATGCATATGGCAATATACATACAAACATACATGCATATGTATATATTTTTATAGTATGTATGCATGTATGTATATAGTTGCATACATTTTTTCTAGTGATGACACTAAAATAATTGAAAGATGTTGAACGGAACAAAGTGAGATAGGAACATCTTTTAAAGATGTTGAACACTCAGCCCTGTATAATTCTTATGAGAAAATGTTATCATGCCAAATTGATGAAAGATGAAAGATGTAAGTGTGAAAAGGCTATAAGCCCCAGAATTTTGGGCGGCGGTAAGGCTGTCTAAAATTATCGGCGGCTCGGCTCAGCCGGCTATGATCCGCCACGGCGCAGTTCTCAATCCTACACGTGCAATCAGAGAAACAAGTCGACCGGCTCGAAGCCGACGGCGCGCCGCCGCCGGTTATTTTTCTGTGTATCAAGCCGCCGCCGATTGTATCGGCTCGCATCGGCTCAAAACCAGCCGAAATTTTATCTGCTCCAATAGACAATTTTCGGAGAAAAAAATTTGAAAATCAATTTTCAGTTTAAATTTTTCATTAGCTTATTTGAGCCGCCGAAAATTCTCTCGGCGCGCCGCCGCCGGTCACAAAACTACTGCGCCGCCGATAATTTTGCCTCGACTTGTTTCTCTGCGTGCAATTCATAGACTAATTATTATTCTGTGGTGCAACTCAATAATATTCACATCTTGTTAAAATGCCTAAATCGAAAAGAGATAAAAAAGGTGAATTATGGAAAAATCATTTAACTGTTATCTTCTAATACTAATTGATTATAATGATAGTATCTCTTACCAAAACTGAGCGCAAAGGATTGCAATGGAAGCAGCAAATAATTACAGATATTCGGCAATGCATTGAGAAATATCCTAATATTTTTGTTTTTCATGTACGAAATATGCGCAATAACTTGTTGAAAGATTTAAGACAAGAATGGAAGCAAAATTCACGATTTGTATTTGGAAAGAATCGTATTATGCAGATTGCATTAGGCAGAACAAAATCGGAAGAAGTGAAAGTCGATTTGCATCAATTGTCTAATAGACTCGCTGGCCAAGTGGGTTTGTTATTTACAGATAAGAACAAAAAATATGTTTTGGAATGGTCTCAGAAATACTGGGCTGTGGAGTATGCCAGAAGTGGTTTTATTGCTACCGATACCGTAATTTTACCGCAAGGGCCTCTAAAAGGATTTTCAAATTCAATCGAGCCCCATTTGAGATCTTTAGGAATGCCAACGTCATTGAAGAAGGGTATAGTTACGTTAAACTCTGAGTTTACAGTTTGCGAAAAAGGTGATGTATTAACTCCTAACCAAGCTCGTATACTTAAATTGTGTGCAAATCCCATGGCGAAATTTCAATTGGCGATTGTATGTTCTTGGAACATAATTGATGGCTTCGAATTGCATGATGAAAAGGATTTTGGTGGTGAAGTTGGAAGTGTCTCAGACGAGTCCATGGAGGAAGAGTCGTCTACGGCAGAGTTACAAGGCGAGGCCTTTTGATCAACGGCGTTCACAACAGTGTCGCTTTGGCAGCGGCTCATATGTCGCTCAACTCACTGTCTGTCCCACAATGTGACTTGCAAACGTTCGAATGACAACTTATATTGAAAACAACAACACATTTTCTAATGTTTGAAATACAAGTTTTCATTCGAACGTTTGCGAGTGACATCGTGGGACAGGCAGTTAAATCAACTGTGTTAGTACCGGTTCACACACTTGCAACTTTGTTGCTCAACTCGTAATTCAACTGTAAGAAAAAAAAAAACGTATTTTCATGTATTTAGCCCTGGGGGCTAGTAGAAATTTTGACAGGTAAATTTTTGACAAGCTACAATAAAAAGCATGGTATCATAAAATTTAAATCCACCGTCGCCCAATACAAAGGCATACGTCTTAATTTTAATTAGACTGTGAAAAAATCATTGTTTATTTTAGTTTGCGAAAAATGTTGCATCATATATATAATATATAATTTTTTGCTACAAGAACATTGTTTTATATAAAAACGTTCTCTTAAAAATTTGTTGGTAGCAATTGTTTCACCAGCTTTCTATACTCAAGCGAATTTGTCAAAATTTTACATTGTCAAAAAAGATATCATTTGGCCACAGAACACACAGAAGTGAAGAAAATGACAGGTAAAAAAGCTTCAATCAGGTTTTTGCTAAAATTCGTGGAAAAAAGAGAAAAGCATAGTGTATTTGATACTGTAGTGTATTACTACTTACCAATTAACACAGCTAATAAAAATTTATTGCACTAGAAAGACGCAGCAAAACAAAAGCGACGACAAAATTTGAGGGAAAACGAGACAAACAGAAAAATACCCGTATCTTCCGTCTAATGACACTTCTGTATGTTTTGTGATTTGCACAGCAGAAAAATGAAATTTTTTCCCCACGGGCAAATATTTTTTCACCATAGTACTTTTGTACCGTTTGGCACACGCCCTCCGTCTTTCTTGAATTACAAGTGGAGCAAAAAATGTTGAAGCGTGTGAACCGGGACTTTACACGTTCAATTTTTGACTTTCAATTCCATTAAATTTGCAATACACTCAAACTTTCACTAACACAAAGTTTTTAACTTAATATTAAAGTACGTAATTAGCTAATTTTTATTTAAAATTTAGCTTTAAATACAATTTAATTTTTCAGTGGCGAATTAAAGTTCTTATTAAATTACGTTGAAAGTACGGCAGCACTGCAAAATTTGAAAATATGGAAAGGTTTCCATAGAACAGCTGTTTAACTTAAACAAAAAAGTTAATGCCCTATCACGGTTGTCAAATTCAGTTTGGTCGTCTAATGCACCCCATACACGTTTCAATTCAATTGTGAATTGAGTCTTTCAATTGAATTGATTCTTGGCCACACACTTCATAAACTGAATTGAAAGATTTTCATTCAACTGTCAAATTTAATTTATTTTCACAATTAAAATTTTTAAAATTTAAAACTTCTATTGCATTAATTCATTAATTTTAATATTTTTTATATAGAATTCAATGAAATTAAATACAATTTTAAAAATACATAACTTTTTCTATACAAAATAAAGCTACAAACATATATTTTGACAGCAAATCAAGAGACTCGAACACACACAGCACAATCGAATTGAAAGATTTACTAGTCAACATGAAAAATCAAAATCTTTTGATTTTTCTTCAACCAACTCGACAACTGCCAAACTAATCAATTGACAAAGCCATACACGCTTTGATTTGGACAACAACCGACTCAATTGAAAATTGAATTGAATCGTGTATGGGCTGCTTAAGAGCAGACCAAACTTACGACCAAACTGTGTTTTAGTATTATAAACCACAACTGTTTTTAGTTCAAATTGTCATCGCGGGCTTAAATATACTTTAGGTCCGATAGGAAATTGGATAGGAAATTGAAAAATAAGAAGTTATGGGCCTTTAAAGTTTTCATAAAGTGTGATTTAGCATAACGGTCCAATATTGGTATCAATTAACAGATATGCAAAGAATATTTAGTAAGTACCGCCGTATTGGGAAAAACCATGGTGGAGAAAATCTTTAAGCCCGGGCGAAAGGCCGGCTATACAGAAAAACTTTACTATGCAGCGCCGTGTTGGGAAAAACCAAGGTGGAGAAAATCCTTAAGCCCGGCCAAAGGCCGGCTATACAGAAAAACTTAAATACGCAGCGCCGTGTTGGGAAAACCCATGGTGGAGAATATCCTTAAGCCCGGCCGAAGGCCGGCTATGCAAAAAAACTTTAATGCGCAACGTCGTGTTGGGAAAACTCATGATGGAGAAAATCCTTAAGCCCGGCAGAAGTCCTGCTATACGGAAAAACTACTATGCAGCGCCATGTTGGGAAAAACCAATGTGGAGAAAGTCCTTAAGACCGGCCTAAGGCCGGCTATACAGAAAAACTTTAGTACGCAACACCGTGTTGGGAAAAACCATGGTGGAGAAAATCATTAAGCCCGGCCAAAGGCCGGCTGTGCAAAAAAACTTTAGTACGCAACGTCGTGTTGGGAAAACCCATGGTGGAGAAAAATCTTTAAGCAAAAAAAATCTTTACTATGCAGCGCCGTGTTGGGAAAAACCATGGTGGAGAAAGTCCTTAAGCCCAGCCGAAGGCCGGCTATACAGAACAACTTTACTATGCAGCGCCGTATTGGGAAAAATTATGGAGAAAATTTTCAAGCCCGGGCGAAAGGCCGGCTATAAAAACAAAAACTTTACTAGTACGCAAAGTCGTGTTGGGAAAACCCATGGAGGAGAAAATCCTTAAGCCCGGCCATAGGCCGGCTATACAGAAAAACTTTGATGGGAACGTTTTTTTTTTAAATTTCAATAAATTATTAAAGATAGTCTTAAAAGCTTTTAAATGATACCAATATTGACTGTATTGGATGAAAAATACAACAAAGAATCACAATTGTATACTGGAACTTTGAATGCCCATAACTCGGGAACGAAGGCTTGCCGCCAATTTTTTTTATTAAATATTTTCTTATTTTTTAATTTCCTATCAGATAGGCTAGTTTTTATTTATTTCTGCGAGGGGTACCTAAAGCATATTTGTTCCTTAACTTTTTTTCTTTCAGTTGCATGCATCATTTGGGAAAGTTACATCGCAAACGTGAATTTGATTAGTTTATTTGTTTTATCTTTAAAAATTGTTTTAAACAAAACAAGTTATACAGTGGACATATAAAGTTTCAGTACACCTTCAAATATTTTAATAATGCTATTAACTAGCATAATTAACTTAATCGAGCCAGATCTTTTTTTGGGTTAGTTTTAGAAATAAAAGAGGTATTTAAAAAATTTTAATATCATCATAAATAATGCCAAAACGTTTACGTACATCACCACTTGTTTATGGTTATGACTGGACTATTTTTAAATATCTCTTCTTTTTAAAAACAACTTACCCAGAAAGATCTGATTCGATTAAGCTAATTATGATAAATTTTAGCATTATTAAAAAATTGAAACGTGTACTGAAATTGTAAAGGTCCACTGTAGATCCAATTTTAGAATTGTTTTTGCATTAAATTAAATTTATATTGAAAAAGTAATGACTTTTTATGAAAATAAATGATTTTCTTTAAAACTTTTGTATTAACTTGGAATAGAAATAAGTTATTTTAATAATAGGCGATTCAAATCAATTGCTGGCAATTCTTATTCCTTTTTTGAGCGTATACTCACTCCAATTTGTAGTAATAAAATCCTTAATAAATAAGGAATTGTTTCTAATTTTTGGTTTTCATTTTTTTTTAATAATACCTAATTTACATACGCATTTTTTTCATGAAATTAGTTGCATGAAAAATTTTTATTTGTCAATATGGGGCCTGGAGGAACAACTTATATCCAAAAAATTGTCAAAAATGTATCAGAGATTCATTCTACGCCCTTTTTTTTATATAAAATTCTCTTATAGCGCTGCAATAAGCAAATAGAAAAAGTTGCGTGCAATAAAATTCATGAAATTTCATGAAAAAATGCTTAATGTAAATTAGGATTAACTGTATAAATATATAATTTTTATTATCTTAAATGTTTACAAAAATAACTCTGCACTACACACATGTGTAAACAAAAAAAATTAGATTATAAGTGCGTTCGAGAACTCAAAAATTTGTACAAATTTCTACTATTTTTTACAGGATTGCGTTCGAGTACACAAAATCCAGTAAATGAGAGGTCGAATTGAGAGAGAAAAATGACAGTTCATTTACTGAGTAAATGCAAGTTTTTACTGGACAAATTTTTGCCAGTAAAATCCAGTAAAATGAAACCATATGTTTTTAAATATAAACAAACAGTAGCAAAGGGAAACAAAAGTTTTTTGTTTTTGATGAAATTTTAAAAATAACAAAAAACAAATGTATGAAGTTATGAAAAATATTGCATTTATTTAAGTTTGATGCCAGAAAAATTATAAGGGTATGTTTTATGTATTCCACGGGAAATTAAAACCTGTGAAATTTTCATAGAATTGTTGGAAATGTGTATTTATAACAACAATTTCCAACGATGTAATTTCACGTGAAATGCAGAACATAACCGATTGTTTTTAAACGTGAATAAAGTTAATAGATTTTATAGTTAAATTTTTGTTTATATGTACATATAGTCGGAGGGTTACTGGTTCCCCGCATGGAACGTTCAAAAAATTTAGTTATTGATCGATTAAATATGATTAATGTGTACATTTCTTAAATTTGTTTTCAGTTTTTCGATATCTTGAATATATTAGGATACATAAAGTTCTTTTCCCATTGTATATTTCTCTTAATAAATGCACTCATTGGAACTACTTGAAAGGAAGTGAACAATATTGTTGTGATTATTGGTATAAGTGGCAACAAACATTTTTGTCTTTTTCTGTACATCCTAATTATTCACGTCGAGGGGTAAAAAGTTTAGAAACCTTAACGGCCTGACGCGCGATGTCGGCAAGTAAGCTATAGAAAGTTTCTTGTCGACATCGTGGGTCAGGCCCGTAAGTTCAAATAAAAACATATGTATCTATTACTTTTATTATTAAAGAAAATATACTATGGTGTATTTTTATAAAACAAATGAAAAAAACATTCTTCATCAATTTTCTCAAAACCATATAATTTTTCAATGCGGCTACCCAGTAACTACCCTGCAAAAAAATCTGATTTGGAAGCACTATCAACTGAGGGAAGCAATGTACTGGTTACTTGATCACAAAAGCTTCGAAAAATGCTTCTGAAAAGCACTAACATAAGGCAGGCTCTCTAACAAAATAGAGGAAGAAGTAACAAAAAATTTGCAAGCTAGTAACTTTTGCATCTGAGTACATAAAAACTATAGCCCAATTCACAATCTTGTGCAAATGGTCTTGCATCGTTGCATGTGCAAAATGATATTGATATTGATACTCACCACTTAACAATTCTTAGAAGTTAATGTTAAAGTTAGCTATTTTATGTCAGGTGGAGACCGCGAGTAAGGGAGATAATGTTAGAGAATCACTTGGTGTTGCGCATGAATAAGGAGATTATTTTTTGTGCGAGATGAGCCAGCTAGAAGCAATTTATTCAGCTTCCAAAAAGCCATAATTTTTTGCCTTACCAAAGTGCTTCACAGAAGCAATAATATATACTTATGTATGTATAGTTTTGTATATTGTCTGCAGATAATGCGACTATTCCATACATGTATGTAAATACTCCAAAGAGGAGTAGGAATACGCCGAAACTACTCCAAATATGTGAAAAAAGGAGGTTTATGTCCTAGGGTTGGACTAAATGGTCCAAATTTGCATTACATCGGCGTAACCCCAAAACTACTCCATATTGCATTGAATGCTTGTGTGAAAACGACATGATCCATGACTGCATTACATGGACCATGATATAACTAGTCTGTTTCATCTCGATTGGACCACGTAGTACAATATTATATTCAGTTTTTTTTTGCATATACATATGTACATACTTATGTATAATTGTTTAGCACCAAATTGTTTATCAGCTGTTGTGTATATTTTACTGGATTTTACAATTTTTCCGTTCGCGTACTTTTAGCTGCAAACTTTTTTATTGAGAGTAATTTCTTTAAATTACTCAGTATTTACTCAGTTACTGGATTTTACTGGAAAAGTACTCAAACGCACCTATTAAATCACAAAATAATTAAAGTTGTCTTTTGCATATGATGTCTTAGCAAAGTTATGTTAGCCTTAAAGTGCTTGGCAACTAATATGAACTTTAAAGCTAAAGTAAAATATTTTTTTGCATAAGGGGGTAGGAATGTATACAATCATAAGAATTGTGACAGGCATTTCAAACAAAAATAATTAATATAAAATATTTAAAAAAGAGAAACTTATTTAGAAATGGCAAAAGGCATGTACATACATAATATGTACATTTTTGCTAATAGCCCATTTTGGGACTGATGTACAATTTCCACAAACAATCGAGGAGCAAGCTGTGCTCCCAGATTTACCCTTATATTTATGTTTATACTAGCATTTTCCCGCGACTTGGTTTTCATTTGGAAAGAAACTGAGTATGCTTTAAATTGTATTTCGGCCAATCTTATCTAAAACAGGCAAAATATCAACAGTGAAAATTCTCTCGAGTTATTCTATTCCGCACTACTATCTCAATTATTTCTTTCACATCATTCTTCTCCAGGCAATAAGCAAAACAAAAAAGGGTAGGTGGTCCCGACGTCCACGCGCGCTTCCGTGACCAAGGGAAATATAGATTCATTCTCTGCAGATAATGCGACTAGTCCATACATGCATGTAAGGACTAGTCCAAAGAGTAGTAAGAGTACTCCAAAACTACTCCAAAGATATGAATAAAGCTGGTCGATTTGACATTGCGATGTCCTGGGGTTGGACCACATGGTCAAACTTTGCATTACATCGGACTAACCCCAAAACCTACCCCATATGGAATAGCTATAGACTAAACGAACACTTGACACGAATGATAAACACTGGCTAAAAATATATTAAGTGTAAAAAAGTTGGAGGGATTACACCCATAAAAATTTAACATAGTATTATAGGGTAAAGAGCTGAAATTTTGTGGAAAAATAGTCTTAGGTGAGTTACCAATTTAACAAATTTGGGTACACATTGCACTTACGCAAAGCAATGATTTTGCGATTTCAAGAGCGAGCATGCATACGTCTATAAAATTCCAACCTTCTGTCTTATGTACTTCGGCTAAGCAGACTTTAATTTATTAATATATTTAGAAAATTAGACGGAGACACGCGTATCCAGACGACTTTTACGAAATTCTTGCAAATACTTGGAGCTTTTGTGACACAATAGTGTACTGTCTATTTCATTACTTTATGTAACTCTGCCCTTAGTCTAAAAAGTTTATAAAAAACAATTTTTCAAAAGGAGTCAGGTCCTCAAAGACATAAAACTTAAAAAATTATTTGTTCCACGGACCCAATAAAATTAGAATTCAATTACATATCGCTCATATACATCAATACTGTCATAACTCAAAAAATTTCTTAAATTGTGACGCTATTGAAGTAAATGAGTGATGTGTACTTGAAAAATAACTGGAAATAAATTTGATAGTTATAACTTGCTCGTTTTAACCGAACCTAACTGTATATATTTAAGCGAATATATTTCCATGCGGTTTTTCAATTGTTCGTTGTAGACTATCATTCATAATACCGAGGTTTCTTAATTGTATATAATTTTCTAAGACATTTGATTTTCTTTTATCTTCCATATAAAAATTTGCTTAAAGTAAATCAGCTAAAAAAGTAAACAAAAATTGACGGCAAATTCTAGTCGATGTTCGTTATAGCCGAACTGTAGTGCCGACATTTTTTACGACATTTGATTTTGATTGATCTTAAAAAAAAGCTTATTGAAAGTACACTGAACCAAAAAAGCATTCTTAAAACAAGAATTTTGCGTTTTCGTTTTAAAAATGTAGCATTTTTTAAAATAATTGTTAAAATAAGAATGTTTCTTATAACATTAATATATAACATTCTTATTTTTATAACCAGGCAGTTTTAAAACAAAAATGTGCGTTTTTTAAAGAATTCCTTAATTTTTTTTTTTAAACAAAGCTTGTCTGCGAAAAACACCCAGGGTCTATGGTGGGAATCGAACCCACGACCTCTGGACTGAGAGGCTAGCATCGCTACCACTCGGCCACAGGGTTTTAAAAATGCAGCATTTTTAAAAATTATTTTTAAATAAGAATGTTTCTTGTATAATATTAATATATAGGGTTAAAATTTTTATAACCGACGAACGGATTTTCCCGACCACCTTTGAATCTTGTAAAACTTAGTTGTCTTTTTGCACGTTACTAAACTAAGATAAATTTAAAATTTTTGACCTCCAGCTTCTGTTTTTCCTGCGATATGGCGCTTCAAAAAAAAATATATGTTAATCCTGGCAGTCTCTTCTGCATTTTGCGTCAAAAAATTTGAGTGAGCTCTTATTAGTTCCTGAGATATTGATAACGATGTAAAATTGCTGCTTTCGATTTAATAGAAAACTGTATTCATTAAACAAACATTAAACAAATATTGAATATTTTTCCTACGTGCACTAGTAAAAAAATTAAAAAAAATTGAACCTATACAAATTTCCCAAATTATTTCAAGTTATTGTCTATATCTCAGGAACTAATAAGAGCTCACTCGAATTTTTTGACAAAAAATGCAGAAGAGACTGCCAGGATAAACATATATTTTTTTCCTACTGCATACATTCTGTTAAAATGATACAAATCGATAAATTGAAAAAAGGGTCATAAAAAGTGTCATTGGCACGAAAAAGGGTCAAAAGTGATACTTTAGTGTCACAACGGCAACGCTGCTCTCAGCAATGCGAGCGTAGCATACACTGCAGAAAGAAATGAGAGTGCGTACGCTGGACGGGTAGTACTGGTAATTCCCGTCATAGAAAAATTTTGCTTGTATGAGATGCGCATTCTATATGATTTATATTCTTTGGTAGCTTGCATTACTTTTGCACAAGCACTAAATGAAAAACAAAAATTTTTGTGCAGATTTAAATTTGATACTATATGCATCACTATGCATGCACTATTTTTTCACTAAAATAAAATCTGTTAAAAGTAATGCATTAATATTGAATTAGAAACTAATCGAATGGCGAAAAGAAATTTTGCATTATCGCATATTGCACACAGTAAAATTAGATAGAACATAACAATTTTTTTTATCAGTAAGCACAAATAAATAATTAAAAAATACACTAAAGTTAACATTGAGGGCACCTACATACATACATATCGATGGTTTACTAACGCAACCTCGTAACTTAAAAACTACTAAAGGGTGTTTTTTATTGGGGTATAGAACTTTAAGTTGGCATCACTTTTTTAACTGGCGGCCATTTTGTCAGCTGTCAAGTGATTAATATTTAGTTTGGTTTGCCATTTCATCATGAACAGGTTGACAAAAGAACAACGCTTGCAAATCGTGCAAATTTATTTCGAAAATAATGGTTCAGTTCTCGAAGTTTACCGCAAGCTCCGTCCATTTTATGGTCGACATAATCGTCCATCAGAGCAATTCATTCGGTTAACCATGGATCGTTTTCGCACTACGTTTACTCTATGTGATGATACGCATCCGCAGAGACGTCGAACAGTGCGCACCGAAGAAACAATTGCCGCTGTAGAGCAAAGTGTTGAAGAGGACCCGAATGAATCGATTCGCCACCATGCACAGCAATTGGAGCCGACTAACCGACTATTTTGTTCCCGAATTGGATGGCATGAATGTGGATGAGTTGTGGTTCCAACAAGACGGCGCTACATGCCACACAGCGCACGTCACAATCGATTTATTGAAGGAAACATTCGATGAGCGCATAATTTCGCGGAATGGACCTGTCAATTGGCCACCAAGATCGTGTGATTTGACACCATTGGATTATTTTCTTTGGGGATATGTGAAGTCGCTCGTCTACGCCAACAAACCAGAAACGTTAGGGGACTTGGAAGCCAACATTCGTGGCGTTATTGCCAACATACGGCCCCATATGCTCGAAAAAGTGGTTGAAAATTGGACCTGTAGAATTGGCTTTATTCGAGCCAGCCGCGGCGGCTACATGCCCGAAATCATATTTAAACATTAATGGCATAAAATTATCCTTCCAATTAAGCCAAATTGATGGACATTAAAACGATTTTCTTGTGTTTTTTTTTCAATTCAAAGTTCTATACCTCTTAAAAAAAACACTTTTCAGGAGAGACAAAAAATGATTTATAACAAGTATATAATGAAAATTTACAAGTATTTAATTGAAAATTTAACAAAAATCATCCAAGTAATTAGATTATAAAAAAACATATACTAAAAATGTTAAAATACTTGTTCTAAATCATTTTTTGTCTCCTGAAAAGTAGTAGTTTTTAAGTTACGAGGTTGCGTTAGTAAACCATCGATATATGGAGGATATATTATATCCTCCAAACCAAATGTATAAACGAAAAATACTACTGCTTGTAACAATTTCATCCAATTCTGTTATTTCTCTGGAAAATTCTACAAATGTTGTTATACGATTTTTCTTCTTATGTGGGGATATTGACATAGGCAAATATGTATGTATGTACATATGTTTTTATGTAATTCTATTGGGCACTATATGTTTCAGTGATAATGCAATAATATTCATCATAATGCAGTATCAATGCATTACTTTAAGGAGATTTTAGTTAACTGCAAAAAGTATAAAATTTGGTGTCAATGCAATATTAATTCATTACTTTGAGGATATTTTACTTTAGTGCAAAAAATAGTGCACTGAAAACATCAAAGATAGTGCCAATGCAATACATATGCGAAATTAATCACCTGATTACTTGGATATACTTTATTTAAATTTACTTTGGTCATAACCAAAAATGAAAACTTGTTCCATTGGACTACAGTCGAAGATCGAAAATGTTTCATAATAAGGGCATTTTGATTCCAAAAAAAAAAATTAATAACTTTAATTTGAAAATAAAATTCTATATAATTAATTTAAAACGTTTCATTCTTAATTTAAAAACTCTCCATTATTAATTTCGGACGTTCCATTCTTAACTCAAAAATGCTCTATTATTAATTTAAAACCTTTCATTCTTAACTTAATTCTCCATTATTAATTTAAACGCTTAATTTTTAATATAAAAATAATAAAAATTCACTATAGTTCAATTAAAATCTAAAAATGCCTCAAATAATAAGTTTTAAAATAAAAATGCTTCATTATTACTTTAAGAATATTTCATTCTTAACTCAAAAACATAATCCTTTAATTTGAGTATGTTCAACTTTATATCAAGGTTAATGTCTTTTTCAAACAAAAAATATTCTTTTTTGATATCAAAATATTTTTAACTTTTAAAACAAGTGTGAAAATTTTTAAAATAACAGAAAACAAACTGAGTTATATATCATAAAGGTTACGCTTTTAAAATCAAATTGTTTTTTCTTGATTTAAAAAAAAATCAAAATAAAAAAATCGGTGGCTACTTTTAACAGTACGAATAGACGATCAATTTTTATTTCTGAACATAAGAAATAACGTCGGCAGAATGACGTCACAAAAAAGTTTGTGTTAAAACTTATTTTAAGGGGTGGCTAGACGAATAATGCAAAAACTCAAAATTTAGGTTGTATGCATACAAAGTGCACCTTTTACGTTTTGATTTCTTAATACTTCTGCAACAGAGCATATATTTTGTGCTTCTGCTTGATTTTTTTTTTTTTGTAATAAACTTATTATTTGTAGTTTCCCGCCATTCACCCCTATTCCTCGTTTCGATTACGTTCCCGCATTCAGTTACGCACGGACCGAAAAGAAGTATTCTGCCAAAGAACTGAATCGAAAGAAAAGGAAGAAGAGAAGAGTATGTTTAAACTTGCTGCTTTGCTATGAAACGGGTGAAATAGGAACAGAAAAATTAAGCAATTTTGCAAAATTTTTAGCAAAAAGTTAAATTTAGTGCAAAAAAACAGTGATTTAACAATTAAAACAATTAATAATTAAATGTAAAAATTTGCATTACATAAACTCTTGCAAATTTAAATACAGAGAGTTAAAAAAAAAACGAGATAAGCTAGAGGTATTTTTGGCCAATCTTTTCCAGTGTGAAGAATCCTGTCGCGCCGGAGGTGATATTTTAATTTTTTACACATAATTGTAACACAAAAATAAAGTTTATTTGTTTAAATTTAATTAAATCCGTAGAGAATATCGTTTTTCGTTGCCAATAAATAGGTATGCACCAAATTTAACTTTTTGCTAAAAATTTTGCAAAATTGCTTAGTTTTACTGTTCCTATTTCACCCGTTTCAAAGCAAAGCAGCAGGTTTAAACATACTCTTCTCTTCTTTTGATTCAGTTTTTTGGCAGAATACCTCTTTTCGATCCGTGCGTAACTGAATGCGGGAACGTAATCGAAACGCAGAATAGGGGTGAGTGTATTTGATACTGTAGTGTATTACTACTTACCAATTAACACAGCTAATAAATATGTATTGCACTAGAAAGACGTATCAAAACAAAACCGACGACAAAATTTGAGGGAAAACGAGACGAAACTGAAAAATACCCGTATCTACCGTCTCGTGACACTTCTGTATGTTTTGTGCTTTCGATTCGAATCGAAACGCAGAATAGGGGTTATTATTTTCTACGAAAAAGGTAAATTTGACAGCTTGAGTCCTAACATAATTGCTCAGGCTTGTGTTTGAGCAATTGTTTCCAAACCTGTGTTCGAACACTGACATTTACGGTTTACACAGTCAAGTATTCGTTATACGGGATTGACACGATGACTTTTTCCCCTGCATTTTTCTTGAATTCTATTTTATGTTGCTACCCCTTTGATCACCTTTGTACCTCTTTTGTAGATAAACTCTAGGAAAGTCACGGTTGAAAGTCAGTGTAAATCCCGTATTAGCCACAGATTTTGACAATTGCCAACAAAAATTTCCGTCTCGTGTAATCTCACTGTAAGCCGAGAAATTAGCGGCGGCGGCGGCTGCCAAAAATCGTCGGCGGATCGATTTGAGCCGTCTCTGCTTATTGAGTAGGTAAAACTAAGTAAAAAAAGAAAACCGAAAAAATGGCAAACTTTAGAGAGAGTTGCAAAAAAGGAGCAAATTTGTTTTGGTTTACATATAAAATGTAAAAATTTTTTACCATTTTGCAAACTGTTTAATAAGAGTAATTAATTAATAAAAAATAAAAAACTAAACTGAATTATGTGCATAAAAAGCTGTAGAACCTAATTTCACAGCTATCATTTTTTTATTACCATACTCTAGAAGAACAGAGCACTTGAAAATAGCACTCTGGAAAAAGTTTGCTGGCCCATAAAATTAAAACTATTTGATATACCATATAGCAACTAGTACCATTCGATAGGGAATCCAAATTCCTTTAAGAATTGGTAATGATCATTTTTCTAAATACTTGCATTCAGAAGTTATAGCCCAGCAAACCTTTGAAAATCACAAAAATATTAAAAAATTGTTCTTTCAGTTGTAAAACAAAACCCATTTGCTGTAGCATTAATTTTTTTTACCGATTGTTGTTTTGAGAAAAAGTAACTGTCATTTTCTGAAACACTATCATTCAGAAGTTATACCCAGCAACTTTTGAAAGTCAGTCAAATTAAAAAAAAAAGTTTTCTGTTAATAAAACAAAACCAATTCGTTGTACCGTACTGCGACCTATATCAGTTGATAGAGAATTAAAATTAGCAACTAGTACCAATCAATAGGGAATTAAAATACTTTTCAGAAGTTACAATGGTTATTTTCGTAAATACTTGTATTCAGAAGTTATACCCAGCAAACTTTTTAAAGTCACCAAAATTAGGAAAAATTTGTTTGGCCTACAAATGAAAAATTATTCGATGTATCATATAGCGACTAGTACCAATCAATAGAAAAATAAAATACCTATCAGAAACAGTAATTGTAATTTTTGTAAATAGTTGCATTCAGAAGTTATAGCCCAGCAAACTTTTCAAAGTAAAAAAATTAAGGAAATAGTATTTCACCTATAAAATTGACACCATTCATTGTACCGTAATAAATCATATACCAATCGATAAAGGATAAAAGTAGGTTTCCGATTTAGTATCAGTCAATTTCTGAAAAACTTGAATTCAGAAGTTATTTGTGAATTAACTTTATTAATTTTGCAATATTTTCATGATAATGCAGTTTTGCACAATAAGTATGTGTATGGCAACCTTGCGGTATTCTTCCTAGTAAAATATGTAAACAAACTTTGTAATAAAATTGAGATTATGTATCACGATAAAAATAGGTAAGTTTAAACTGTATTTCAATAAAATTTAATAATTTTAATGCTACTGTGTGAGCAGAATCAGATTTACTAGCTGTCATTATTTTTATTTTAGTTTTTAGGGGAGAAAAATGCTCTTGGAAATTGCATTTAGAATTTTTTTTGTTAAATATAAATAGAAAATGGTTTCTTGAACCCTATTAAGGTATATACCATTGGATAGAGGATTAAAATACCTTTCAAAAATAGTTTTTGTGATATTCTGAACCACTTTATTTCAGAATTTATAGCCCAATAAAAAAAATTTTGTAACGAAAATTGACCAAAAGAACTTTTATGCCTATAAAATAATAAATTTTTATTTGAAGGTATTAACACATAACAAGTTTATGTATATATATAAATTCTTGTTCAATGGAGTATTAAGTGTATTTTTATGTAGACTCCCTTCTGTTTTGCAAGTGAAAGATTTTTAGTGAAAAAAGCAAGTTCAACTGTGTTCATGATACCTCTTTTTTCCCGGGGAGTTTTTTCCTGCATTTGGTAAATAAAGGGAAAAACAAATTCATAGTAGGAGAAAAGGGAAAAGTGAAAAAACTCACGCGGAATTTTTGTTCATGATTGGGCTGATAGAATATCACAAGCGCGAAACTATTGGCTCGATTATGGATGGCAACCGAACTTCAGTTGCCGAGTTAACTAGCAACGCAACTGAACTTAAAATTGGCCTTATGTATGGCAACTTCCTCCAGTTGCCAAAAAGTTATCGAAAATACGATTATGACAGTATGGCAACTGAAAATAATTAAACAAAAATTTAAAATATAAGAAATACAAGTGCTAAAATAGAAAATTATTAAGTAAGCGTGTTTAGAACATTACTGATCATAAAAATGGTTATTTAAGTGGAATTAATTTTTGATGAAGAAAAGAAAGTACAAAATGTTGAATGTATTATTGTAAAATCTCTTTTTTAGATTTAATGCATATTATCTTTAAATATGCATACTAGAAAGTCGAAAATAAAAATAATATTGCAATTACTTCTTGATTTTTTAAATTTTTTGCTTTTAAAACTACGCAGCAACTACAAATTTCTGGTTGCCAAATGGCAACCGAAATTACCAGATGTTGGTTGCCAGTTGCCATCCGTAGGTGGTCCCGAGAGGTTTTTAATATTCAATACAAAATTTCAATTTTATTAATTCTTAGTTACGTAATATAAGTTAATAATTAACATATTTATTTTTAATAAAAGTTCAATCTCTATCGCAATTCAATTGCTGACACATTTCCATTTAATTGCAATTAATAATTATTTTACTTACTTTAATAAAGTTCAATCTCCTCTGTCGCAATTCAATTGCTGACACATTTCCATTGCAATTAATAATTATTTTACTTACTTTAATAAAGTTCAATCTCCTCTGTCGCAATTCAATTGCTGACACATTTCCATTTAATTGCAATTATTTTTTTGTTACAACATTTATTTAAAGTGCTAACGACCTATTTGCAATGAATGCAATTGGAACAGCTCACGTTGCATTTCAAGGTGATGATTGCTGTTCGACAATTCTTAAGTTTTAATATTAAGTTTAAATAATAATAATACTAATAATAGTATTAGTTAAGAATAAGAAGTCCGAATAAGAAGACATAGTCTTCCGGCAAATTAAATAATTAGAAATAATAAAAGGATAAAGAAGACAAAAAATTTTAAATAATAAAGAATTTTATTTACTTATACAAAAAACGTGGTTGTTCAATCAACCATTTTCTAGAATCCTCATTTATTCGCCCCTGTCATTCTTATTATTGCCTGTTCATTCACTTGAATTGTTATCCCAGCTGATACTTATTCTACACGAGAATATCAGCAGCAACTGTGTTACACGAGCGAATTCACAACACTACCCCCTCCTTGTGATAGTGGTTCCTGACCGAGAACTAAATTTTTGGACTGCGATAAACAGCAAGCCGGTTTACATGAGAAATTTTCTTGTTCTTTTCTGAGGCAATTGTACTTCGTACACTAGGTCCGATATTTTTCTTGTGACAACACCCGGTCCGACCCAATCACTCTGCAATTTTGGGCAGTAACCCTTACGTCTTGTGGGCAAATATATCCAGACCAAATCTTATTCATTGAACTTATTTGGACTAGATCTCAGGTCGTATCGAGATTTCATAGCTTCTGATGAAAATTTTAGATTATTTCGTGCTAGATTATGCACCTTATGCATGCTGTCAATCATATTTTGGACATATTGATAAATTCTATGAGTACCTTGTGGTGGAGAACCGAACATTACATCTAACGGTAAACGAAGTTCATGACCAAAAATCAAACGTGAGGGAGAGTACCCGGTGGCTGCATGCACTGCGGATCTATACGCAAGTAATACCAAGGGAAAATGCATGTCCCAATTTTGATTCGCATCTATGAACTTTGCAAGGTAATCAAGAAGAGTTCTATTGAACCTTTCGACCATCCCATGTGATTGAGGGTGAAGAGGGGTGGTTCTAGTTTTCTCAGCTCCTAGCAGTTTCAGAATAGCTTGGAAGACGTTGGATTCAAAGTTCCGCCCTTTATCCGAATGGATGATATAAGGAACGCCAAACCAACAAACTACATCTGAAACAAGTCGCTGTGCAACTACCTCTGCCGACTGATCAGGCACCGCGAGACATTCTGGCCATTTTGAAAAGTAGTCCATTATAACCACTACATATCGATTTCCATTTTCAGTTATTGGTAAAGGTCCCAGGATGTCCACAGCTATGCGCTCAAATGGAGCACCAATTACCGATGACTGCAACCTACCAACAGTCTTTTGGGTTGGTTCTTTCCTTGCTGCACAAATGTTGCACATAGAACACCAGCGAATAACTTCCTCACTGCAGCCAATCCAATAAAATCTATTACGCACTTTCCCAAGAGTTTTAAACGACCCAATGACCACCTGTTGCGCTATTGTGGGCTTGTTCAAGTATAGTTGGAGTATTTTTTCGTGGAGCAATAGGCACTAATTCCTCTCCTGTTTTCCTTGTAAACTTTATTTTTAGTATACTACTATCCAATACCAATTGGTTAAATATAGCCCACCAAGCTTTAAGCTCATTCTCAAAGGCAAGAATTTCAGATTTCTGTGGTCTTTCCTGCATAGTGACCCATTTAATAACGTTTTGAAGAATTGGATCCTCCATTTGATCTGTACTCAAACCCTCTGCTGTAACTCCAACCGTAAAAACTTCAGTACCCTCTTTTTTTCGGCTCTTTCACAGTGTTTGCAGTCACCAGATGGCCTGCGAGATAGTGCGTAGGGCGCGTGTCTTTGCCTCTAAATAAATTCTTATTAACGTTTAGAGGGTCCAAAGCATAAACCTGCCTTGATCTTTGGCGATCCGAACGAGCCTGTATATCTTGGGCAGTGGCTAATGCAGTTTTAATGGACGTGTCTTGGCCTGCAGCTACCAGTTTTATCAACTCGGCATCTTTTAAGCCGTCTATAAATTGATTTTTTAACAAATCGTCTACATACGCTTTTGTGGCCGATCTGAATGCTGATATTGACAACAATTCTAAAGCAGTTGCAAACTCCGTCAGAGACTCACGCGCACCCTGCACTCGCTTTTTAAACTCTTGAAAGCATACTTGCTCATGAACTATAAACCGTTCTCTTAAGCTGCTGTAAAGAGGCCCAGGTGGGTAAGTGATCGGATGGCACAGTGGCAAAAAGGCGAAGAGCATCGTCCCTCAAGTTAGAAATGACAGCCATCACTTTCTCTTCTTCACTCCAACCATAAAAATGTGCGGTATGCTCTACCAAACATTATAATTGGACCACGGTGATTTCCCGTCATAGGTTGATATGTATATCGTGTTGATTAAACGGGCGCGTTCTGTCAACATTTGCATTATGAGACTGTACGACAGGAAAGCCAGTATGTGGAGCATCACCTGGATTCATGTTTAAGGTAAACTTGGGTGTGTTGTTATGGCGATGAGCGCTACTGGCGTTCAAGTCCGCAGGCAAATGTAGTTGACCTCTAAAAACAATCGAGTTCATCTGAGGGCTATGATGACATATTTGCGGCTGTAATTGGATTGCAGAAGTCTCACTGCAACTCGAAATGCTAGGAAATCCCAGTGTTGAAGAGCTTGTGTTTACGCTGCTGTTTACAACTGAAGCTCTTGAAGAACTGGTTAAGTGATTAATTGTAGTTAATGTATGTGTTGTCCGAGTTATCATTGGGGGTAGTGGTGGCATACTAGTTGAACAGGGGAGGGGGTAACCTGTACAAATTTGAGGCTGTGTTAAATGCATAAAAGTTCATCCCGAAGAAGCGGCCATTGCATGAAAGTCATGAACTAATGACGATGTACAATTGGGTTCAACTTACCAAACTTAACAAGCGCCTTTCTAAAAAGGCTTGCTGTAATTCGAATTTTCTGTCCACTCTTAGCTCCCTTATTTGTTGTTGGCATGAGTTTCGTTGGTCAGTTTGTGAAAGAATCATACTGCCAAGACTGCTTGAATTTTTTATTGGATTTTTGCCTTTAAATTGTGGAAAAATGCGTTCTCGCACTAGAACAGAAACCCCACATCTGACACCAATGTTGTGGTTTGCGAATTATCAATTAAATAAAAAGGCGGTCCCGAGAGGTTTTTAATATTGAATACAAAAATTCAATTTTATTAATTCTTAGTTACGTAATATACAAAAAACGTGGTTGTTTAATCCATAGACTAACAATATTAATATTATCAATTATTATTATTATTATCAATCACTAGTTGAGGAACACCACTGGCCTTTAATTAAACAACTTAAACACAAAAATAAACGATCTTTCATGCAAATATTTATATTTTGTTAAAAATACGTGTAATACTTTTGGAAAATTTAATTTTGTACTTTTTCACAATTATATGTTCACAAATGCTATGTATAGCCTTTGCCTTTTATACATGCAAAAAGCATATCTTTTCTCTCCCTTCAAATATTTATACATCAGCTGATACGACGATTTCGCCTCATTCAGAAGTGAGGATTCTGGTTAATATTCTGTGGTTCAATCAACCATTTTCTAGAATCCTCATTTATTCGCCCCTGTCATTCTTATTATTGTCTGTTCATTCACTTGAATTGTTATCCCAGCTGATACTTATTCTACACGAGAAAATCAGCAGCAACTGTTTTACACGAGCGAATTCACAACAATATGTTTTTTAAATAATTTTGTTTTAGAAGTTTTAATTCTCCCATTTATTTAAGGACCTGAAAATATTTTGTCTCGCTGTTGGTAAATGCAATACCACAAGATCAGAAGCTGGAAGAACGTTCATACCAAATGATAGAACGTATGCATCCATCTAAAGGTAGAATTAGTAAAATCGTATCGTGATGTTGCGTGTCAGCTGACAAAACCCGTACCATATGCAATGCATGTTACTAGTTATAAAATATGTGGTGGTAACACTTGTCACGTAGGAATATACAGAAAACAGATTTTTCTGTAGCAAATGTCAAAAAAAGAAGCATAACAAGCCAAACAACAATAGCGTGCTGTGAAGTTTGTTTTAAATAATATTAAAAAAATGGATGACGGAAAATTAATTTACTTGGTGCAGGAAAACGAGGAAATATTTAATAAACGCAGCCCTTATTACAAGTTTCCTGACAGAAAGAAAGCGATTTGGCTAAAAATTGCAAAAGAACTGGGTACAACAGGTATGTATAGTAAATGTGCAATTTTATTCCGAATTAATTTTGGAAACATGCTTTTTTACAGATGAACATTGTATAAGGCGATGGTCTTCTTTGCGAGACCGCTACACTAAGGAGTGCCGGCAAATAATTCAGCCATCTGGCAGTGGGACATCGATGAGATCAACATGGTCCCTTTTTGAGGCAATGCAATTTCTAAAACCTCATATTACTTCACGCCCGTAAGCTTCTAATTTATTTATGTATATGCAAATTTTTAATATAGTCTCAAATTATTTCAGAACTCGTTGCTCAATGAATCCTGCTTTCGATCCACAACTATCTTCGCCTGTTGAAACTACACTATTTTCTTCAAACTCGTCCTCATCTATTAGCTCACCAATAGCGCCATTGTCACCTGTGGCATCTCCAAAAATGTCACATCAGTCGTCAAAATCAGTAAAAAAAAACGCAAACTTGATGTTGACACAGTGTTTTGCGAAGCGGTAGAGTCCTTTAAAAAGGTATGTGGGCAAAGAGAATTAAAGAACCCCAACCCGTCAGTGCAAGCGTTTGGAGACATGATAGTGGGTACCATGTGCGACATGAGAAGTGCATTTCAGATTCGTGCAATGAGGGAAGCGACTGACTTAGTAATGGGATTAAAATTAGAGCATGATAGCATAGAATTTTTACCCAACTTCTAGAATCCAATGGTATTGGAATTTAATTTGAAAACGTGCCCAAAATATTTTGGTGCAATGAGTTCCACAATTATGGATTTTAAGTTCCATCCGCAAAACTCGAACCTAAAACTAGTAAAACTGGAATTAATTATACCAAGGTATTTCATTGGTCGTTTTCAAATCCAATTACGATACCGTGGGATTCTATGACAACACCATATGTCTTCGCCTCAAATCACAACACAGATTTAAAATCGCTTTATTTATTGTTTTTATGTTTAAAAAAAAAGTACAAAATAATACTAGAGATGTAAAAGAATGATTCACATTTTAATTCAATATGAAACTGAATGCATTCAATTTGCCTACAACTTATATTGAATTTAAAGAATATGAATGCATTTGTATTGAGTTAAAGTTTATTTTAATATTTTATTTATATTTTTACGCGAGTCAAAATGAATACGTATTTAAAAAACTATTTTTCATTACTTAGCACGTCTAGATACATTATGTTGCTGCTCAAAAAACACATCAGTAGATTTCAACAATAATTAAAAAAATTGTTTCAAAACTCCAACGCTTATTGGCAAATCAATAGATTATTGAGAGCGTACCTAAAAGCATTAGGGTTTTGAAACTTTTTTGGAATTGTGGTTAAAGTTCACTCGTGTGCTGCTTGAGAAGCAAGGAAATGCATCCAAACGTGCTTAGGCAACAACAAATAAATTTTTTTAATTAAAATTCACTTGAATTTTAATTTGTTCGCTAACTTGAATGGACTGCTTAGTTTAAGTTTCGTATTGTAATATCATTTTCATGTAAAGACATATTTTTATTGAATCAAAATTTATTTGAAAAATTATTACCTATTTTTATAAATCACGACACCAACGTGAAATTTAGAAGGAAAACAATAACAAAAGTTCAGGTTTAAAAAAAAATTAAAAAGCACAGCAATGCCTTATTAAAAAACATATTTCAGGTATATTAAGCGCTTATTTGACATATTTCTATGGGAAATTTGTCAAATAAACCTAAAATATTTTTATGAATTAAACCAATATAGTTTAGTTCGTTGAATGATTTGTATGAAAAATAAAAATCCTTTTTTAAACTAGAAATTTTGTTATTGTGTTCCATTAAATTTTCATTTTGATGACGGGATTTATACACGTTAAATTGAGTTTTTATTTAATATACACTGTAATTTGCTACATATGTACATATGTAAGTATTTTTTTAAGTCTATTAATTTAAAATATTTCCTTCACCGGAAATGGCACATTGTTATTGATTGAACTTCCGTGATAACAAACAAAAATATTTGGTTATTATTACATGCATAAAATGTTCTTGTTTTGTTAAATAAAATTGAATTGTTTTGTTTTTAAATAAATTGTTTTATTTTTTTTCATTAGAAGAACGGAAATTAATGTTTAAATGCAATTCATATGTAAGTAAAAATAAATAAATATAATTCAATTTCCAAATATAAAATAGAATGAAAGAAAAAATTAATGGAAATAGAACGAAATATTTATTTAATAGGGTCCATGAATTGTAAGATCTCTCTCATCTTGGAAAGGTATAGCTCCTTCATTTGCAAAATATTGTGCAAGATTGTCTCTCAGTTGAAAGGCTGATATTGCCGCCCTGCGTGCAAAAGTCCTCATTGAAGATAAAGGTCCACCAGCTTCTAATAAGTCTTGTCTCCAATTTCCCTTATGTAAAATATTATCCGGCCCTTCCCAATCTACATAAGACTCGTGACAATACCAACTTTGAACATCGTTCAACATTATAAAATTGTGCAAAGCAATGCAAGCTAAAACAATTTTCGGGCGCACATTCAATGACGTTGCGTAGGACACGCCAACGGGCCGTTAAAATACCAAAACTACTTTCAATTACTCGGCGTGCTCGGGATAGCCTATAATTGAAAATTCGTTTTGCTTTGTCTAAAAATTGACCAGGATATGGACGCATTAAGTGTTTTTTTAGCGGGAATGCTGCATCACCAACAAAAAAATGAGGAAATGGCTCGGGAGATTCTTTAGATAGGGATACATTTGGAGGTAACGGCAATTTATGTTCCATTAATGCTTGTCCAAATTTTGAGGTACGAAAAATTCTTTTAAAAAATTTATATTATTGTTAGAAACTTCACATTGGTATGTACAAGTACATACATATGTATGGGCTACATATGTATGTAGTATGTAAGTGAATTAACCTTACCTCCTTCCAACGCTAACTGAGGTGAACGTATATTTTGCGTCACATGTAGCCATTAGGACAATACTAAAAAATTTCTTGTAATTGTAAAATAATGATCCAGAATTTGGAGGGCATTTGATATTGACATGCTTCCCATCAATAGCTCCTACGCAGTTAGGGACGTTCCACATTCTCTTAAAATCTGCTGCAATATCTTCATATTGAGATTCCGTTGGCTCGCTTACATAGATGGGTGATAGCAAGTTCTATAACACATCGCAGGTCTCCAAAATAATATTTCGGGTCGTGGTCTTGCCCAGCTTATAACTCCATGCTATGCTTTGAAGAGAAACTCCATGACCTAAGTATCTATGTACATATATTCAACATGTATGAAAACCTGTCTCATTAAATTAAATCTAAATACTAATTATTAAAAATATAACTTACAAGAGCGTTATAGAAAGTCTCTCTTCCGGACCAATTCGTTCCCAAAATTTGCTTAAAGATTTTTCTACAATACTGAGTAAAAGATCATAGACTGGGCGAGTCATCCGTGTATGCAAAAAAAAATGATCCGGATCAATGTTTTTTATGGGCAAAAAATGTTTGTGAAAGTATCCAGCTTCTACTCGATTTTGATTCACTGGGCGCACCTGCCATCTTCGTTTATGATGCCGTCTTTTACACACTTTGTACATTTCGCACAAATTAATAAACATTTTATTAATAGAATGCATTTTTACAATTTTGTTTATTTTTATTTTATAAGACAAATATCTATGTATACAATAAAAAGCTGACACATTTATTTGAAGTGTTACGTTTTCTATAACTTGTACACAAAACTGAACGATACGGCAAGCTGTAAAGTAGAACAATACGATTTTACTAATTCTACCTTAAGACGGATGACGGAAGATCATAAAGTTATTTGTTGAAATATGTTATACCATAAGAGCGAATTCTGGGCGGACGTTTACACCCAATGACCGAAAGCATGCATCCATCTTTGGCTAGTAAGATGAAGGGCATATTGCTTAAATTAGTTTTAAAAACTTTAATTTATTGTTTTATGTATATAGCTCTATATTATGGATGGCAACCGAACTTTGGTTGCGTTGCTAGTTGCCGAAATGGTATTACGGATGGCAACTGGCAACCAACATCTGGTAATTTCAGTTGCCATATTGGCAACCACAAATTTGTAGTTGCTGCGTAGTTTTAAAAGCAAAAAATTGGAAAAATCAAGAAGTAATTGCAGTGTTATACCCCTTTCCCACACGCAAAGTTTACTTTGCAAAGTCTTAATTCAGCTGGGTGAAAGACAGAGTTAGTAGTACAGTCTCTCCCTGTCATTCACCCAGCTGAATTAAGACTTTGCAAAGTAAACTTTCCGTGAGGAAAAGAGGTGTTATTTGTATATTTGTATATACTTTCTAGTATGAATATATAAAGATAATATGCATTAAAGCTAAAAAAAGAGATTTTTAAAACTTATTTTAGCAAATAACATATACCCACAGTAGATGCGGTAATTCTAAAGAGCCCTCTAATACATTCAACATTTTGTGCTTTCATTTCTTCATCAAAAATTAATTCCACTTAACTAATTAGTTTTATGATCAGTAATGTTTTAAACACTCTTACTTAATAATTTTTTTAGCACTTGTATTTCTTATATTTTAAATTTTTGTTTAATTATTTTCAGTTGCCATACTGTCATAATCGTATTTTCGGTAAATTTTTGGCAACTGAAGGAAGTTGCCATACATAATGCCAATTTAAGTTCAGTTGCGTTGCTAGTTATTCGGCAACTGAAGTTCAGTTGCCATCCATAATCGAGCCATAAGTTGTTAACAATATAATCAAAACAAACAAGAGAAAATGTGCACTTTGTGAAATGAACAGAAGAAAATTTTTACAAATTTAAATTAAAGATTTTGAAGTATTGGACGAAAAACCCCAAAGTGTACAAGGTTATTAATGGTAAAAAAGTGATTAAAATTAGTTTCCAAATAATTACAGACTTAATTTTTTAAGCATTTTAATTCAAAATATTAACTTTTACCATTTACTTCCAAAAAGTACATAGCGAATGAGACCACAAAGAATAAAATGAAAATACATTTGAACAAGTGAACACTTGTGCAAAATCAATTCAAGGAATTTGTTGTGTGAAAATGATTAGTAGTATTAAAAAAGTGTTTAAGATTTTTTTTCAGATAATTCCTGATTTAACTTTAAACTTTTTCATTCATATATATTAATTTTAACCTTTAAATTGCAAAAATCTCATAGTGAATGAGAACACAAAGTAAAATGCAAAAACATTAAATCAACGCAACTATGAAAGAAGCATTAACAAGACACGGGTACTGTGTGAGCGGGATGTCCAGAATTCGCAATTATCTTCCGTCTAGCGACATCTCTGTGTACTTTGTGCTAGCCGTGCAAAAATGTCTAGCCGATGTAATTGTCGGCTGACAGCCGAATACGTGGCAGCCACCGACGCCGATGAAAACCATTCGCAGCAATCGGCGAGAAGAAAGCAAACTTTTTGGTAAACTTTTACAGTTACTTGGCAAACTTTTTCAGAGTTGCAACAGAAGTACTTTTTCAAAGTAAACAACTTTTGGTAAAATAATTAACATATTTATTGCACTGAAAATAAGTAATAACTAATTAATTTAAAAAGAACAATTACTAAATTAGGTACATTAGAGGGCGTAAAACCTAATTTCACAACTCACTTTTTTCATTTCCATACTCTAGAAGAACAGAGCACTTGAAAATAGCACTCTGGAAAAAGTTTGCTGGCCCATAAAATTAAAACTATTCGATGTACCGCATAGTGCCATTCGATAGGGAATCCAAATTCCTTTAAGAATAAGTAACGAAGATTTTTCCAAATACTTTCATTCAGAAGTTATAGTCCAGCAAACCTTTGAAAATCACAAAAATATTAAACAATTGTTCTTTCACTTGTAAAACAAAACCTATTTGTTGTAGCATAATTTTTTTTTACCGATTGTTAGAAAACTCAAATAGCTTTAAGAAAAAGTAACTGTCATTTTCTGAAACACTCATTCAGAAGTTATACCCAGCAAACTTTTGAAAGTCAGTCAAATTAAAAAAAAAGTTTTCTGTTAATAAAACAAAACCAATTCGTTGCACCATATTGCGACCTATATCAGTTGATAGAAAATTAAAATACCTTTTAAAAATTGTAACTGTCATTTTCTTAAACACTAATTCAGAAGCTATACCCCAGCAAACTTTTTAAAGTCACCAAAATAAGAAAAAATTTGTTTCACCTATAACTGAAAAACTATTCGATGTACCATATAGCGACTTACACCAGCCAATAGGAAATTAAAATACCTACCTTATTATAATGGTTATTTTCGTAAATACTTGCATTCAAAAGTTATAGCCCAGCAAACTTTTCAAAGTCAAAAACTTAGTAAAAAATTGTTTTACCTATAACTGAAAAACTATCCAATGTACCATATAGCAACTAGTCCAATCAATAGGGAATTAAAATACTTTTCAGAAGTTACAATGGTTATTTCCGTAAATACTTGCATTCAGAAGTTATACCCAGCAAACTTTTTAAAGTCACCAAAGCTAGGAAAAATTTGTTTGGCCTACAAATGAAAAATTATTCGATGTATCATATAGCGACTAGTACCAATCAATAGAAAAATAAAATACCTATCAGAAACAGTAATTGTTATTTTTGTAAATACATTCAGAAGTTATAGCCCAGCAAACTTTTCAAAGTCAAAAAATTAAGGAAGTAGTATTTCACCTATAAAATTGAAACCATTGACTGTACCGTAATAAATCATATACCAATCGATAAAGGATAAAAGTAGGTTTCCGATTTAGTATCAGTCAATTTCTGAAAAACTTGAATTCAGAAGTTATTTGTGAATTAACTTTATTAATTTTGCAACATTTTCATGATAATGCAGTTTTGCACAATAAGTATGTGTATGGCAACCGTGCGTTATTCTTCCTAGTAAAATATGTAAACAAACTTTATAATAAAATTTAGATTTTGTAACACGATAAAAATAGGTAAGTTTAAACTGTATTTCAATAAAAGTTATTAATTTTAATGCTACTGTGTGAGAAGAATCAGATTTACTAGCTGTCATTATTTTTATAATTTTGTTTCTAGGGGAGAAAAATGCTCTTGAAAATTGTGTTTAGAATTTTTTTTTAATATAAATAGAAAATGGTTTCTTGTACCCTAATAAGGTATATTCTATTGGATAGAGGGTTAAAATACCTTTCAGAAATAGTTTTTGTCACATCCTTTAATACTTTATTGCAGATGTTAAAGCCCAATAAAAATAATTTTATAACCAAAATCGACCAAAAGAACTTTTATGCCTATAAAATAATAACTATTTATTTTAAGGTATTAACACATATATGTTTTTATAGATAATAAAAGTTATTTTCAGAATTGATGACTCTCATTGCCTGAATTATTTTATTTCAGAAGTTATATCCTAGCAAAGTCGGTGAAGGCTCTAAAATAAGGACAAAAGTTTTCCACTCATAGAATAGAAACCACTCATATTATCTAATTGCAACATATAACAATCGACGGAAAACAAAACTACTTTTTTATTTAGTGACTGTCATTTTCTGAATGTTTGGAATTCAGAAGTTATACTACATCAAACTTACAACTTTGTAAATATTTTCCAATTTTCAGACTTTATATAAGTTGTCGAGAATAGTGTGCAACTACCGATAACACAACTATAAGATGTAGATAGTAATGTGCTTCTATCGATAGCACAGTTCTATGTGGCAGCACAAATAAGAACTACCACCACAAATTGAAACTAATAATAAATTTTATTATTAATTATGTTCATTACTAGCTTATATTTGCAATTATTAAAAATATTTAACAATTTAAACAATAAAATTATCTTTTTAATTTAAAGTCGATAACAGTGGTGTATTTCAAGACCAGGGATGGCTATAGACGATAATGTTCAGTGGTTGGTAGCACTACGTAATTCAGGACATTAATTCATGTTGGCAGCACTGCAGTAATTATTATTATTATATTTAATCCAGTATGGTTTTCAGCCAGTGATGTTATACGTAGGGAAAAATCCCTATTCGTAGGGATTTTCATCTAAAAAATTTGTGCGAAGGGAAAAAAGACGGATTTGTTGAAATCGTCAAAATGTAGGGATTTTTCACAAAAATATTTAGCTGGCAGCCTGTTTAAATTTCTAACAACATACACATAAAATTGTTGATACGGCAACGTTGCAAATTATCAAATTTCTTAAAGTGTTTTCTTACCGCCATTGCAGCTGTGATATTGAAATTGTATTCTGCGATTGCGAAATAAAATATATGAGAAAATGAACTCATCCTTTTCTTCAAACTACTCAGCTTACTTTGAGGAAACGAAAAAATATCGCAAACAAAAATTTAGTAAGAAATGGCTGGAAGACGACAACTTTAGGGGCTGGCTCGAAGCTGTCGCTGATGAACCTTTTAAATGCAAATGTTCTGCATGCAATAAAATTTTAAATTGTGGAAAATCCGACCTCCTTAAGCACGCAGAGAGGAATATACACAAAAAAAATTTAAACGTTTTGAAAAAATCAAAAAAAATAAACACTTTTTTTTAAGAGAAAAGCAGTGATTCAGCCGAAAAAGCCAAGAAAGTTTTTGAAATAAAACTCAGCATGTTTTTCGCAGAGTTTAATGTTGCGTTGCAAGTGGTTGATCATCTTATACCACTTCTTAAAGATATCGCACCAGATTCAGACATAATAAAAAGTGTCGAGCTTGGAAAGCAAAAATGCACCAGCTTTATAAAAAACGTAATCGCAAAAGTTGAAAGAGACAGCTTAGTAAATAAATTGAAAGTCACTAAATTTTCTCTGATGGTTGATGAGAGCACAGATATCGGTATGAATAAGCATATGTGCGTCCTCGTCAGATTTTTCGACGAAGAAAACGAGCGAGTTGTGGTTAAATTGCTGGATTTGCTGCCGATAGGAATTGATTGCACTGCAGAAGTCCTTTATAATACATTTAAAGAATGCATTTTATCTTTTGGAATTCCATTTGATAACATAATTGGTAAATATAGTGATATTGAAATTATTCATATCATTCTAACGATTTTTTATTGGCTAGGCATGTGTAGTGACGGAGCAAATGTAATGGTTGGCACGCATAACTCTTTTTCATCCAGATCAATTGGAGACATTCCAAATTCAATTGTTATAAAATGTCTATGCCATTTGGCCGCAATCATTGCCAGTAAAGCTAATTTGGAGCTGCCAAGAGCACCAGAGGATCTTTTGAGGTAAATAGGATCTTATATTTCGGGACGTTCCAAGCGCTGTGCACAACTGGAATCTTTGCAGGAAATGCTTAAAGAGAAAAATAAGACAATTTTGCGGACTTGCGCAACAAGATGGCTCTCACACCAGAAGTGTGTAGAAAGTATATTAGATAATTGGTATGTATTAATAGCATTTTTCAAACAAGCTTCCATACAAGACAAATTGAAATCTACAGAAAGGATCCATCTTGAGCTAAACAACGAATGTAACAAGGTATATTTGCTCTTTCTCAAGTACGTTCTCAATTATTTTAATTCATTAAACGCGCTTTTTCAATCAAAAGCTGAATTAATTCACGTTGTGCAGCGAGAATCAGCAAAAAATATTTTTGAGTTTAGGTCAAAATTTTATAAAAAAAATCTGAGCTACGTATTGACTGTAATATAAGATCACCATCTGCCTCTTGAAGAAGTTTATCTTGGATGTGAGTGTAACAAGCTTTTAAAGACTATTCCAAAAACAGCTGCAAATCAAATTAGAATGGATTGCCTCCAGTTTTATATTACAGCCTTGGAAGAAACAAAGCAGAGGTTACCTCTCAAAATAGAAATATTTAAAGAAATGGAGTTTCTAAACCCCGAAATTGCCTTGGGGAAAAAGGGGAACAAAAATGAATTGTCGTTTAAAAATATTTCGAAAATAGTAAATGTGGACGCAACTTCTCTCTTGCAGGAGTGGAGATCCTTTGAATTTAATTTTTCAGAAGAAGAAATGGATAACTTTTTAAAAATGGGCGTTGAAAACTTCTGGAGCAAAGTCAAAAAATTTTAATGACAATTTCATTTTCCCCCTTTTGTCAAAACTAGCTATTTTTGCTTTATCGCTACCACATGCCAATGCAGACCGCGAAAGGATTTTTTCAATCATAACTGATGTTCGTACAAAAAAAAAAAGAAATAAGCTAAGCCATAAAATTCTAACGTCAATATGCATTGTCCGTTCCTATTTACAAGATGAATCTAAAAATTGTTACACCTTTCACTGTAACGAATTGCATTTAAAAAAAATATCTTTACAACTTTACGATTGTGAAGAAACAACCGGTCAAAACTAAAACATTTTTTCTAGAAGAAAACAAAACCAAAAAGTACAAAGTAAAAATTTTTATGTTTCCTTTTATGTATTAACGATTTGTGATTTATATGAATTTATATTATATGCTTTTATGTTTATTTTTATTTCTTTTTATTTTATTTCAATTATAAGAAAAGAACTGATTTAATAATTCATATCTGGGTAATTTGATCACAACATCTTAAGTCAAGTTTAAAAAGTTGAAAAAATTTTGTTAATCGTACGAAATTTCATTCAAATAACATTTTAGTTTAATGGCCTGTTTCACAATAAAGAATTAAAACTTTCGACTGAAAATTTATATTAAAAACAATAAAATATGAAAATTTGTTTTTGTTTTCAATATAACTTGTAAGACGAAAGTTTTCTTTCGTTACTGTGAAACAGGCAATAAGTTTTAAAAATTTCGTATTATAAACGACATTTTTCTTTAATTTTGGTTTATTTTATTATCTGAGTTTTTAAAAACTGATCTCAACTTATGGCGTTATGTTAAAATGCCTCAGATATATTTTATTATTTGTGTACATATGTATGAATGTACGTACAACTTTAAATAAATTTTACTCTTATAAAACCTACATTCATACGTTACCTTTTATTTGGGTTGGTATAGTAAATATTGGCATTAAAAAGCAGTAGGGATTTTTGTAGAGACAATTTTTTGAGGCCGTAGGGAAAAATAGGGATTTTTTCGGCCTGAGTAAAGACTTTAAAAATGTGAATAACATCACTGCTTCCAGCACAGCAAGGCAAAAAATCTCCTAGGCTGTGGCATCTCGGGAAGCACCATGGTGGAGAAAATCCTTAGGCCTGATTCAAACACGTCATTAATAAAACCTACTAAACGAAGAGATGCATCACCTAAAGTTTTATTGATAAGACAAAATAATAACATGCGGTAGGTAAGTAGCGTATACATATTTTCTTTATTATTTGTTTTCTTATAATTTTTGTATTATTTTCTTTTATCTTTTCAGATTCTGAGGACGTGGGTAAGAGTAAAGTATCGTTCCAATAATTCTGGCCATGAAATTAACATAATTTTTTATTTTATTTATATGTAGGTTTTCCGGGACACGAGCATTATTATTTTGCGGTCTTGCTCAGCCGTCAGCTTGGTCGTCCTATGGCTCCACTGCGGTACACCATCCGCATACACAAAGTGGACCATAAAGATGTAAAAAAATAAATAAAAAAATTGGACTGAGACTTGGCCTGGAGAGTAGTTCCCTCCAATTTATCATAAGGCCTCTTCCTAAATTTATAAATTATGGGACTCGTGGTCGGAATCTAAGTTTGATCTCCTCCCAAATATGGCTGGTCAAGGGGAATCCACGCAGAAAAATTTTCTCCATTGACTTAGCCAAATTTACCGAATCATACAGGGCCACCGCAACAAATTTAAAAGTGCTTATCATAAATACGGATATACGCGCACATTTTCTGAAAAAGTGAAAATTTAGGGAAAATATGTGTACCATAAAAAAATATTGAATTAAAATAAATTTATTTTCGTAAATTGGTATTTTTTTAAATTTTATTTGTGTTCGTCTGAAAATATTGTAACAATATATTTAACTACTTTCGACATATTCCGGTTGTAGGGAGCAGTTCAAAAAATATATATAGAATGCGTTTAACTTATCTCCTATTCACACATTAGCTGTTTAGAAATGTGATTTCTAAAATTGGTTCAGACATGTGTTTGTTTAACTTAATAAATGTGTGTCTGAATGAGGTAGTTTAGACGAGAACAATTTTTAAGCCGCACAATTTTTGTTCTTTTCGAAATTACACGAGACTAATTCATCTGGCACAAAACGTATTCGTATACACAGCTGTGTATGTGTTAGTGTTTTTAGTATTCATTGAACATTTGCTGTTTTTAAGTTGTGTGTGTATTGGTTTTATGCTGCTAATGCGGGGTTGAAGCTGGTTGAAAAGTTATGCCAACCGCCAAACCACTCTCTTTGCCTCTCTCACCCACAAAATGGCATGTTATGGCAGCATTATTATGCCCATGTAAATCAGCGCATTCAAACAGTTTTTCATTACTAATTAGTGTTTACGCTCTTTTGGGCACACATGGAATGTCAGATGTAAACTGAGCTAAGTTTCTCAGCCTATTAAATAATTAAATATTATTTTTGAATTCAAGTACTCGTAGTTTTTGAAAGTATATGCATAAGATAAGAGGTTTGTGATTTTCAAAATACGTGGTTGAAGTCTACTGACGATTTGTTAAACCAACAATGAAATGCATATGTATAGACAATGCTTAACCACCAGCAAGTAAATTTCAAATTAAAACACACATCGAGCCATTACCGCCGAAGAAGCTTCAAAAAATAACGTTATTATGGTAATATTTAGTATTTGGCATAAAAAATACTCAAATTCAATGAATTAACTGAAAAATCAGCGAAGATAATTAAGAAAATCTTCTGTAAAGTATTGATTTCGTTACGTAAGCTTTTTGTGCGGTTATGCCTTGAGATTTATTATTATAAAACCATGGTGTTTCCCGAGATGCCACAGCCTAGGAGATTTTTTGCCTGGCTGTGCTGGAAGCCATACTGGATTAAATATAATAATAATAATTACTGCAGTGCTGCCAACATGAATTAATGTCCTGAATTACGTAGTGCTACCAACCACTGAACATTATCGTCTATAGCCATCCCTGGTCTTGAAATACACCACTGTTATCGACTTTAAATTAAAAAGATAATTTTATTGTTTAAATTGTTAAATATTTTTAATAATTGCAAATATAAGCTAGTAATGAACATAATTAATAATAAAATTTATTATTAGTTTCAATTTGTGGTGGTAGTTCTTATTTGTGCTGCCACATAGAACTGTGCTATCGATAGAAGCACATTACTATCTACATCTTATAGTTGTGTTATCGGTAGTTGCACACTATTCTCGACAACTTATATAAAGTCTGAAAATTGGAAAATATTTACAAAGTTGTAAGTTTGATGTAGTATAACTTCTGAATTCCAAAAATTCAGAAAATGACAGTCACTAAATAAAAAAGTAGTTTTGTTTTCTATCGACTGTTATATGTTGCAATTAGATAATATGAGTGGTTTCTATTCTATGAGTGGAAAACTTTTGTAATTATTTTAGAGCCTTCACTGACTTTGCTAGGATATAACTTCTGAAAAAAATTAATTCAGGCAATGAGAGTCATCAATTATGAAAATAACTTTTATTATCTATAAAAACATATATGTGTTAATACCTTAAAATAAATAGTTATTATTTTATAGGCATAAAAGTTCTTTTGGTCGATTTTGGTTATAAAATTATTTTTATTGGGCTTTAACATCTGCAATAAAGTATTAAGGGATGTGACAAAAACTATTTCTGAAAGGTATTTTAACCCTCTATCCAATAGAATATACCTTATTAGGGTACAAGAAACCATTTTCTATTTATATTAAAAAAAAATTCTAAACACAATTTTCAAGAGCATTTTTCTCCCCTAGAAACAAAATTATAAAAATAATGACAGCTAGTAAATCTGATTCTTCTCACACAGTAGCATTAAAATTAATAACTTTTATTGAAATACAGTTTAAACTTACCTATTTTTATCGTGTTACAAAATCTAAATTTTATTATAAAGTTTGTTTACATATTTTACTAGGAAGAATAACGCACGGTTGCCATACACATACTTATTGTGCAAAACTGCATTATCATGAAAATGTTGCAAAATTAATAAAGTTAATTCACAAATAACTTCTGAATTCAAGTTTTTCAGAAATTGACTGATACTAAATCGGAAACCTACTTTTATCCTTTATCAATTGGTATATGATTTATTACGGTACAATGAATGGTTTCAATTTTATAGGTGAAATACTACTTTCTTAATTTTTTTACTTTGAAAAGTTTGCTGGGCTATAACTTCTAAATGCAATTATTTACAAAAATTACAATTACTGTTTCTGATAGGTATTTTCTATTGATTGGTACTAGTCGCTATATGGTATATCGAATAATTTTTCATTTGTAGGCCAAACAAAGTTTTCCTAATTTTGGTGACTTTAAAAAGTTTGCAGGTTATAACTTCTGAATGCAAGTATTTACGAAAATAACTTTTGTAACTTCTGAAAAGTATAGTGGCTATATGGTACATTGGATAGTTTTTCAGTTATAGGCAAAACAATTTGTTACTAAGTTTTTGACTTTGAAAAGTTTGCTGGGCTATAACTTCTTAATGCAAGTATTTTCGAAAATTACCATAATTAATTTTGAAAGGTATTTTAATTTCCTATTTACTGGTGTAAGTCGCTATATGGTACATTGAATAATTTTTCAGTTATAGGTGAAACAAGTTTTTCCTTATTTTGGTGACTTTAAAAAGTTTGCTGAGGTATAGCTTCTGAATTAGAGTGTTTGAGAAAATGACAGCTACATTTTTTTAAAGGTATTTTAATTCTCTATCAATCGATATAGGTCGCAATACGGTACAACGAATTGGTTTTGTTTTATTAACAGAAAACTTTTTTTTAATTTGACTGACTTTTAAAAGTTTTCTGGGTATAACTTCTGAATGATAGTGTTTCAGAAAATGGCAGTTACTTTTTCTTAAAGCTATTTAAGTTTTCTAACAATCGGTAAAAAAAAATAAATCTTAAAACAAATAGGCTGAAAGAACAATTTTTTAATATTTTTGTGATTTTCAAAAGTTTCCTGGGCTATAACTTCTGAATGCAAGTATTTAGAAAAATTATCATTACCAATTCTTAAAGAAATTTTGATTCCCTATTGAATGGTACTAGTCGCTATATGGTACATCGAATAGTTTTAGTTTTATGGGCCAGCAATCTTTTTCCAGGGTGCTATTTTCAAGTGCTCTGTTCTTCTAGAGTATGGTAATGAAAAAACTGACAACTGTGAAATTAGGTTCTACAGCTTTTTATGTACATAATTCAGTTTATTATTTTTATTTTTATTAATTAATTACCCTTATAAAAGAGTGCAAAATGGTAAAATTTTTTTACATTTTATATGCAAACCAAAACAAATTGGCTCCTTTTTTGCAACTCTGTCTAAATTTTAATATTTTTCCAGAGTTTTCTTTCTTCACATACATTTGGCAGCAGGTGTTTGCAGTTCACAGTCAGGGGGCGAGGCCGATCGGCTAAGAACCGGCTTCGATACGCCGCCGATAAATATTGAGCACCATGAGCCGCTGAACCATTACAGCCACCCCTAAAAAAAAGCGGCAAGCATTTTTCACAATGAAGTTATCGACTTCTCAATTAAGTGTCATTTAGCTAATAGCCACTTAATTTTAAGTTGCACTTAATTGCAGTTTCATTTTTTCAGTCGTAAAATTATATGATCACTTAAATACTATGAAAGTGTGGTAGCACTGTGAAATGTTTATAGTTCTAAAAGAAAACAGATGTTTAATGGAAATAAGAAAGAAGGTTATCAACATGTGGAAAATTAAAACTGCATAAAAACACATTTTATGAAACCAAAAGAGCATCAGAACGAATTTTTCTATTTATTTATTCCATGATATGATACTATGCATTGTGTATGTTATATATTTATGAAAATTATACGAAATTATTTTTAATACGACCACATGATGTTCATGTACATGTTTTCAATAAACACACACAAGCACAATAACTATGATATGCTCGTAAGACTTAAGTGTGATTTAAATAGACAAGGTTGGGCATTTAAATGGCTCTCAACTTTATACTGAAAAAATGAATTCGGTACTTAAGAGACACTTAGAGATAAATGAAACATAATTGAGAAGTCAATTATTGGGCCGTCGTATATTATTTAAGGTGTCTTTACATGGTAATACAAAGTATTACGACTTTGTAGAATCAAAATATTATGAAATTCTCTCCGTGCTTAAAAAAAAGAGAACAAGAGTCTGTTGGAGGTATTTTTCATGTTTACACTGATGCTATAAGTAAAATGCAAGCAAAGACACTAAACTTTGAGCTAAAAATAAAAATTGGATATTTGCAAAAATAATGTGTACTAATATAACTAAATTTTGGAGAAAACATTTTATTATTGCAATGTAATTTCACTACAAAATATAATTTTTTTTTATAGGTTTGTTTATTGTTTGTTTGGTTTTGTGGTACGGGTTAAGTACCTGATGGTTGCAGTTGTACAATGATTACAAAAACAACATGAACATTTCCTGAGTTGATTTTGGTTGTTTTTGTAAAAGTGTTAAACCCTTCAATAAATACCATCAGTGCTGGCAACGTTTACTTTGAAATACACCTCTGGTGTGATGAGAATACATAAGTTTCTAAAATGGTTTAGAAAATGAACATTTACCGACCGCTTGTCAGATTTTCTATCCGTATTCTCTCCTACTCGATACATTTTGCTTTTACATGATAAGATTTTGTATAACCTACAGCATTTTTTGACATGTCGTAATACTTTGTATTACCATGCAAAGACAGCTTTAGTGTTAACATGAACTTTAACTGACAGTTCTTCATATAAAACTTGCCGTTAAAGTGCCTGTTAGATTTAAATTGTACATTGTGAAAAGGGTCGTCATTCTGTCTATAAAAATTTAAATTTATAAGTGTTGAAAAAGATAAGTAAAAACAATAGTGAATAAAAGAAATTCACAAAAATTTAATTTAATATATACATATTTCTCTTCAAAGTTGTAGATATTTGTAAAAAGCAAGATGCGTTGGCCGTGAAAATGTGTGAAGAGGGCTAAATACCTACTAGGTTATTCTGTTTTTGCTTATTTATATCTTTAATTTTAAATATTTTATTTACTTGTGTATTTTGAATGGACTTTTTAAAATTAAACAAACAAAAATTATATTTATATACAAATATGTTATACTAGCTGAACCCGGCCAACGTTGTCGTACCCTCAATAATTAATTTTTTAACTCTATCACATTTTTCATTTGGCCCTTAATAATGTTATAGAAACTTTGTTCTAGGCAAATGATGAATATATCCTGCATGACTTCCGATCAAATGACCGGCCAATTGACTGATACTATTCTTGTAGGATTAGTTCATTTGAAGCAAAATAAATTTTTCCAGAATTTGAATTCAGTAAAATCAATGCATATTAATATATTTTGAGTAAAATCACTAAAAAATTTTTAATGAGAAAAAGAGATTTTTGACTTGAAGGTTTTTGAGAAAAAAATATGGCAACGCTGACCATCATCCTTAATAGTATGTTTCCACCGGCATGATTTAGATAAATCATGATGATTTGTGCAAATCATGATAATTTATACAGGATTTACCCAAGGCACATTTACTACAGGTACATGCATTAGGAAAAACTCTGTGGCAACTCTGTGCTTCTCACATAGCTTTACAAAGTAATTGTCAAAAATTTGTATGCATCAAACAAGGCACAAAAGTAATTGTCAAACGAATTCTTCGTTATAAGCTTGTAAACAAAAAATCAGCGGATGAGCAATATGCCTGATACGTGTACCTGTTTAATATGCCTTGGGATTTACCATACATTTTGCACATGGATAAATCACCTCAAAGTAGTTAATTTATTTTAAATAATGTCGAAAATACTATTTTGCGAACTCAATTTATATATGCAATCCTGCGTTGCTTTTAAAATTACAAACTCTAATCCATCAATAGTGATTGACAGTTTCGAAAAAATTACATTAAGGGATATTTAATCAATATTAAATGTCAACTACGTGTGAATAAAATACACATCACAAGCTGCTGCGCCCACCTTATAATAGTGGATACACACTTTGCAACGTGTTTACGCAAGACGTTTATATTACATGTTGCATATTTTGATACAGACTATGCAACCTACAATGCAACCGCCAATGCAACCCATAAACATCAAAACATTTTGATATTTTCGAAACTTCGAACGCAACTTCGAATGCAATCATAAACAAGACTACACACTATGCAACCGACAATGCAACCTGCCTGGTTGCATAAACACGTTTTTAAGCCTGTACCTGCCATAAGGCACGTACATAAATTGAATATGAAAATTCGAACAACAAACCATTCAAAAGCCTGGGGGAAACACCTTGAGTTGATTTACTTAAACATAATTGATTTAAAGTCGGTGGAAACATACTGTTACGAAAATAGCCGTCAACAATGTTAAGCAGCATTACACAAAAATATTCCAAAGGGGGTTAATGTAAATGCTACGCGAAAATATTCCTACAGGGTCAAAGCAAAGAATAGTCTAGAAAGTAGCCAACAACTAAATAAGCATGCCTAGCTTGATTAAACAAGCAAAAGCAACAACAAAAAAGCGTCTGCTTATTAAGAAGACTCACATATTTGTACACATACATACATGCCAATTCAAACGAAAAGCAAAAGATAAACAACCACCGTGTGTTGCTTAGTTAATGATGTACACACGTACGCATATACACATGTATGTACATAGTTACCACATGAACTTAATTAGTCAGCATATAAGATGATAATGATCGTCTAGACATTGCTTGAAACTTCTCGTGGAATTTGTGTGAAATATAAATAGATGTGACGCATCCAATGAGATAGTGAGTTGCAGTTGTAAGTCAGTCGCGAACAGTTATAGTTAGTGCTAATCAGAAAGTAGTGAAGTTAAGAACTCGTTAGTCAGTTGATAATTACATAAGTTGTGAATTAATAATAGTCTGTCGTGGAATTGAGATTATTGTGGAGTCTATCGTGTCGACTGGAGTAAAGGGAACAGCGCAGCGAATAGACGTGTATAAGGGTGTAAGTAAAGCCAGTGAGTCTTTATTCGTGTATCAACTGTGAGTGTCGGCAGAGTGAGTGCCGTGTGTGACAAGCAGCAGACAAAGAGGTATTGGTGTATCAACTGTGAGTGACGGCAGAGTGAGTCTCGTAAGTGACGAGTAGCAGACAAAGAGGTGTCACGTGATTACTTGCGCAGCCAGCTAAGAAACGTGCGTAAGCTACAGCGAGGAAGGCGCAGTGGTAACCAGTTGTGAATATCTGTGTGTAATTTATTAGTTTAAGTTGTATTAGGTATTTAAGCTCTTGAGTAATTTAGTATAAGTGTATTCGTAAATAAAACTTGTATCATTCTTAACCCTAATTACTACACTCGGCTCTTGTATTCATTTGCAAATCTTCGGACCTACGGAAAAGCGTTTTTATAGAGAGAAAAACGTAACAATACTATAACACAAGCAAGTTTTCCAAATCTTCTAAATAGCTAATTTTTTCAAAATTATTTATTATTTTATTTTAATTTAAATAACAAAATTTATGTAACCAAATATTAATAACAAAATCACAAGCAACAATATCGTCCGTCCGTCTCTGGGTCATCCATCAATAGTGATTGACAGTTTCGGAAGAATGACATTAAGGAATATTTAATTAATATTAAATGTCAACTACGTGTGAATAAAATTCACATCACAAGCTGTTAAAATAATCAGGGTTGTTTTATTTATGTGTTTCATAACCCTGTTTTTATCGTTTTGACATAAAGTTGCGCTTTTGTTTAGGTATGGCAGTTCAGCGTTAAAGCTCGGCGGAAAAAAACGTTCCGCTTTCCGTCCTTATTTAGGGATGGCTGTTACTTTTGTATTAAAGAGTATAATTATTTAGTGCCTTATCCATACAAAATATTTCTGGTTTATTAAGCGCTTATTTGACATATTTCTAGGGAGATTTGTCAAATAAATAAACCTGTAATAAACCTAAAATATTTTTTATTAATTAGACCGCTAGGCATTACAACTTAAACAAAATAACAGAAAGAAACTTTGGAACAAATCAAATTTAAGGGAATCTCCCAGAAATTAAAAAAAATATCGTATCCTATAGAAAATTGAAAAATAAAAGGAAAAACTTAAATAAAAATTAGCGGCGTCTTTCTTTAGGTGAAACGAAATAATTATATATGACCAACAAAAACATAATAATTATTTATAGTTTATGTGCAAAATAATATAAAATGAATGAGAAAAAAATCGAATATATAAAAAATTATACAAAAAGTCATTTAACTTGTTGCATAAATATCCAAACGAGTTCGAAGTTTTGTTTTATTCAAGTTCACTTGACTGAAAATTCTTTCGATATTTGAAAATAAATACATTACATTTTGAATAAGCTTTGGGCTGCAAAACTGTTATCAGAATTAGCACGTTTTATACCAGATATTCGTTTTCAGAAACTTGCCAAAGTTACTTGTTCTTTTTCTCTTGTCATGTATTTTAAGTTAAAAAATTGTAACTCTCTAAACTATGAGTTGTTCACACATAAAAATAAACAAGAAGAAGTAGCAGTATGAGGAAAAATTTTAAAAATTTGCTCTATAATTGGAGTTGAAAAATCTGCGTTTTTAGGCAAAAAATCTTCAAATCTGCATTTCGTCTCTTTGGAGGGTAAAAATCTGCAAAATCCAGATAAATCTGCATTTCTGGCAACCGAGATCATGGTGTTTCCCGAGACGCCGCAGTCTAGTAAAGATTTTCTGCCTTGTAAAGTTTTCCTGCTTAATAGAGTTTTCCAGCATGGCCGAGAGAGAGTCTATTTTTACAATTTCATGAAAAGTATTCTCAATAGCTTTAAGATGACACTAAAGGCTGTGATACACTATCATACACAGTCGTTCGATCTGTCAAAAAAATCGTGTGTGCTCAAAAAGTATGATAGTGTGGATTAAAAATTTAATATGTGTGACAGATTTTTTGACAAGTCTGTCCGATATCCAAAAGTTTATGAAAATTTTCATAAAATGATAATTTCTATTAGATCAGAGATGCATTTTCTAAAGCACCTGATAGAAAACAGCAATGTCTGACTCATTTATTTAAAGAGAAGACGCTTAAAAGTTTTAAGAATTAACAATTTGTTTTACACATATAACAACGAATTACTATGAGTAGTAATAAATGCACTAAGGTGAGTACAATGTAAAGAATTGCAAACAAATCATTACAAAATGCTAACTAAAAATTTCTATACACAGATTGAGTGGCCGAAGGAGGCTGTTTTAACCAACAAAAACATAATAATTATTTATAGTTATGTGCAAAATAATATAAAATGAATGAGAAAAAAATCGAATATATAAAAAATTATACAAAAAGTCATTTAACTTGTTGCATAAATATCCAAACGAGTTCGAAGTTTTGTTTTATTCAAGTTCACTTGACTGAAAATTCTTTCGATATTTGAAAATAAATACATTACATTTTGAATAAGCTTTGGGCTGCAAAACTATTATCAGAATTAGCTCGTTTTATACCAGATATTCGTTTTCAGAAACTTGCTAAAGTTACTTGTTCTTTTTCTCTTGTCATGTATTTTAAGTTAAAAAATTGTAACTCTCTAAACTATGAGTTGTTCACACATAAAAATAAACAAGAAGAAGTAGCAGTATGAGGAAAAATTTTAAAAATTTGCTCTATAATTGGAGTTGAAAAATCTGCGTTTTTAGGCAAAAAATCTTCAAATCTGCATTTCGTCTCTTTGGAGGGTAAAAATCTGCAAAATCCAGATAAATCTGCATTTCTGGCAACCGAGATCATGGTGTTTCCCGAGACGCCGCAGTCTAGTAAAGATTTTCTGCCTTGTAAAGTTTTCCTGCTTAATAGAGTTTTCCAGCATGGCCGAGAGAGAGTCTATTTTTACAATTTCATGAAAAGTATTCTCAATAGCTTTAAGATGACACTAAAGGCTGTGATACACTATCATACACAGTCGTTCGATCTGTCAAAAAAATCGTGTGTGCTCAAAAAGTATGATACTGTGGATTAAAAATTTAATATGTGTGACAGATTTTTTGACAAGTCTGTCCGATTTCCAAAAGTTTATGAAAATTTTCATAAAATGATAATTTCTATTAGATCAGAGATGCATTTTCTAAAGCACCTGATAGAAAACAGCAATGTCTGACTCATTTATTTAAAGAGAAGACGCTTAAAAGTTTTAAGAATTAACAATTTGTTTTACACATATAACAACGAATTACTATGAGTAGTAATAAATGCACTAAGGTGAGTACAATGTAAAGAATTGCAAACAAATTATTACAAAATGCTAACTAAAAATTTCTATACACAGATTGAGTGGCCGAAGGAGGCTGTTTGAATGTTAATCCAAGCTTGGGAGCAGAATGAATGCCTCTACAATCCAAAAAACCAGTATTATCATAACAAACACGTTAGAAATGACACCCTGATAAAATTGTGTGTATTAAATTAGTTTTCTAATTATTTTTGATTTTAGACAAAAATGAATTATTTAAGAACACAATATGCCAGAGAACTAGCTAAAATCAAAGACAGCTACAAGAGTGGTTCGGGATATGATGAAATTTATATCCCAACAGCTTATTGGTTTGACGATCTCAGTTTCCTTAAAGGATATTTAAATATTAAGAAAGGAGTTTCGTCCGTTTCAATTGTATGTGGTACTATGTGCTATAAAAAATATGTATGCAAATAATAAATATTCATAGCTTCCAGATGTTGACGTATTTGATGTTCTGGAAGAGCCGGTGGCATCAACATCCTCTGCAAAAAAGAAGAAAAGAAACTATTCTCCAGATGACATCGCTCCGGCGGATGACATACTAATCCAGGTGAAAAATCTTTTGGAAAAAGTGGTTCAGCCTTCTACAAAAACCAACAAATATGATGAGGGGTTGTTATTATTTCTTCAAGAAAATCTTTGTGATATCACAAACAAAGCTTTGAAAGATGAGCTTAGCGAAGAAAAAATAACGCTAGTGATGCAGTGTAAACGGAAGCAACGGCTTCTAGACGACAGCATAGAACTGATTATTTAAATTTATACATATATCTAACTGTGGTTATAACCTATAGTTGCCTTATGAAGGCCATCATGAACAAAGTTCCGCGAGAATATTCTCCTTTTTTCAATTAGATTTTTTTAGTATTCCCTATTACTTGCTATTGTGAGAAATCTATCGCGGAATTTTATTCATTATTGTCCTGTATATTTATGTATATGACTACAGTTTTATTTAATTACTCTCTTTATATATATATATATATATATATATATATATATATATATATATATATATATATATATATATATATATATATATAATTAAACTTTTTTAAGGTTTAGGTCTTTACTTATATACATATGAAGGGATACCAACCGTGACATGTTGACATGTTGATTTACGCAGAACTACTTATTTAAAAAGGGGTACCAACATAAAATGTATTAATAAGAATAAACAAAACAGAGAATAGTTAGTCAAGAATTAACAGGCAAGCATACACACTGGCACCGCGGACAACATTTTGAACAACAAAGTACGAACACTTAAACACCTAAATAAAACCTAAAACATGTAAAGCACATAAACCATAGAATAAATATAAAATATGTGAAACAAAATAACTAGAATAAGACTAAAAATAAGTAAAATGCTTAAACGCTAGAATAAAACCTAAACTGTGAAATACTTAAAATAACGATAAAACTTACTTAACTAAATTACTAGCTATGTGAAATAAATAATGAATTGTATTAAAAGAATTCGGTGGAAGCGTTTTAATTGGTGACAAAGAGAGTGGTGAGTGCTCACTGAAGCACAGAACCCACAAATGGGGGCTCAACCGGGATACGAATAAGTATGTGAATGAGTATTTTAGAAAGACAAAAACAAAACACAATGAAAAGCTTACTATGAACAAAAATTGTAAGACACATCCATTTTTATTAAAACAAGAAGAGAGCTAAACATACATACATACATGAGTGCGATAAAGAAAAGTGCTAAATGTTCTTGGTAAAAGTGAAAAGTGATCCATATATACCAACACCCTTTCTATTTTATGTCACCAAAGAATTAATAAGAAAGACAACATACATAGTTTTGGAAAATTTAATCAGCTAAAATCCGATTAGCAACTTTACAACTGGTAAATATGTATTCCGGTATTATTATGTATAAATAAAAGCGTTGGAAATATATACATACATATGCACATAAACCAAAATATATCAACGAGTTAAACGGAATTTGCAAAAGAACAGAAAACAAAACAAAATAATATAGAGAGTCAGTGTGTGTGCCTGTGACAGTTTGCATTATACCAAGTAAATAAAACTTGCAAAAGAAGAAACAAAACCTCAACGAGTGCGTATGTGTCTGTAGCAATTGACATTTTAATGTAAATTGGTGTGCAGTTGCTGTGAGAAGTAGCGAATGGAGAGAAACCAGAGCTTCATCAACTGTATGTTGCAGCGGCAGAGTACATAAGAGTATGTAATTGCAGTTTGACATCGGATGCTGAAATGCACAGTGGGACTAGATATGAAAATTACGATAAGTATTTTTTTTATATATATTCAATTATGAATGTAAACCCTAATGAAAAGAGATAGAGGAAACATTGGGGATATTTTGAAAGAAGAAAATTTTAAACGAATAAAATTTTATAAAAAATAAAAAGAGAAAGTTGAAAGAAAATTTGAGAAAATTCGAGAAGAATGAAATTTTGTAAGAAAGAAGTTGAAAGAAGCATTTGTTGTGAAAATTTGAAAGAATAAAATTTTGTAAGAAAGAAGTTGAAAGATTTTGTGAAAATTTTAAAAGACTAAAATTTGATAAGAAAGACGTTGAAAGAAGATTTTGTGAAAATGTTAAAAGAATAAAATTTTGTAAGAAAGAAGTTGAAAGATTTTGTGAAAATTAAAAAAAAGAGAATGAAATTTTGTATATAAAAAAAGTAGGAAGATCAAATTCTATGAAAATTTTAAAAATAGAAATTTTGTAAAATTAAAGGTTAAAAGAAGGAAATTTTGTGAAAATTTTTAAAGAAGAAATTTTGTGTGAGGAAAAAACTCATAGAATATTTGTATTTGAGAAATATCAATACAAGACGCTAAGAATTGATAAATTTAAATTTTATATTTCCCTATTATATTACATAATCAAATAATAATTGTAATTCATTGTCTAATATATATTTTACATAAATTGTATTTCTGACATTTGACAATGGAACTGATTGACATACTTGGGTTAACGGTAGATGAGTTGAGGACAAAGTGTGAGGAGTGTGGGATAGAGACAGACGGACCGAAGCTGGTACTGCAAGAAAGGGTGATTGGGCACTTCGGGTTTAAGAAACAGGTTGCAGAGGAGGAGGGCTCAGAATATGGTGAGGCGGCTTCAGTAATTAGGGGACCTAGTGGCGCAGAACATCCTGGACCTTCCACCTTCACTCTAAGAGATATGGAGGATACTCTATCGAAATTTTCCGGTGAAAGACAACCCAGCATAGAACAATGGTTGGGCGATTTCGAAGTTTGTGCCTTGACCTTAGGGTGGAATGACTTACACCGATACATTTACGCACGACAACTTCTTTCGGGTGCGGCGAAAATCTTTTGTAGAGGTCAAACCAATATTCGCGACTGGACATCACTAAAAAGGGGATTGAAAAGGGAGTTTGGCGTTAAGTATTCCTCCATAGAAGTTCATAGGATGTTGAAAAATCGGAGGAAACGCGCAAATGAGAGTTTTAGGGAGTACTTGTACAGTCTAATCGAAATTGGCTCTACAATAGCCCTCGATGAGAACAGCATAGTCGAGTACTTCATAGAAGGAATAAACGACAATAAAAACAACAAAGCAGTGCTTTATCAGGCTACCAACATAGAAGAACTGAAAAATAAATTGAAGGTATATGAGAAAATGGCTAAACCATCAGTACCCCAAAGTCTCGACAGTTGGCGCTCTAAGCAAGAGCATCCGTCCGGCCCTAGAAAGCTATTAATTGTTATCATTGTGGACGAAGGGGGCATACAATTAAAGAATGTACTGAGACCCAGCCAAAATGTTTTAAGTGTAATGAAGTCGGTCACAAGTCATTTAACTGCAAGAAAGGTCAGATAAAGAAAGAAGAAAGGAAAGATATGAAGCCCCATAATAACACCATTCACAAGTTGACATCGGACAGTAACCCTAGTGCATCGTTAGTAATATCTCCGTCGAATAGAGTGTTTAAGGATATAACTATTCTAGGCCACGAAGTAGCAGCTTTAATAGATACGGGCAGCGACATCAGTTGTGTAAGGTATGATGCACTAATGATGATGAATGACGTGACTGTCAGTGCCGAAAGAAAGAAAATGGTAGGCATAGGAGGGAAAATAATAGAAACAATGGGAGCATTCGTAGCAGACGTTGACTTAGATGGTATTGAAGTATCTATTAAATTCCATATCGCTCGGGAACGGGACATTTTGTATTCTACTGTATTGGGAAATGATGTCCTCGAGTATGTAGATGTACTGATAAACACGGAGGGAGCGAAGTTCTCATCAAAGTCTTCGCCTCCTGAAGTTAGTTTCGCTGCAGTGGTTGATAAAGCTGGCAACGAATATGAAAAGGTCATCCAGCTGTTTAATGCGATAAGTATTACGATGGACACGACTGATTTTGGGCTACACCATCTAAAATTAGAAAATCGCAGAAAAGTCATTAATCTCTTAGAGAGTTACACCCACCAAACCAACCTCATACCCGGTAAAAATGAAGATCATACATAAGGATGATATTCCCGTTCGCCATCATCCGCGCAGGATGTCTTATGCGGATCAACAGACTGTTGACAACCAAGTCACAGAATGGTTGAAGGAGGGGATAGTGCGACCGAGTGTTTCTGAATACTCATCACCAGTGGTATTGGTATCCAAAAAGGATGGAAGTAAGAGGCTTTGTTGTGATTATAGACGTCTAAATGAAAAGATAGTGCGGGACAATTTTCCCATGGCGATTATAGACGATGTATTACAAAAACTCCAGAAAGCAAAAATATATACAACACTAGACTTACAAAACGTTTTTTCCACGTACCAATTGAAACAAGTAGCCAGCGCTTTACTTCATTCGTTACCCACAGGGGACAGTTTGAGTTCCAATATGTACCTTTTGGCATAACAAACTCACCAGCAGTGTTCTGTCGATATATCAATGCCATTTTCCATCAGCTAATAACGGACGGAACTATAGTAATTATGGACGATATAGTGATACCTTCCAAAGACGAAGAAGAAGGCATTGTCAAGCTGAGAAGAGTCTTGGAGCTAACGTCATTAAACGGGCTAAATATCAAATGGAATAAATGCCAATTCCTGATGAAGAAAATTACGTTTTTGGGATACGTGCTAGAAAATTCTACTATTCGACCATCCAAGGAAAAGACAGCAGCCATAGAGAATTTCGCCGTACCTAACAATTGTAAAGCGATCCAAAGGTTTTTGGGCCTCAGCTCCTATTTTAGACGTTTTATTAATGGCTACGCACTGATGGCAAGGCCATTATCGAATTTACTGTGGAAAAACACAGTTTTTAAGTGGGATGACGAGAAAGCCCTGGCTTTCCAACAGTTAAAAGCAGCACTAGTGGGAGCAAATGTCCTGAGACTATTTAACCCTAGAGCAGAAACGGAAGTTCATACCGACGCCAGTAAGCATGGGTATGGGGCAGTACTCCTACAAAGGGACTCAGAAGACCAAGCACTGCATGCCGTGCAATATATGAGTAGAAAGACAACCGAAGTTGAGGAAAAATACCATTCCTACGAATTAGAAGTTCTGGCTATCATAGAGGCTCTGAAGAAATGGCGAGTATATTTGATGGGTCTTAAAGTAAAAATAGTCACTGACTGCAATGCGTTTGCAATGACCATGAACAAACGAGACCCTTGAGAGTATCAAGGTGGGCCTTATTTTTACAAGATTTCGAATACGTCATCGAGCACCGATCTGGACAGCAGATGCGCCATGTAGACGCTTTAAGCAGAATGTCTTGCCTGATGATGGAAGACTCGTTGCAACATCGCTTAAAAGAAGCGCAATTAAACGACGATTGGATTAAAGCAGTACACAAAGTTCTTGAGACTCAAAGCTATGAAGACTACTATTTAAAACACGGCATAGTACACAAAGATCCCACTAAGGATCTTATAGTAGTACCCACCCTGATGGAACGAGAGATTATCGAAATGGCACACAGACAAGGCCATTTTGGAGCGAAAAAGACTACCGATTTAATAGAAAAAACGTTTTACATCCCGAAGGTTAGAGCGAAAACAGAAACAGTGGTAAAAGGCTGCGTTGAATGCATAATGGCGGAAGCGAAGGCAGGGAAGAAAGAGGGACTGCTAACCCCGATAGACAAAGCAGACAGACCGTTAATGACCTACCATATCGATCATGTTGGACCGATGGAGACGACCAAGAAACAATACAATTACATTCTGGTCGTAGTGGACGCCTTCTCCAAATTTGTATGGCTCTATCCTACGAAAAGTACCAGAACAGCAGAAGTAATCGAACGGCTTAGTAAACAGTCAGCCACGTTTGGCAACCCGATAAGGATAATCACGGACAGAGGCACTGCATTTACGTCCAACGACTTCAAGGGGTACTGTGAAGAGGAAGAAATTCAACATATAACGATTGCAACTGGGGTGCCCAGAGGAAATGGGCAAGTCGAGAGAATTCATCAAATAATAATCCCCATGCTGACCAAATTAGGCCTGGAAAATCCAAAGAACTGGTATCGTCATGTGGACAGAGTCCAGAGAACGATAAATAATACACCCACAAGAAGCACAGGTAATACACCCTTTGAAATAGTAACTGTGTTGAAGATGAAAGTCAAAGAGGATGTAGATATCAGAAACCTATTGGAAGAGCTAGCGTTAAACGAACTCCATCAAGAGCATAACGCCAGACGTGAAAAGGCGAAGGAAAACATATTCCAGATCCAACAAGAGAACAAAATATCCTTCAATAAAAATCGCATACCTGAAAGAGAATATAAGCACAACGATTTAGTCGCAATCAAGCGCACGCAATTCGGTTCTGGCCTAAAACTCAAACCTAAGTTCTTGGGTCCATATAAGGTCATTCGTAAGCTGAACCTCGGACGATATGAAGTGGAAAAGATAGGTGAAGGGGAGGGTTCACGGATATGCACGACGGTGGCCGAATATATGAAGCCCTGGTGACCTGCATTCGGGGCGAATGACCTGTCAGGAGGGCCGAATGTAGGGATACCAACCGTGACATGTTGGCATGTTGATTTACGCAGAACTACTTATTTAAAAAGTGGTACCAACATAAAATGTATTAATGAGAACGAACAAAACAGAGAATAGTCAGTCAATAATTAACAGGCAAACATACACACTGGCACCGCGGACAACATTTTGAACAACAAAGTACGAACACTTAAACACCTAAATAAAACCTAAAACATGTAAAACACATAAACCATAGAATAAATATAAAATATGTGAAATAAAATAACTAGAATAAGACTAAAAATAAGTAAAATGCTTAAACGCTAGAATAAAACCTAAACTGTGAAATACTTAAAACAACGATAAAACTTACTTAACTAAATTACTAGCTATGTGAAATTAATAATGAATTGTATTAAAAGAATTCGGTGGAAGCGTTTTAATTGGTGACAAAGAAAGTGGTGAGTGCTCACTGAAGCACAGAACCCACACATATATATATAGTTTTATATGCAATATTTCGTTAACCTTCGGCTTACTTCTTCAGAAAATCTCTTATTTTGTTTTTTAATTTCTTCTTTATAAAGAAAGTTAACCGAAATATTGAATATAAAACTATATGCATATGTATATAAGTAAATACAAAAAGCTAAAAAAAGTTTAATTACATATAATATATGTATATAATTATACGTATGACAACGTTACCTTACATTTTATATGACCAAGTTACCTTGAATTTTATATTTTTATGTTTATAGTTATGTTTAATTTATGATACTGAATTTTTGCATACGAATAAAATGTGTTCATTTTATGAGAAAAATTATTTTTGATATGAAACAAAATTAGGAAATTTACAAGTCATTTTTTTTTATTTATTTAAAAATTAAATTTTTGGATGGCATCGTTTTGCCATGGTAATACATCCATATTATTGAAATAAAATTAAAATTTATCACTTACATCTTTAGCTTCATACGGATTTTAGTTCCCAGGACTTTTTTGAAGTGAAGCAATGTTTGAAGTTTCTTCCATATATGGATTTATATCTTCACCCTCGCTTATCAAAAAGATATATTTTTTTATTTTAAACTTGTATTTTACCTTGTAACTGGTACCAGGGAGTACATCGGCATCAGGGAAATTAAATGCATTGCTTGCAATACCCTTTCCAGCAGACGAGATGTTGAAAGCAGCTGCGTCGTTAGCCCTGCCGTTGGTGCCGACATCTATCATAATAAATTTATATTTTGCATCCACTACGGCCAACAGTATTATACTGTTAAAGCCCTTATAATTGTAGTAGTAGGATCCGTCTGTAGTTAGAGCTCTAATAGCAATGTGCTTACCATCTGGAATGGAAAATAGATTAGTAATTAAAAACATTAATGCAAATTGCTCATATTGAACTACAGTCTGCTATATATTGCTTTCAAAGTTTCTGGAACAATTGCAGAAATAGCTTGGTGGAAGACTCTAAACCCGTACGACAAATCATTAAAAGAATTCCCAGTTGCTAAGTATCGCAAAGTTACTAGCAGCCTGAAATTAAATTTATTAATACATTTATTCTTATTTATTTGAGTGATTATGTACATACCTTGTAGTAGGGGAAATAGCTTCCCTCAAGATTGTGTTTTCCTTTTGTATTAGTGTTCCCACAATAACTAACAATTTATCAAAAGACTCTCTAGAAAGTCTAGTGAAGTTTTTGAAACATTCTGCGTCCTCCAGCCGGAGCTCGTTGTCTACAAAACAAGTGAAATCTTTTCCACTATAGCGTCGGAGCAACCACTCCCTGCACCAGAATCTTTTACATTTTTTCTTAAATTTTTCTTTCTTATATCTATCCACTTTACACATCACAACCAATAATAACAATATTTTAACTTTTTCCTGCTTTGAGGGGTACAAATGCACAATAATTAACGAAAATTATTTTAAATGGCGGAAAATTTCATTTGTTTACATTAGTAAAACAAACATATGTTTTTGCATCTTTTTTGTGGAATAGTGTGGCACTTATAATAGATTTTGTTGCGATTTTTTTGGAGTGCAACAGAATTCAATCCAGTGAATGAATCGTACGACTGTGTATGATAGTGTATCACGGCCTTAATATTGATCTTATTCGTTGGAAAACACCGTATAATCACAATATTGTACTATAATTTCAGAGGCCCATCAGGTTTATTATGAACAGCAACCATAAACTTGTTGAAAAGTGAAAAAATTTGTCAACTATGGTTGAAATAGGTATTACCAAAATCAGTTAATAAAGTTGTGAATAATTAAGTAGGTATTCGTTATTGTGAATATTCATTTGAAGGAAAAAAATAAAACAGCTATCAAATGACAAAAATAACAATTAGTAGACAAATTTTATTTTCAAAATAAGTTCGATTGAATATTTTTCTCCTAATATTTTGTAGTTGAAAAAAGAGAATAAGGTTTCGTTGATAGCTATTCGCAATAGTGATTTCCTAGTTGATGGTTGATAAATTATGGTTGATACATCTTTTCAACCGCAAAAATTTCTAATACCAATTTATCAACATTTTTGTAAAAATTTCTCTTATCAACCACACGTTGCTGTTCATACTATGCCTGCATAACTCGGAAACTAGGCCTTGCCACCGATTTTTTTATTTAATTTTTTTTTCTTATTTTTTAATTTTCTATAGGATATGAACTTTTTAAAATTTCTGGGAGGTGCCCCTAAGCTTTATTTAAGCCGAAAATTTTTCAATTTTATTTGCTCAAAAGAAATAAATGATTAATAAAACGTCTTTTTTAGACGATTAAGCTGACGTTTTTCGGCTTGAGTCGGTAAATTTTCAGCCGCCGCCAGCTTCGTGGCCTGGTCTCAGCCTGTAGTAAGCTTCAGGGATGATGAAGTTGGTACAATTGTACTTTTTTGGTACAATTCAAACCTCAAAATAATGATGGTACCCTGTGATAAATTTAGTACTATTAGAAAAATTTGCGGGAGACCAAGGCCTATTTATTAAGTCTATGCTGTAACGACACGGATTCGCTGGTAGCTAGGGTAGGCTCAGCGGAGTGCAAAGTCATGTATATTACATGGAATATTCAACGTACCTTCTCTTGGTTACTTGGATGCTAATAAAACAAGTACACCAGGTCCGTTTAATATTAACCAAATTTCTTTATTTACTCAAAAATAACAAAAATAAATTAAAGCTATTTAATAGCGGATCAATTATACAATAAAATAATATAAAAAAAAGAAACTAAAATTTATTTTAAGAGAAAAAAAAACGCGGTTATACTAGAATAACTCCTTTTATTTATAAGAGTACTGATTCACCTTTTGGGAAAAAGTGTCCTAATTCCCAAAGGCAGCCTCTCCCACTTATAAATAAAAGAAATATTTAAAACAACAAAAAAAGAGAATCTTAATATTGGAATGGTTTGCTTCAAATTTGCAACCAAGAGAAAAACAAAGATGTAATAATAGAGCAGTGTCCTATCTCTATTATTACCTGATCTTGCTCAATTTTTATTTATAAGAGTATTGATTCACCTCTTGGGAAAAAGTGTCCTAATTCCCAAAGGCAGCCTCTCCCACTTATAAATAAAAGAATTAAAAAAAGAGAACTTAATATCTTAGTGGTTTGCCTCAAATTTGCTAACAGAAAGCTTAGTAGAGCAGTGTCCTATCTCTACTATTACCTCTTTCGCCAGCGCTTGCTGGCAACCAACTAATCATCGATACAACGATGCCTCGCCTTTTTATAGTTGTGCCAGACAACACACATAAGTACACAACCACACAAACGATTGTATTAAATACGCCATATGTTTTACCATGCCATATGATCTCACGTTCATTATGCATGGTTGTTCATTCAGCGTTGTGTAGTTGTGTAGTATACCCGTATGTTGTTCTAATATTTCCGTTAATTTTAAACAAAGATTTAAAATAAAGTTGGTACCTAGTTTCCTACAATTGTGTAGAATGAGATACATATCTTTCATAAGTGTAAGAGTAATATAAAACAACCAAATAATATGGTAATTCAAGAAAGATAAGGTTAATAATTTTAAGGAAGTAAATAATAAATAATTAAATAAACCAACCAATTCTTTTGAAGTTGTGGGCCAAAACGAACTAGTGACTTTGGTCGTCACATTGCCTTCCTTCTCCCGGGGGACTGCATTGATGTTTTGCCGAGGATGATTCGTACCTTCTACCTGCATGCTCTGGGGCTTAGCTTTTGACGGCACGGGGAATATGGGTGGTATGTTGGACGTTGTCAAGGGGGCTGTAGACAGAGTTGGGGAACTGCCTTTGTTGTCAGTCCATGATGACGCCGGTGTGATTTATTTGGTTTGTCCTGCTTTGGAAATGGTGGTCTCCGAGCCATCGGCCAGCAACACTTTTATTTCTGCAGGCATCTTTTGCGGCTTACTGAATAATTATCTTATCACTTGGTATGTCGAAGCTACGGGTGGCTTCAGATTTACCTCAAGTTGTGCTGCTTTGGAAATGATGCTATCAGACTCATCGGCCATTAACACTTTTATTTCTGCAGGGATGTTTTGAGGCTTACTGAATAATTGTTTTACCACCTGGTATGACAAACCTACGGGTGGCTCCAGATTTAGCTCAAGTTGTGCTGCTTTGGAAATGGTGCTAACAGGCTCATCGGCCAGTAACACTTTTATTTCTGCAGGGATGTTTTGCGACTTACTGAATAATTATTTTACCACCTGGTATGACAAACCTACGGGTGGCTCCAGATTTAGCTCAAGTTGTTCTGCTTTGGAAATGGTGCTAACAGACTCATCGGCCAGTAACACTTCTGTTTTTACATGCATATATTGCGGCGAATAATTTTCTTACCCAAAATTGTGTGACGAAACTGCGGATGGCTTCAGATTTACCTCAAGTTTTGCTGCTTTGGAAATGGTGTACTCAGACTCATGGGCTAGTAACACTTCAATTTCTGCGAGCATATACATATTGTGGCTTACTGAATAGTTTCTTACCCAAAATTTTTGTGACGAAACTGCGGTTGGCTCCGGCGTCTGAAGTTGGATTGTTCTTGATCCGGGAGCCCGCTTTGATATGTTCCGTTATCTTTAGCATTGGTAATGCGGACGGCACTCTGATTTTGGAAATGCAGGTCTCTCGTCTTCTGGGGGGCTGACTATAATGCGATGGTACTCGACTCGGACGTGGTGTTCATCCGCACTCGGTTAAGTGGGACGCATCCGGTCTTTGAGTGCCATAATCATAATAATGTTTGAAGACCTCACGTCTTCTCTGGACCCTCTTGTGAATGTTGCCAACGTGCTCAAAATGGTGTGAAGGCGCCCACTGTTTGTGGTTATTAAAGACCATATAAGTGCTTTGTCCCGGAAGAGTTGTGATATGACCCGCAAAATGTGGCTGAGGTCAATCTCGTACCAATAGGTTAGTTCCTGTTCACCATCGATGACTACTGGCGGGTGCTTCCCACCGTCATATGTCAGATCCCATTTTCGTACAAGCTTACACATAGGTACTTGTACGCTTGATGCGGTACTAGATGGCGGCGATTTGGTTGCTGGGCCCGGTAGGTCAACTTTTGCAGGTGATGGAAGCGTTTTATTGTTTTCTATATCCGGCGTCCTGGACATATTTTCTCCACAGTGTTTTACGTACGCTCCTACTTTTCTATAGAGTACACCCAAGTTGTTCTTATTATCTTAAACTTGCCCCGGGAGAATGCTGGATTTGTCTCGTTGTGGTTGGTATACTTAATCGAATATACATACATATCAACTATTTAATAAGAGAAACAATCAAAACACAGAGTATTATTAATACAAAAAAAATTCTTTTAAATGACTGAACATTTAAATTTCTTTTTCTGAAAGCTTATTGTTATCCGCCATGTAGCAACGACTTTAAGAAAATTTTTCATTACGAAATAAAAATTCAAGAAAACTTTATGCAAAAAAATTTAAATGACACACGACTATCATATAATTTAACTTTTTTTTATGATTTTTATTATTTATTATTATCATTATATATTCTTTATTATTAAGTTTTATTATTTATTTATTATGATTATTTTATTTATTTTATTATATATATATTTTTTTTATGTATAATTAATTTTTTTTATAGATTATATTTATACATATTTTGTTTAATTTATCAATTATATTATTTAAATGGAAAAGTGCAACGTTTAAATGGAACACAAATATTTACTGTTTTACTTTCATTTAAACAATGTTTATTTTCGCTTTATTGGCGTGCGCTATTTACAAAAGAGTTAAGGAAAATTTTTCAGCTTTAAAAATTTTCCAAAAAAAAATCCCTTTATCTAAATCTGCGAAAATAAGGCTTTAAGTGGAACATGATTTTTTAAACAATTTAAAACTTTAAAATCGCAACGATTAATTACTTTAAATATTTATTATGTATTATTTTTTTTATTACATTTTGTTTAATTTTTAGTCAATTAAATGGGAAAATACACTGTTTAAATGAAACACGCATATTTGCTGTTTTACTTTACATTTAAACAATGCTCCTTTTACCTTTATTGGCATTCGCCGTGCACAAAAAGATTTAACAAATATTCTTGAACTTTAAAAATGTTCAAAAAAGTAATATTTTTATTTAAATATGTGAAAAAGAGTTTTAATTGGTACACGGTATTTTTTATACACGGTTTTTTTAAATATTTTTTTATTTTTTTTTATTTTTAAATTCGCAACGATTTATAAACATTTCTTTTTTTTAATATATATTTATTTTACGTTTCATAAGTATTTGCATAGTATACCTTTTAAAATCACCACAACTTCACAAATTTTTTTATTTTGATTTTAATGGGAAAAGAAATCTTTAAATGGTATACACAAAAATTTACAATAAGTAAATTAAATTATGTCCGTTCAATTTCTTTTTTTTTAAGGATAAAATGTCCCTGCTCGGGCGCCAAATGTAACGACACGGATTCGCTGGTGGCTAGGGTAGGATCAGCGGAGTCCAAAGTCGTGTATATTAGATGGAATATTTAACGTACCTTCGCTTGGTTACTTGGATGCTAATAAAACAAGTACACCAGGTCCGTTTAATATTAACCAAATTTCTTTATTTACTCAAAAATAACAAAAATAAATTATAGCTATGTAATAGCGGAACAATTATACAATAAAATAATATAAAAAAAACTAAAATTTCTTTTAAGAGAAAAAAACGCGGTTATACTAGAATAACTCCTTTTATTTATAAGAGTATTGATTCACCTTTTGGGAAAAAGTGTCCTAATTCCCAAAGGCAGCCTCTCCCACTTATAAATAAAAGAATTAAAAAAAGAGAACTTAATATCTTAGTGGTTTGCCTCATATTTGCTAACAGAAAGCTTTAATAGTAGAGCAGTGTCCTATCTCTACTATTACCTCTTTCGCCAGCGCTTGCTGCCAACCAACTAATCATCGATACAAAGATGGCTCGCCTTTTTATAGTTGTGCCAGACAACACACATAAGTACACAACCACACAAACGATTGTATTAAATACGCCATATGTTTTACCATGCCCAAGGCATATAAACAGGTACACGTGTCAGGCATATTGCTCATCCGCTGATTTTTTGTTTACAAGTTTATAACGAAGAATTCGTTTGACAATTCCTTTTGTGCCTTGTTTGATGCATACAATTTTTTGACAATTACTTTGTAAAACTATGCCAGAAGCACAGAGTTGCCACAGGGTTGTAGAAGGTAGAATTAGTAAAATCGTATCATTCTACTTTACAGCTTGCCGTATCGTTCAATTTTGTGCACAAGTTATAGAAAATGTAACAGTTTGCACAGCACAATTTTTTGTCTGGCAGTAAATGCGGCGTTTTTGACATTCGCTACAGAAAAATCTGTTTTCTGCAGATTCCTACGTTAGCAGTGCTACCACCACATATTTTATAACTAGTAACATGGTACGGTTTTTGTCAGCTAACACGCAACATCACGATACGATTTTACTAATTCTACCTTAATGCATGTACCTGACCTTTAGTAAATGTTCCTTGACCATGCCATATGATCTCACGTTCATTATGCATGGTTGTTTACTCAGTGTTGTATAGTTGTGTAGTATACCCGTATGTTGTTCTAATATTTCCGTTAATTTAAAAAAAAAGTTTTAAAATAAAGTTGGTACATAGTTTTCTACTATTTTGTATAATAACATACATATCTTTCATAAGTGTGAGAGTAATATAAAACAACCAAATAATCTGGTAATTCAATAAAGATAAGGTTAATAATTTTAAGGAAGTAAATAATAAATAATTAAATAAACCAACCAATTCTTGGGAAGTTGTGGGCCAAAACGAACTAGTGACTTTGGTCGTCACAATGCAACTCTACAAAAACACAGCAACACAAAAAACAACTTTGTGTTTCAGTTGTCAAAAACACACACAAACATGAACTAAAGTGTACGGTGTAAACAGCTTTTGACAGTTAAAACACGAAAACACAGAATATCATCAGGACGATTGCGTTGACCTGATAAATGGGCCTTGCGGGAGACTATCTCTTGTTTTTTTTCATACAATAAATAAATATCGATCATTACGGTGTATACAGTATACAGAAAAGTGGCGAAATGGATTTGTTGTTGAGAGCGACTACCTTGTTAGATATGCATTATTCTTTTTATATTTTTTATAAAGAACTACTTCACCGGTGATTCGTTTTCAATATAATAGCGTGTCCTAATTTATTTTATTTTTTCTATTGATTTAAAATGCATAAGAAATAAAAAACTTGCTATATTAATAACATATCAAACGTTTAAGTGATGGAATTAAATGAAGCTAGGTATGATATATGAGTACATACATATAAAACAACTAAAATTTACTTTGAAACGAAAAACTTTATATATGTATGTATATAGAAATAAAATTTAAAGTTATATAGTTACGCAGGGCAATTATGAAATTTCTCCCTTTTCCAATTAAAATTTTTTGTTTTTCCTATTACTTGCCACGGTTTTTAAAAGAAATGTTAACACGTTCCCTGTCCCAAACAAAAAAGCAAAACTTCACCGCACTTCCAATTGGTTTTTTGTTGAAAATTGTACTGCTATTGCTATATGAATATCCCCAATACAGAATAATAGTGATATAAAAAGTGGAAGTGGGTAATATTTCCATGAACCATACGTGGTACAGGAGCGTACATAGACATTTTGGCCTTTGCACGCTCATGAGCCACATGTGTTGCAGGTAATAATTATGCTTATTTTAGTCTGGTAACTGCTTGCCAAATCTCATAATCATTATCTTGTGCTGTCAAATAGTGTTTTACGCGTGATGTTGTATAGTATTTTGAAAAATGCGTCCGAAACGATCATCAAACAAAAAAAATCTAACAACTGAAAATTTACGTCGTATTTTGGAAGAAAGTGACTATGAATACAGTGAAAACGAACCTGATTCAAGCGGCAATTCTGACTCGGATAATGAATATCGAGAACCAAGTATTTTTGGTGATGATGATGTCGGTGATTCTGATATTTGATCCAGGTGAGGCTTCTGATGCAAGTGTAGAAGTTGACTATGGCGACTACTCTTCAGACTCGCCAATTGATGAGCACTCAGATGTTGTCATAGATCCATTGCAACTAGCTCCTAGCAGCAGCTCGCAGCAAAACAGAAGATACACTCTCAAGCAGGCCATGCGGATATCCAAACGAGAAATAAATGAGTTGGATGAAAGAAATGGTTGGAGTCAAGATATAATAAGTAGTAGGGAATTGGGCATCCGGGGACAATTAAAATTGTTAAATTGTTGCTGAAATTGTTAAATTTGGGTAATTAAAATTTGAAAATTGTTAAATTCTTGGAAATTTGTGAAATTTGATACCTACGAGGGTGGTTCAATAAGTCCGTCTTATTTTTTGTTTACATAAGGAGTTTTTTGTTTACATTAACCCTTGTGTGATTTATCTTGAGGTTTTTTATGAGTATATATGTCGACGGCAAAATATGATTATTATTTTTTTCAAATGCCGACGGTAAAACATGATTATTATTTTTCCTAATGCCTACGGCAATACATAATTATTTTTTTTTTCAAATGTCGACGGCAAAACATGATTATTATTTTTTTCAAATGCCGACGGCAAAACATGATTGTTATTTTTTTCAAATGCCGACGGTAAAACATGATTATTATTTTTCCTAATGCCTACGGCAATACATAATTATTATTTTTTTTTCAAATGCCGACGGCAAAACATAATTATTATTTTCTAATGCTCCCAGTGTTGCCAGACTGTAGAAATTTGATATCGTAATACTACATCAGTAATATCAGATAAACAAGGTTTGATGACTACTAGGTCATATGGTTTCATATGAATCATGGGAATGTGCTTGTGTGATTTCCTCACGCTAATAAATTGTTTATAAATAAACAATAAATAAATTGTTATAAAATAAAATAATTAAATAAATTATTTTATTTATTTATAAAACGTTCTCATGTATGTGAACACTCCTAATGCTTGTGTGTGGGGGGTCCAGCATGTTTGTCGCTGGTAAGCTTATATTCTGTTTATTTGTTTAAGAAATATATTTGTATGTATGTATGTATGTATGCATGTGTGTGTGTGTGTGTATGTGTGTATCTATGTATGTATGTATGTATGTATGAACTTGTGCGTGGAATATTTTGTGGCTGTGTAGAATACATTTATATTTTGCAACGAAATAATTTCCTTTGTCTGCGATTATTTTAAAGCAGCAAAGTTTCAACTAACTACAGTCATCAGCAGAGAAACAAAAAGTAAAAATTTGCAAGTTATCAAAAAAGCTAACTTCTCCTCCTCCTTCCCACTTCCTTCTCTTTCCTTTATGTAGTTTGTTTTTGAAATAAGAAAACACTTGTAGATTTTTTATTTTTCTATACATTTATTGTTTAAAATTTTTTAAAATTTTATAATAATACATACATTAATATTTTAAAGAGTGAAAAAGTTCATTTAAAGCAAGATATTTCTTTTGTTAGTAAAATAGCATTTTTTAATGCGCAAACACCAAGTTTATGATAATTACAATAAAAAGATTCTGAATACTTAATCTCCATTTGTTTAAAGTTGATACAGCCTATATCCTCAACGTTAAAAATTTTTCGGCATAACATTTTTTCCAACCATCGTCTTTTCTCTTCACCTTTTACATAAATTTTAGAACATCTTGCGTTGGCTTTTAAAAAATTGCAAACGCTTTGAAAAGAAACTGATCCAGCAGTCCAGCTGAGGTGATGATAGTTTTTCGTTAGCCACTTTGCTTCTCTTTGCCTTTTTATTGATAAGCATTTAAAATCAAATGGTGGTTTTATAATGACATTGTTATATTCATAATTGTTGAAAACAATCGCTACTTCTTTTGCGATGAAATCATTTGAATTACTTTTGAAACCTTGTACGTCTATAAAAATTGTGTTATTTTCCATATTACTCAATTTATAAGACTTTTCGAACTTGTCCTTTGATGGGTATATATTTTATTATGCGATCATGAATAAGAATGCAGTAAGCTGATGTCTTTGCTGCAATATTAGTTGCTGTTTCAAATGCTATTTTTATATCAATCGGTCCATTATTGAGTGATTCATTCTGATGACTGACATCTAATACAATAATAGGAGCTTTTGTCTTAAACTCTGATGCAGAAAGAAGCTGTTGAGATTCTTCCATATAGTAGCTTTGTTGGAATCTTAGGTACATATCATATAGAATTGCATATCGTTCATTTTTGAACTTTATGTTAAGATCATCATATGGATATGAGACTGAATTTAAATGTACTTTTAAATTAGTCAAATCACAATGAACAAACTTATTTTCTTGTTGAAAAGCAATCAATATAAAACGGGGGCGTTCTCTATTTGCAGCCAGTTTAACATTCCAGATATGGCTAGTACCTGTGTTTAATTGTGGATTAACATGACATTCCCAACTGCGAAATGCCATAGGTATAGAAGCACCATTGTTAATAATTTTTATCATATTCAATTTGCTAAAGTCGGATAATTGTACATGTGGGATTCTCCATGAGATGAGTGAAATTGTAAGTTTAGCTTTTTCAGTAGAAACACTCGAGCGTACAAGATCGTCATCATTCTTATTGCGCAAGAGTATCAATTCATGTTTTCCATTTAATATAACTTTGTTGTAGTCTTTGGCGAGTCCTAGAAGCATTTTTAGAGGTACATAAAAATTTAAAAATCCATTTTCAAGAGTGACATCGTCAATTTTGTTCCATCAGGCATTTTGCATCACATTGCTTTCTGTTGGTGACAGAGAAACCAAATTTTTTATAGCGCTTGTGGCTCCTAAATATCTTGTATGGTCAATTTCAATTCCATTGAGCTCATAGCGAATTTCATCAAATAGATATGCCACAAAGTTGTTTTTTAATAAAAAGTTCTCCGAAGAAGAAGAAGAAGATTTGGTCTTATTATCATCGACAACAAACCCCTCTATATAAATGTAGCTCTCACTGGGTAGCACATACAAATCTTGATTTTGTATTGAAATTCTAATTTCATCATTATTGTTGTAAGATTGTAAGTATGGTACATATGTATGATAGTCCTTTTTGATTATATTCTCATCAGACAAGGGTTTATCTAAGACATCTATTATTGAACTCATTTTGTCTTCAATTTAAAATTTAAGGACTTTAGAAAATTTTTATTTGATGTTGTTAGAGCTTTTTGTTGAGCTGGTCGCTTTAATGTTGTTGTTGTTGTTCTTGCTGCTGCTATATTTTTCAATGTATTTGTGTTGTATATTAGCATTATTTAGTTGGCCTTAAATGTATTCGTATTGTAATTTCCTCTCCTCGGAAATTAATTAAATCACCGTGTTGATCCAGTACGCGCAGCGCTAGTGAACTTATCTCTCTGGTGTTTACAGGTAAATAGATAAGATTTCTTGGAACCTCATCTATTTTATAGCCTGGAGGCACATTAATCGGAAATTCATGAAGTGTATGCGATTTCGAGTTATTCATATATGTGTTTATAGCGATACTACTCTCAATTCGCAAGAGATTCACTTTAAAAATATTAACTGGAAGATCTGAATAATAATATTCGTTTGGTGTTAGGATTTTGCTATTGAATCCTAAAAGTTTTCCAATTGTATTGTCTTTATTAAAATATACAGGATCCTTGGAACTATTAACTTTAACTTGCATTGTATTGTTATTGGTTTCAATAAAAATCTTATTTGCTGGACAGAGTCGTTTGTATTCCTCTTCTATAAAATCAACTATATCATTTAATTCGTAAGATCCAATTGGTATTTCAATTATATGTTCCCCTATATGAAACATATTGTTGTAGGTGTCTACATTTGGAATACTGTTGTATGAATGAAAATCAGTTAGAGCACACTCATATGCACCATGTAATTCAATAGGAGGAAAGTAACTAGCAGATAGTTCTGATGAGTTAGAGCTCAGAGTAAGTGTTATTGACATTATAACAGTCTGATTACAATTAAATAATGTGTAGTACACAGTATGGTTTATAAGTATGATTTACATATTTTATTTCAAATTTTTTCTCATTTTAAAATTAACATTAGTTTCTTAATATTAATGCTATTTGTTGTTGTTGCTATTGATGTTGTTGTTGTTTCTAATTTAAATTTTCTTCCAACTATAATATTTCATCTATACTTATCCAAGAATTGTGTTGATTAGAAAATCCCAACCATTTAACATATACCTCCTTCCCTTTAATTTTAAGAACCTTTTCAGATATGTATTTGGAAATCTAGTTTTTTGAAAGTTCCTCAGTATAAAATCCACCTTTAACAGGATTGCCAAGATAATCTTCTAGTATGTATGTTGCAGGATTTGTATTTTGAACTCTTGTAATTGTGAAAATTTCTGTAGTCCAATTTGGAGTATAACCTTTTTCAAATGTGTGCTTATATTTGCTTATGCGAACATGATCTCCCACATTAAATTTCGACATTTTATACATTTTCAAATGACTGTATACTGTATTTAGCAGCTTTTCCTCATTTGTTGAGTTGACTTTAATAGGAGACATTTTAATGGTACGATGAACTTTTCTATTGTATGCATTGAGTAAATCTTTGTATATATCAATCCACTTATATGAACCATTATAACTAAATTCTTTCCACATCATTCCTTTCAATGTTCTATTAAATCGTTCTACTATTGATGCTTTCATAATGCTATATGTTGAGTAGTGATTAATGTTGTATTTATGCATTAATTTTCCAAAGTGTTTGTTGAAAAATTCTTTGCCATCATCTGTTTGTAAGTTTTTTGGTACTCGTCCCAATTCAAAAATATCTTCCATTGCCTTGGTTGTTTCGAGTGCAGTTTTTGTTTTTAGCGGTACTGCCCATGCAAATTTCGAGAATGCGTCCATTACAGTCAACAAAAATCGATCATTTCTATTTTCTTTAGAATAGTTCCCCATTTCAACTAAATCAGCTTGCCAAAGATCATCTATTCCTTTCATTACAACTCTGCGACGCACAAATTGTTTTCGTGCTTGCTTATGAGGTTCATTTACTAAATTTCTTTTTGAAGACATTAAGTTGTTTTAAAGATTTTTTGCAGAGTGTTGTGATCTGCTTGACGCACTTTCAGCTATTGATACAAACATGTAATTTTCTAATCTATAAATTTTTTCATTAAGCTGTTCAATTTGTTCTTCAAAGGATGTTTTAATTTGTAGAATATCTTTTTCAATTTTATAATTTTCTTCTATATCTAATTTTATTTCGCATTGTAGTTCCTCAATTTGCATTTGAATATCTTCTCGTATTATAGTAATTATTATCCCCCTTAAAGTATGTTAATAATTTCTCTTCTAATTTTTCGATTTGAGTTTGCAAAAACAATTTATTGATAACATCGTTTTCCTCCACAGCTTTTGCAACATTTTTGATCCTTTTGTTTTGGACATCAATGTTGTTGTTCGTATCCACAAAGAACCCCAGCAGTTTAAGTGAATTTTTCAAAGAAATTGTGCTGCTAGTATCGTTTAAATAGTGTCCAAATTTGTCAACAGACATACTCTATATAGTTTATTAAAGTTAGTGTATTATATTCGCTTCACGTAGTTCTTCAATAATTGATACAATTTCGTTATTGTGATTAATATGACCTACACCTTGTGATGCGAGCAGTAGTCGAAGTCTATCTACTAATTCATTTGGATCGTCCCAGTATATATAGTTGGGTTTATTGATGTTAACTTGCATCATTCCCTCACCTAAAAAGCTACCTTTGGGCTTAGATCCTGTTGATTCAGGTAAATTCTTCTGGTTTTTCTCATCAATAAATTTCTTAATAATATGTTTATATTTATATCCTCTAGTACCCTTAATTTGACCATCAGATTTAAAGTCTCTTCTATATGCATTAGTAGTAATTAAAATCTTTTTATAGATTTCAAGTTCAAATTTATCGTAATTTTTTGGTATTTTATGAAACATTAGAGAAAATAGTCCTGGTGTTAGAGCCCATATTTGACCACCAACTTGTATTTTATCTTCATTCAGTTTTAGGCTACTATCACCAAATTTCCATTCATTCTTGTAATCTTTATGTGGACCATAATTTGTATCTAATTCATTTCTTCCTTCCAAAACTGATAAATCAGTATAAGTATATTCTGTATTGGAAGTCTGTGAGTAAAAATCATCTTCATCATCATCATCATCATTTTCAGTATAAACATCATTAAATAAGATGGTATTATCAAAAATTGTCCCTTCTACTTGTCATAGCTGCTTTTGATTTTTTTTTTTTTTTTTATCAAAAAGGAAGTTACCAGATTATTGGCTGTGCTGGCATGCTGGCGGTGCTCCGGCTGAAGCTCGCCGTTGGGGAGGGATCTTGCCAACCTCTCTAGTACTTACAGCTACAAAAAGAAATATCATGCCAGCTGCTCTATGGTGTCATACGAGAAAAGTTAATAATAAAAAAAAGGACCTGAAGCAAACACCTTTTTCCTTGTCTCCCCTTCATCACCCGTCATTTTTGCAGGATGACCTGGCTGATGTCGTACCAAGCCTATACCCACCCTACCATGACAGCTTTTATATGCTTCATTAGCCGTCCCAATACATTTGTCCATTGCTACAAATTACCCCTTACTCACCTCCTCTCTTTATAATTTTATTCCATTATTTTGAAAGTGTGAAATGTCAACGATACGTTGCAAATGTCTGAGACATATTTATTTCATATAAATTCAAAATGTATCAATCATTAAAACAATAAATTACTAAAAAAAACTTTAATTTAAATTTTACATTAATATTTTCGAAATATTTCTTGCTTGAAAAAAAACACCCCTAAACCGCGGGCTAACGGAACCCTTACGCGGAGCTACCCTACTTTGAGCTCAAACTACGGTTCTGCTGGACGCGCACTTTTGCCTCAAGTTGGGCAAAAGGACTGACCTTTACGGTTAATGTTTTTCCCCCAAGAACCAAATATAAATGTATATATATAATTTTATGTGTGAAACAAATTTAGTATAACTATTTTTTTTTCTTATTGGATTTTGGATTTAAAAAGAATTTAAAAAATACAAGATATAATTTGCAATTTAAGGCACTTAAATAATAAAAATTTAACAGTCTTACAATTTTTCCTCTTTGCTTATTTTTGCGAATTCTGGGCATTGACGGTTGAACTTCCTCCGGCTGGTGGACGATGCTGGATGAGCTTCCCCTCCCAGTTATGGCTGTACTTCTGGGTACTGGCTTTTTACGTGAGTTTTCTGATATTGCTGGCTTCGGTGTGGGTTTTCTTTTGTGTGTAAAGTTGCTGCTTTATTTGCCTGCTGGCGTGCAGTTCTCTTTTTAATACAATATTGTGTCTAGTTATTATAATTGGCTTTAATATACACCGCCAATGCTGTTTTATATCTCACTTATTAAATCAGTGTGTTTATTTATTTTCGTATAGTTTGTATTGTTTTTCTTGTATGTTTAATCGTTTCTCAGAGTTTTTTTTTTTATTTTTAAATATATAAAATAACATAATTCTTATTTTATATTGTATAGTTTTTGGTTTTAATTGTTTGTTTAAGTGTTTAAAATATCACATAAAATAAAAAAAAACACCAACACCTTTCCGTTTTATCACTTGTTGTTCACCGTATCACCGTAAGTATCAGAATGATAATTTATCTTTTACAGATTTTTCTGGCACATCCAGCATCATCCACAAACCGCATTCCTGGAAGAGGAGTCGTTTATTTTCACCATACGGTGCTCGCTCTTCCTTCCCTTCACACAGATTTTCGGTAAAAACAATGTATCTATTGTTTACTTTGTTATTTACTTCTTTTTATTTACTTTTTTTTTTGCATGTACTCACAGCTGGCGCGAAATTTAGCAGCTATCAGCTGTGAGTACTGTTTTATCGGCCGAACTGTGCTGTGTTTACACCAGGTGCACATGACATACTAGTTTTTTTGGTGTACTTGTCTCTATCTTGACTGATGGGTTTTCAGGCTTTAAATTTGTATTATTTTCAACTTGTGTCTTGATGTTACTTTCTTCTTTCATACGAATTCTTTTAATATTTTTAGAACTATTTATGAATTCTTTAAGAGGTTCTGTTATAGGTTTGAATGTATCTCTTAATTGTTCACGTGTATCTATTTCACCAGTTTTTATACTACGAAGCTTTTTCTTCAACACATTTCTTGTCAACACCAACTGTTTTAAAATTTTCTCATCCATGTTTGCTATGGGCAAATAACAGGTATCAGCAATCAGATCAGCTTATCAGGACCTGGTCTGGTTTTCAGATTAGCTTTGCAGGACCTGGTCTGGTTTTCAGATCAGCTTATCAGGAGCTGGTCTAGTTATCAGATCAGTTTATCAGGAGCTGGTCTGGTTATCAGATCAGAGTAGATTGTTAATGGCGGTCATGACATGGAATTCAAAACCGGGAAAAAATAAAAACGATGGCAACCCTGTTACAAATGGGGGGATTTTGGGGATATTCATGATGAGAGTTTCTTGGCTATGTGTGTGTGTGTGTTTGAGTTTGATTCTTTGTTTATGTGTATGTATGTATACTTGTGTTCACAGCTTTTGTTGTTATTGTAGAGAACCGTTGTGCTTACAGTGGATGGATGTATGTATGTGTGGGATGTTTGTGTGTATGTATGTGTGTGTGTATATGTGTGCGGTTTTGTATTTAATTGTATGTTTGTCGGTCTCAGATACTTTTGTCGTAGTGGCAGACAATCATTATACCCAGTAGGAAATGTCGATGGTGAAAATGTACTGAGTCGCTTTTGACTTTGTCACCAGTACTACTATATAATTATATCCCATTCAATAATTTTCACTATAGACATTTAGCATATGCTTGTCATTTAAAACCTACTAGTAACACTAAAACAATTGAATAGGTATGACTACGTGGTTCTTATTGGAACGTAGAGACATACCAACCAGACAGTTAGTTACTGTTATATTTCTATAATTTATGTACATACAAAAAGGTATGTATATTGACAAGTCGGTGCAAAATCTTTCCTTTTTACTGACAGATAGAATAAAACGTATTATACTATAATGGTCACTGTTTAGTGTTGACACAAAGACACTTGATCCCTGTCTGACTGCAGGGTAGTGACAACGAATTCGTGTGTATGTAGAATCATTATTTTTGTTGTTGTGAGTTGTCGTTGCTATGCATATGTATGGTTATTGTGCTCGTATGTATGCATGCTTTTTTTTATTTCTGGGGAAATATTCTAGTAGCTGCAGATAGTGGCAACCCTGATATCTACTGAAAATGGAAGTGGAGAGGGAATGTATTTGATAATGTATGTACATATATGTTTTTGGAGTAATGTACGTGATCGTATGGTGGGAGACGAAGGTGATGTTATGAAATCTTCGTTTATTTATTTAAGAAATATTGTTTCGGATTTCATGACAGAGGAGTTTGAATTGCATAATATTATAAAATTTCATTATGTATGTATGTTTGTGTATTACGTGATCACTTCTTTGTGTATGTGTGTGTGTGCCAGTATGTAAATGATTTTCTCGTGCTGATATTTATATGTAGGTAGAAATAAATTGTTTTCAATATCGACATTTGGTACTATAAAAATACTATCATACATATATCTGAACTTCCCTAATCGTATTATGTTTTTATACATTAACGAAGGTTTATTCATATTGAAATTTCTTATTTCAATACGGAAAAATATTAATTTACAGTATTCATTTATTAAACTCATTAGTTTTTAGGTATTTCAATATACATTTTCTATTATATTGAAAATTATTGGATTAATGTGAAGCATTCTTATTTTTAAGCTGCACATTTTCCCTGAGTGTATTGATTGCTTATCTATACATTGTGTTTTGACTAAACGAGGCTTCATATATTTTCATGATGTAGATATGTAAGTGTGATTGTTAAGATCTAATAAATACTTGAGCATTCCATGCAAATAATATTGGAGTATGTGGTCCAATCTAGATGAAACAGTCTAGTTACATCATAGTCTCATGTAATGCAGTCATGGATCATATCGTTTTCATACAACCATTCAATGCTGCACGATAAATGTTCGTGTTTAAACGAATATGCTCGTTCTTCTTAGGCACTCACAAATTGTATGCGAGTAGTCTATAACTATTCCATATGGGGTAGTTGTTGGGGTTAGTCCAATGTAATGCAACGTTGTACCATGTGGTCCAACCCTAGGACATCGCAATGTTAAATCGACCACCTTTTTTTTCATATATTTGGAGTAGTTTTGGAGTACTCCAACTCCTCTTTGGACTAGTCCTTACATGCATGTATGGACTAGTCGCATTATCTGCAGGGTTGATAAGAAATTTGATATGTATACATACAAATTGATTTTATGTGTGTATGTATGTATGTATGTATGTATGTATGTATGTACGTACATACAAATAAGAGTACAACTCAGTCTTTGAATTCATTTTTTTTTGTCATGTGATATCTTTTTGTTGTGTATTATCTGAAATTAAAAACGTTGTTTTATCTGCATTTACTTAAAAGTTTGTGAAGATTTTCTGTTTTAAGTAAAACTGAATTCCTGAAGATACATACTCTATAGTAATACTAACTATAATAGAAATATTTCTTATACTTAATTTACATTTTTTTAAAGTTGACGCAACGTTAGTTAGTCAACGTTTTACATTTTTGGGGGTATGCATTTTTTTTTCTAACTATAGCATTTTTTCTTCACTTTCTACATTTATTTTTGGAAATCTTGCATTGCTTTTTTATAAAATTTATAAACATTTTTAAATGAAACTGATCCAGCAGTCCAGCTTAGATACTGATAGTGTTTTTTTTTCTTTTGTTTTTTGTTACTCAACTTACTGTTTATTTTTTATTGATAAACATTCAAAATCAAAAGGGAGTTTTATATTGAAATTATTATTTTCATAATTGTTGAAAACAATCGCTACTTCTTTTGCGATGAAATCATTTGAATTACTTTTGAAACCTTACAACATGTTTATAAAAATTATGTTATTTTCTATATTGCTTAATTTATAAGACTTTTAGAATTTGTACTTTGGTGGTTATATTTTCTATTATACGATTATGAATAAGACTGCAGTAAGCTGATGTCTTTGCTTACTGTTTCAAATTAAAATTTTATTCAACTGAATAAAAGGAGATTTTTTCTTAAATTCTAATGCAGTTAGAAGCGCTGGAGATTCTTTCATATAACAGCTTTTTTTGGAATTTTTGATACATAGTATAATATAGAATTGGATAACATTTATTTTTAATTTAAGAAGTACGGATATGAGATTGAATTTAAATGTACTTTTAAATTAGTTAAATCATAATGAACAAACATATTTTCTTCTTTAATAGCGATCAACAGAAAACGAACTCGTTTTCATATAATTTAGGTATACCCTTTCGACGGCTCCTCTAGGATACAAGATGACTTTGTATGACGAAATTTCTGTTGCTTTGTACTGATAATATGTTTACATTAATAAGGTACATATACATATGTTTATTTTATGAAGGGTGAGCACCTATGGCTTTTATTTAATGTTCTATATGATTTTTTTTCATTTTATTAAAGTTCAGCGTATTGTATATATATTTCTGAAATGTTTAAGTGTGTTATGTGTGCCCATCGGGCAGAGTGCACGTATTAGTTGGTCAGTCAGTCTATGTTTTTATTTATTTAATTTTTTTTTTCTTCTAATGTGCCACTCCTTTTTTTCAGATTTTACTACTTGGAATAGAGAATTTTTGTATAATTTTTTGCTGGGTATATACACTAGGTATGTAGAAATTAGTTTAGATACAAAGAAATGCATGTTTAATAAACAACTATTGTATCAAATCGATCTCAAATAACTCAGTTACGTCTACCAGCAATTCACCGTTGGTTTTTTCATAAAGTGTTAGAAACAATGAAATATCTATGTTTTGAGAGAATTGTTCCCCTCAAGTATTTCTACATGAGGTTTGAGGGGTAAATCACTGTCGCATTCATATGTAATGATTATTCACTTAAAAAAGGTCATCATCACCATCAATCATCTCCGTATACATTAAATTCATGAGTTGGGTTGATCCAGATACAATTGCTGTCTCATCACCTTCTAACAGCTTTATATATTTTGCTAGTATGCATGCCTTAGCATGCTTCTATCGATAGTGACGTAAGAGTCCGAGGTGTAGAGTGTTACAATTAAAAATCTTTACTATTAGAATTTACCAGTTCGCTCTTTTGAATTTTTACAAAGTAGATACATATGTATGTATTTCATTGACCACAAAATCATAAAATTTCTTTGCTTACAAAATTGTATGACGTGAGGATTTTTTTTTTTTTTTTAATTATAAAGGGTGTTTTTTATTGAGGTATAGAACTTTAAGTTGGCATCACTTTTTTAACTGGCGGCCATTTTGTCAGCTGTCAAGTGATTAATATTTAGTTTGGTTTGCCATTTTATCATGAACAGGTTGACAAAAGAACAACGCTTGCAAATCGTGCAAATTTATTTCGAAAATAATGGTTCAGTTCGCGAAGTTTACCGCAAGCTCCGTCCATTTTATGGTCGACATAATCGTCCATCAGAGCAATTAATTCGGTTAACCATGGATCGTTTTCGCACTACGTTTACTCTATGTGATAATACGCATCCGCAGAGACGTCGAACAGTGCGCACCGAAGAAACAATTGCCGCTGTAGAGCAAAGTGTTGAAGAGGACCCGAATGAATCGATTCGCCACCGTGCACAGCAATTGGAGCCGACTAAGCGACTATTTTGTTCCCGAATTGGGTGGCATGAATGTGGATGAGTTGTGGTTCCAACAAGACGGCGATACATGCCACACAGCGCACGTCACAATCGATTTATTGAAGGAAGCATTCGATGAGCGCATAATTTCGCGGAATGGACCTGTCAATTGGCCACCAAGATCGTGTGATTTGACACCATTGGATTATTTTCTTTGGGGATATGTGAAGTCGCTCGTCTACGCCAACAAACCAGAAACGTTAGGGGACTTGGAAGCCAACATTCGTGGCGTTATTGCCAACATACGGCCCCATATGCTCGAAAAAGTGGTTGAAAATTGGACCTGTAGAATCGGCTTTATTCGAGCCAGCCGCGGCGGCCACATGCCCGAAATCATATTTAAACATTAATGGCATAAAATTATCCTTCCAATAAAGCCAAATTGATGGACATTAAAACGATTTTCTTGTGTTTTATTTCCATTCGAAGTTCTATACCCCTCAAAAAAACACCCTATACATGCTTCGGCAGGCTTTCATTTTTTTTTCTATAAATTTATGTAATACTCATACAGATACAGATATAAAGTAAGATCTGTTTACTGTATATTTTAAAATTTATGCATGCTTCAGCATGATTCTAGTTGAAGCGTATATTCATTCAGTAAGTTTGTTTGATACTTATTCATACAGATGTACATTCTTAAAGATTGGATATCAAAGTGCAATTTCCGTAGTTTATCTATATTTTCTAAAGATCTGATAGCTAAAGAAATAAATAGAGTGAAGATCTTCTATAATAATCCCATTTTCATATTGTAAAATTTTGCGTGCTAGCGTTTTCGATGGGAAAATATACATACAACTTTATAAAAAGTGATAATATGATGTGCTGCTGAATATTGCACTGAAGTTTTAGCAATATTTCATTCAGACCAACAAGTTTAGAGAATTCCACTACATTTAGTTAATTATCTTTCTTAAGACCCATCATTCCTAATCAATCCTACAAAAAACAACACAAACTAGATTTTTCGTTTTAATTTTATTTTTATTTTTATTAAATTCAACATTCATTCTTCAAATTACTTTATACTATATTAAGTAGCTTTTTCTCATTTGTGTACTGTTTAATCGTAAACATTTTAATGGTGAGATGAATTTTTCTATTTTATGCACTAAGTAAATCTTTATATATACCAATCCACTTATATGAACCATTAAAGCTAATTCTTTTCACATCATTCCTTTCAATGATCTATTAAATCATTCTAATATTGATGCTTTCATATTAAGTAATGTTTAATCTTCTATTTATGTATGAGTTTTCCCAAGTATTTTGTATTAAAAAATTCTTTAGAATCATCTGTTTGTAAGTTTTTTGGTACCCGTACCACTTCAAAAATATTTTCCATTGCCTTGGTTTTTAGAGTGCAGCTTTTATTTTCAGCTGTACTTTGAGAATGTGTCAATTACAGTCTTCAAAAATCAACAATTTCTATTTTCTGTAGAATAGTTCTACATTTTACCTAACTTAGCTCCATAAAACATCATATATTCCTGTCATTACATCTCTACAAGCACAAACAGTTGTTGAGATTTAATATGGAGTTCGTTTACTAAATTCCTTTTTAAAGATATTGAGTTGTTTCACAGATTTTTTCGAAAGTGTTGTGATCTACATCTTGCACTTTCAGCTATTTATACTAACATGTAGTTAATTTTCTAATCTATATATTTAACCGTAAACTCTTCAATTTGTTTTTAATTATTTAATTTTTAAAATTGCTTTTTCAATTTTATAACTGTCTTCTTTCTCTAATTTTATTTCACGTTTTAGTTCCTCAATTTGCATTTAAATATATTCTTGAATATTAATGCTTTAAGCTATATTATTAATTTGTCTTGTATATTATCTTCATTCAGTTTGAATGAAATTAATTTTGGCTGAAATTGTGAAATTTGGGTAATTAAAATTTGAAAATTTTAAAATTCTTGAAATTTGATACCTACGAGGGTAGTTCAATAAGTCCTTTAAATATTTTTCGAGGGTGGTTCAATAAGTCCGTCTTTTATTTTTTGTTTGCACTAAGAGCTTTTGTTTACATTAAGTTTATGTCTGTCTGTCTACCTACCTGACCGTGGAAATTTGAGCCTGTCAGTGATTTGGGGTGTGTAATAATTTGTTGGTGTCCTTTGTCGGAGTTATGACTAATGAAACTTTAAAATTTTAATCTAAGCCAGATGCCCAGTTCCCTACTACTATCTGAGGTTTAAAAACATATATTTATACTAAAATTATCTATATACTACTACAAATATGAATAGTTAAAGAAATTACATAATTTCATAATTAAAAGAATGGGTTATTATACATTTATTTTTTTCTGGTAATGAAGCTTAATACATTTCAATTATGATATTTGCTGATGTTGCATGTGGAAAGCAGAATAATATACATACATATGTACGTGTACGTGTATATTTTTTTTTACGGGGCGACAGAATAATGATGACTCATTCTACTTGTGCCAAACATAAGCATAATTCTTAATACATGCATACATACATACATACAGACAAAGTTAAAAATATAAATAAGCAAGAAGCAAAACTACAACGACGTCAATTCAAAATTATTTTAAATATGGGTGCATTTAATTTTTAAGATTTGGTGATTTACGCAAGTTAAAAAACGTTTTTACGCTAATATTCTATTATGAATACAATTTTAGCGAATTTTGCTCAAACAACATTTGAAATGCTGTTTAAAATTTTTATGAATATGGCTATAAGCATTTAATAAGAGACAATGCAAATGTAATTATAATGTTTAAGTAAGATGAGAAAAATATGAAGCATGTTTACATGGTTCATGTTGGCAGTAATATGAATTTTGACAAGTTTTAAAAAATTTGTAGAGTGTTGGAAGGATAAATATGGATTTTTGATTATAAGCAAATATATTGAATTAAACGATTTTCGTTATAGAAAAAAAAATACTGCTAATAAAAGATAGACTTTAGTTATTTCATCTGATCTGAAAACCAGACCAGGTCCTGATAAGCTGATCTGAAAACCAGACCAGGTCCTGAAAAGCTGATCTGAAAACCAGACCAGCTCCTAATAAGCTGACCTGAAAATCAGACCAGGTCCTGATAGCCTGATCTGAAAACCAGACCAGGTCCTGATAAGCTGATCTGAAAACAAGACCAGGTCCTGAAAAGCTGATCTGAAAACCAGACCAGGTCCTGAAAAGCTGATCTGAAAACCAGACCAGGTCCTGATAAGCTGATCTGAAAACCACACCAGGTCCTGAAAAGCTGATCTGAAAACCAGATCAGGTCCTGAAAAGCTGATCTGAAAACCAGACCAGGTCCTGAAAAGCTGATCTGAAAACCAGACCAGGTCCTGATAAGCTGATCTGAAAACCAGACCAGGTCCTGAAAAGCTGATCTGAAAACCAGATCAGGTCCTGAAAAGCTGATCTGAAAACCAGACCAGGTCCTGAAAAGCTGATCTGAAAACCAGACCAGGTCCTGAAAAGCTGATCTGAAAACCAGATCAGGTCCTGAAAAGCTAATCTGAAAACCAGACCAGGTCCTGAAAAGCTGATCTGAAAACCAGACCAGGTCCTGAAAAGCTGATCTGATTGCTGATACCTGTTATTTTCCCTTAGCAAACATGGATGAGAAAATTTTAAAACAGTTGGTGTTGACAAGAAATGTGTGGAAGAAAAAGCTTCGTAGTATAAAAACTGGTGAAATAGATACAAGTGAACAACTAAAAGATACATTTAAACCTATAACAGAGGAATTCATAAATAGTTCTAAAAATACTAAATGAATTCTTATGAAAGAAGAAAGTAAAATCAAGACAGAAGTTGAAAATATACAAGTTTAAAGCCTGAGAAACCTTCACTCAAGATATAGACAAGTACCCCAAAGAAACTAGTAGAAGGAACAATATTTGATAATACCATCATATTTAATGATGCTAATACTGAGAATGATGATGACGATGATTTTACTCATAGACTTCCAATTCTGAAGACATTTATACTGACTTATCAGTATTGGAAAGGCATAAATGAATTAGATACAAACTATTGTTGATAGTTACCTCAAACTGAATGAAGATAAAATACAAGACAAATTAATAATATAGCTTAAAGCATTAATATTCAAGAATATATTTAAATGCAAATTGAGGAACTAAAACGTGAAATAAAATTAGAGAAAGAAGACAGTTATAAAATTGAAAAAGCAATTCTAAAAATTAAATAATTAAAAACAAATTGAAGAGTTTACGGTTAAATATATAGATTAGAAAATTAACTACATGTTAGTATAAATAGCTGAAAGTGCAAGATGTAGATCACAACACTTTCGAAAAAATCTGTGAAACAACTCAATGTTTTTAAAAAGGAATTTAGTAAACGAACTCCATATTAAATCTCAACAACTGTTTGTGCTTGTAGAGATGTAATGACAGGAATATATGATGTTTTATGGAGCTAAGTTAGGTAAAATGTAGAACTATTCTACAGAAAATAGAAATTGTTGATTTTTGAAGACTGTAATTGACACATTCTCAAAGTACAGCTGAAAATAAAAGCTGCACTCTAAAAACCAAGGCAATGGAAAATATTTTTGAAGTGGTACGGGTACCAAAAAACTTACAAACAGATGATTCTAAAGAATTTTTTAATACAAAATACTTGGGAAAACTCATACATAAATAGAAGATTAAACATTACTTAATATGAAAGCATCAATATTAGAATGATTTAATAGATCATTGAAAGGAATGATGTGAAAAGAATTAGCTTTAATGGTTCATATAAGTGGATTGGTATATATAAAGATTTACTTAGTGCATAAAATAGAAAAATTCATCTCACCATTAAAATGTTTACGATTAAACAGTACACAAATGAGAAAAAGCTACTTAATATAGTATAAAGTAATTTGAAGAATGAATGTTGAATTTAATAAAAATAAAAATAAAATTAAAACGAAAAATCTAGTTTGTGTTGTTTTTTGTAGGATTGATTAGGAATGATGGGTCTTAAGAAAGATAATTAACTAAATGTAGTGGAATTCTCTAAACTTGTTGGTCTGAATGAAATATTGCTAAAACTTCAGTGCAATATTCAGCAGCACATCATACTATCACTTTTTATAAAGTTGTATATATGTATATTTTCCCATCGAAAGCGCTAGCACGCAAAATTTTACAATATGAAAATGGGATTATTATAGAAGATCTTCACTCTATTTATTTCTTTAGCTATCAGATCTTTAGAAAATATAGATAAACTACGGAAATTGGACTTTGATATCCAATCTTTAAGAATGTACATGTGTATGAATAAGTATCAAACAAACTTACTGAATGAATATACGCTTCAACTAGAATCATGCTGAAGCATGCATAAATTTTAAAATATACAGTAAACAGATCTTACTTTATATCTGTATCTGTATGAGTATTACATAAATTTATAGAAAAAAAAATGAAAGCCTGCCGAAGCATGTAAAATTAAAAAAAAAAAAAAAAAAAAAAAAATCGTCACGTCATACAATTTTGTAAGCAAAGAAATTTTATGATTTTGTGGTCAATGAAATACATACATATGTATCTACTTTGTAAAAATTCAAAAGAGCGAACTGGTAAATTCTAATAGTAAAGATTTTTAATTGTAACACTCTACACCTCGGACTCTTACGTCACTATCGATAGAAGCATGCTAAGGCATGCATACTAGCAAAATATATAAAGCTGTTAGAAGGTGATGAGACAGCAATTGTATCTGGATCAACCCAACTCATGAATTTAATGTATACGGAGATGATTGATGGTGATGATGACCTTTTTTAAGTGAATAATCATTACATATGAATGCGACAGTGATTTACCCCTCAAACCTCATGTAGAAATACTTGAGGGGAACAATTCTCTCAAAACATAGATATTTCATTGTTTCTAACACTTTATGAAAAAACCAACGGTGAATTGCTGGTAGACGTAACTGAGTTATTTGAGATCGATTTGATACAATAGTTGTTTATTAAACATGCATTTCTTTGTATCTAAACTAATTTCTACATACCTAGTGTATATACCCAGCAAAAAATTATACAAAAATTCTCTATTCCAAGTAGTAAAATCTGAAAAAAAGGAGTGGCACATTAGAAGAAAAAAAAAATTAAATAAATAAAAACATAGACTGACTGACCAACTAATACGTGCACTCTGCCCGATGGGCACACATATTACACTTAAACATTTCAGAAATATATATACAATACGCTGAACTTTAATAAAATGAAAAAAATCATATAGAACATTAAATAAAAGCCATAGGTGCTCACCCTTCATAAAATAAACATATGTATATGTACCTTATTAATGTAAACATATTATCAGTATAAAGCAACAGAAATTTCGTCATACAAAGCCATCTTGTATCCTAGAGGAGCCGTCGAAAGGGTATACCTAAATTATATGAAAACGAGTTCGTTTTCTGTTGATCGCTATTAAAGAAGAAAATATGTTTGTTCATTATGATTTAACTAATTTAAAAGTACATTTAAATTCAATCTCATATCCGTACTTCTTAAATTAAAAATAAATGTTATCCAATTCTATATTATACTATGTATCAAAAATTCCAAAAAAGCTGTTATATGAAAGAATCTCCAGCGCTTCTAACTGCATTAGAGTTTAAGAAAAAATCTCCTTTTATTCAGTTGAATAAAATTTTAATTTGAAACAGTAAGCAAAGACATCAGCTTACTGCAGTCTTATTCATAATCGTATAATAGAAAATATAACCACCAAAGTACAAATTCTAAAAGTCTTATAAATTAAGCAATATAGAAAATAACATAATTTTTATAAACATGTAAGGTTTCAAAAGTAATTCAAATGATTTCATCGCAAAAGAAGTAGCGATTGTTTTCAACAATTATGAAAATAATAATTTCAATATAAAACTCCCTTTTGATTTTGAATGTTTATCAATAAAAAATAAACAGTAAGTTGAGTAACAAAAAACAAAAGAAAAAAAAAACACTATCAGTATCTAAGCTGGAGTGCCGGATCAGTTTCATTTAAAAATGTTTATAAATTTTATAAAAAAGCAATGCAAGATTTCCAAAAATAAATGTAGAAAGTGAAGAAAAAATGCTATAGTTAGAAAAAAAATGCATACCCCCAAAAATGTAAAACGTTGACTAACTAACGTTGCGTCAACTTTAAAAAAATGTAAATTAAGTATAAGAAATATTTCTATTATAGTTAGTATTACTATAGAGTATGTATCTTCAGGAATTCAGTTTTACTTAAAACAGAAAATCTTCACAAACTTTTAAGTAAATGCAGATAAAACAACGTTTTTAATTTCAGATAATACACAACAAAAAGATATCACATGACAAAAAAAAAATGAATTCAAAGATTGAGTTGTACTCTTATTTGTATGTACGTACATACATACATACATACATACATACACGCATAAAATCAATTTGTATGTATACATATCAAATTTCTTATCAACCCTGCAGATAATGCGACTAGTCCATACATGCATGTAAGGACTAGTCCAAAGAGGAGTTGGAGTACTCCAAAACTACTCCAAATATATGAAAAAAAAGGTGGTCGATTTAACATTGCGATGTCCTAGGGTTGGACCACATGGTACAACGTTGCATTACATTGGACTAACCCCAACAACTACCCCATATGGAATAGTTATAGACTACTCGCATACAATTTGTGAGTGCCTAAGAAGAACGAGCATATTCGTTTAAACACGAACATTTATCGTGCAGCATTGAATGGTTGTATGAAAACGATATGATCCATGACTGCATTACATGAGACTATGATGTAACTAGACTGTTTCATCTAGATTGGACCACATACTCCAATATTATTTGCATGGAATGCTCAAGTATTTATTAGATCTTAACAATCACACTTACATATCTACATCATGAAAATATATGAAGCCTCGTTTAGTCAAAACACAATGTATAGATAAGCAATCAATACACTCAGGGAAAATCTGCAGCTTAAAAATAAGAATGCTTCACATTAATCCAATAATTTTCAATATAATAGAAAATGTATATTGAAATACCTAAAAACTAATGAGTTTAATAAATGAATACTGTAAATTAATATTTTTCCGTATTGAAATAAGAAATTTAAATATGAATAAACCTTCGTTAATGTATAAAAACATAATACGATTAGGGAAGTTCAGATATATGTATGATAGTATTTTTATAGTACCAAATGTCGATATTGAAAACAATTTATTTCTACCTACATATAAATATCAGCACGAGAAAATCATTTACATACTGGCACACACACACATACACAAAGAAGTGATCACGTAATACACAAACATACATACATAATGAAATTTTATAATATTATGCAATTCAAACTCCTCTGTCATGAAATACGAAACAATATTTCTTAAATAAATAACATCATAACATCACCTTCGTCTCCCACCATACGATCACGTACATTACTCCAAAAACATATATGTACATACATTATCAAATACATTCCCTCTCCACTTCCATTTTCAGTAGATATCAGGGTTGCCACTATCTGCAGCTACTAGAATATTTCCCCAGAAATAAAAAAAAGCATGCATACATACGAGCACAATAACCATACATATGCATAGCAACGACAACTCACAACAACAAAAATAATGATTCTACATACACACGAATTCGTTGTCACTACCCTGCAGTCAGACAGGGATCAAGTGTCTTTGTGTCAACACTAAACAGTGACCATTATAGTATAATACGTTTTATTCTATCTGTCAGTAAAAAGGAAAGATTTTGCACCGACTTGTCAATATACATACCTTTTTGTATGTACATAAATTATAGAAATATAACAGTAACTAACTGTCTGGTTGGTATGTCTCTACGTTCCAATAAGAACCACGTAGTCATACCTATTCAATTGTTTTAGTGTTACTAGTAGGTTTTAAATGACAAGCATATGCTAAATGTCTATAGTGAAAATTATTGAATGGGATATAATTATATAGTAGTACTGGTGACAAAGTCAAAAGCGACTCAGTACATTTTCACCATCGACATTTCCTACTGGGTATAATGATTGTCTGCCACTACGACAAAAGTATCTGAGACCGACAAACATACAATTAAATACAAAACCGCACACATATACACACACACATACATACACACAAACATCCCACACATACATACATCCATCCACTGTAAGCACAACGGTTCTCTACAATAACAACAAAAGCTGTGAACACAAGTATACATACATACACATAAACAAAGAATCAAACTCAAACACACACACACACATAGCCAAGAAACTCTCATCATGAATATCCCCAAAATCCCCCCATTTGTAACAGGGTTGCCATCGTTTTTATTTTTTCCCGGTTTTGAATTCCCAAAACATGTCTCAGACCGCCATTAACAATCTTATCAGGAGCTGGTCTGGTTATCAAATCAGCTTATCAGGAGCTGGTCTGGTTATCAGATCAGCTTATCAGGACCTGATCTGGTTTTCAGATCAGCTTATCAGGAGCTGGTCTGGTTTTTAGATCAGCTTATCAGGAGCTGGTCTGGTTTTCAGATCAGCTTATCAGGAGCTGGTCTAGTTATCAGATCAGCTTATCAGGAGCTGGTCTGGTTAACAGATCAGCTTATCAGGACCTCTTCTGTTTTTTAGATCAGCTTATCAGGAGCTGGTCTGGTTTTCAGGTAGCTGGTATAGTTTGGAGATCAGCTTATCAGGTATCGGATGAGGTTATAGCAAATAGATGTATCAAGTTTAAAGTTAGATTAATAACTAAAGTCAATCTTTTATGAGAAGTAGTTTATATAGTTATGAAATAGTCAAATTGCTTTCTGTAGCGACCATCATTTAATTCATTGTCTTTGCTTATCACTAAAAAGCCGTATTTATCCCTCCAACACTCTTGACAAATTTCTTGGAACCTTTCATAACTCATATCGCTGCCAACATGATTCCTATAAACATGCTTCATATTTGTCTCATCTTGCTTAAACATTATAATAACATTTGCATTGCCTCTTATTAAATGTTTGGGAATTCTAGTATAAGTTTGACACAAGTAGAATGAATCAACATCCCTATGCCGTCCTATACAAAAATATGAACGTATATTATTCTGCTTCTCACATGCAACATCATCAAATATCATAATTGAATTAGTTTTAGCTTGGTCAGGTGGAATAACTGATTCATTATCGGTGAATGTATAATATTCCATTTCTTTTAATTGGTGAAATTAGCTTCTTCAAGTACTCATATTTAGGTTGATAAAGCGATTTTGAGTATAAATAGATGTTTTCAAACTTGAGTCCATTAGGACTTTCTAGTAAGCCGATCATAACATTAGTCTTTCCACAATTTGATGGCCCTACTATTAGAGCACGAATAGAATTTGGTAAGAGGGGGCTATGCTTTATTTTTGAAGTGATGTTCGATGATTCATCAATATTACGAACTAAAATATTTTTATGTTGTTTCACTAACTGCATTTTTGTAAATAAATACATTTCATAAATGTTACCTCTTTTTATAGAAAAAATCAGATAATATGGTTATACGATATCAGAAAACGTTTAGTCATAACAACACCTTCGTTGGAGGAGGTATATTAAATAAAATAATAAACTCTCTACCTGTTGAAGCTCATCTTCCTGGATATCAGTACTGTGGACCTGGAACAAAACTACAAAAATGTTTAAATCGAGGTGATAAAGGAATTAATTTATTGGACTCTGCTTGTAAAGATCACGATATAGCTTATTCGAAAAATAAGGATTTAAGCACTAGACATAAAGCTGATAAAATACTTGAAAATTCAGCTTGGAATCGAGTTTTATCAAAAGATAGTAGTATTGGTGAAAAATCATTTGCCTATATGGTTATTAGCGCAATGAAAGCCAAAACAAAATTTGGTATTTGTGTGGAAAAAAAGAAAAATGTTAAAAAGAACAAGCTAAATGATAAAAAACTGTTTAGAACATCAATTAGAGCTGCAACAAAAATACTAAAGAAGGAAAAACCATTAGATATTAACTCAGCAATTAAAATTGCCCGAAAAACTATCAACAAATCATTAAAAGGAAGAAAATCTCAAATTATAGTACCACGTTTAATACGTGTCCCAAAAATTGGTGGTTTTTTGCCTCTAATACCGATTTTAACTGCTCTGGGTCCAATTGGTAGTCTAACAACTGGAGGTGCTGCTATAGCAAAAGCTGTAAGTGCAGCAAAGAATGCAAAAAAACAACTTGATGAATCAACTAGACATAATAGAGCGATGGAATATATAGCAGTTGGAAAGGGACTTTACTTAAAACCATATAAAAAGGGTTATGGTTTAGTTTACAAAGAACAATCAAAAAACTCTTAGAGATGCTACCCAACAGACGACTATCTGATGTGGACATAAACCGTTTCTCTATAAATATTCCACATTTTAGAGGAGTTTTCATGTTGAATACTCTACTAAAACGAACAAAGAAAATAGAATGTGGAATAATCAATTTAGACGTATCAACAGGACCTGGTACACATTGGGTAGCATATTATAAAAACAACAATGAAAAAGAATATTTCGACAGCTTTGGAAACTTACAACCTCCTTCGGAAGTAGTCAAATATCTTGGTACAAATATAAAATACAACTATAATCAACATCAGAATTTCAATACATTTACCTGTGGTCATTTATGTCTTAAATTTCTTTATGAAATAACTGAAAATATTAAATAAAAAAGAACAAACATTTATATTTTACAAAACTCTTTCATGTCTTTTTATTTATAATTTAAAATACATAATTAATATATTTCATTGCCAAATAGGAAATTGGGAATTTTGAATTAGAAATTCACTCAGCTCGCTTTCAACAATTAAGCTTTGTTCACCTTCTCTACTTAAGCAATATGATCCGCTCGAGAGTTCTTTAATTTTATCATCGGTTAAATTATTATATCGCTTTGGCAGGAACATTATGTGGTTTTCCATTTCAACTTTTAGTGTTGGCCCATATTTTGTTGTTACTCTTGTCACTTTTCGAATGGTGTATTTAATTGATGTCTCAAGCTCCTTTATGTGGATTAAGGTTTTATTTTTTAGTGAATTAAATTTTGATGTTAGATTTGTTGTAGACTCCATTTTTTATTTACTTCTGCTCACTTTAAATGTTTAACTGAAAATGATCTTAAAAGTAGCGATGATGACTTCTAGAAGGCTAATCGAAAATATTTATGGTGAAATAGTGAATAAGTGGGGGATAGTGATAGACAGAAAGAGATGGTTATAGAGAGAAAAGGGATAGAGAGAGATAGAGTGCTAAAAAAGAAGTATGGAATATAGATGATGGTATAGATATTTTAAATATCAAAAGATAGTACTTTAAAAATTTAAAGAGCAAATTAGTCTTAAAGAAACCTTCAAACAATCATCATTCATTAATTTATCGGCAAATATAATGAGCCAAATTAGACGTACTCTAAACCAATTTTTAAGAGATTTCGAAAGCTTCAGGCTTTTTGAACATTGGGAGATGATCAAATTTTTCGAAAATATGCTAGATGAGAACGAAGAATATGGTATCATGGAAGATGAAGACAACACAGAAGGGCACTTCAATTCCTTGGTATGATCCTGAGTGTGAGGAAGGACCTGATACTTGTAGATGTACAATATATTTTTTGCGCAAAAGTATATTAGAAAATTTAATAATTAGATACTATGAAATGTTTCCATCATTGTAATTAAAATAAATAAAATAAAATTAAAATGTATTATTAATATAAATTAAATTAAATTAAATTATTCCTTGTTTTATATTATTTTTTAAAGGAAATTTAGGAATCATTTATTCGAATAGAAAATTACAGAAACTTGTATGTAGTGAAAAATATCAGGACTTATCCGATTATCTAAATTGTTTCTCTTTATGAAAATATGAAATTTAATGGAATTTCATAATATTGTGAAATTCAATTTCTTTTGTGCAGAACCTCTCAGGGAAAACAAGACTGTGCATGTTTAAGCGATATGAAAACAAGAATTTGCAAATAAGCAAAAACAAAAATTTTTTGATTCAACTGAGTAAAAAGCCAATAAAGAAATAAGCACCATTCACATATTTCATTCTCTTTTCAATATTTTATTTCAAATTTTTTCTTAAAAATTCATATACATATGTACAATAGTTTTTCTTAATAAATAGGATTTTATTTAAAATCATTTTAACAACAATAAATAAGATTTTATTTACAATAATTTTAACAACAATAAATAGGATTTTATTTACAATAATGTTTCTTAATAACTAAGATTTTATATACAATTTAAAAATTAACTACTTAACTAAAAATTAACTAATTTTAGCTATTTTCTTGCATTCTAGCAATTTCATCTAGCAACATATCAAGTTCGTATTCAGGGTTAGTTTCCTTAATACGAAAATGATACCATGCATATGTGTTAATATTATTTGACCCAATTTTTCTCTTATCGTCTCCATAACTTAAGACTACCTTATTTAATTTACTAGTATATATATGGTGAAGCTTAGATTTAAATGTTAACATATTATCGTATACATTAGTCTTATTGAATAAACAGTTTCTATAAGTAGCTAAACTATATTTATCTAATATAGATCTTTTTACCCCCTTTGATTTTTTAACGTCATTTTGATTTTGTACACTGAATGAGTACATTTTTGATCGCAGCCCAACAAATTCTGTCATTATCTTACCGCAGTTTTCATCTTTCATCATGCCTAAAACTTTTTTATTTATTAATGGGAAATTATAAGTATTGTCCGTGGGATAGTCCGATGTATCAAAATGTTCTATGTCATTTTTTATGTCAGCGTAAAAGTCATCCGTCTTTATTGAATATATAAAAGAGTCCGTGTCCATATAGTTCAATGAGAGTTTTGTCTTAAACTTAGGTTGCATGTACCCGTAATGAAAATTATACATTTTCCATTTGGACAATTCAAGTACACAAAATCTTAAGTAAATTGGTTTATTGTAGCAGGTTTTGACTCTAGTCATTTCGATTGCTACCAGATCTTCAGAAAATATAGATAAACTATGAAAATTTGGTTTTGATATCCAATCTTGAGCCCCCAAACGATTACAATTCATTCTCTCCCAATTATTGACAATTTTAACATCTCTCCTCTTATCCACATTTTCCATGGTTTTACCATAGACTGCATTATTAAGTAGCTTGAAAAAGTTTTTTTCAAAAGCATTTTTAGCAGTGGCTCTATATCTGGTATTTAGGTCAATATAGCCTTTTAACCATAGAGATTGTTTAAATGCTAGAATACGATGTGTTTTCTTTAAAACTAAGCCATTTTCTAAGCATTGTTTAAGAACTCTAAAGTGTATCACGTATGATTGCTTTGTACAGAAATCGGTTATCAACTTGCTATATTTCGCTTGCAGTGGTTTTTTATTTTCAGCGCAAAAAGGTAGGTCATTATGCAAGTCATGTAAGTGAGAAGGATAATCTAAGGTGACCTCATATACATAACCGTCTGTTCCATTGTCAGCTAAGCTGTTTGGATCCAGATTCAACTCGTCTTCCGATAACCATCTGAACCCACCATGAGGAAGATATTCCGACATTGCCCAACCGTAAAGGTTATTTGCGTCTAAATAGACAAGAAACTCCGACGGCTTTTCTTTATCGAAATCTTCCAAATATTTGTTATTCGCTTTCGAATATCTTTGGCTACACTGTACGATTCCCCCACGTATACCTTTTTTCATAAAATTGTACATGTCTATGTCCGTCAATAATTCTAGTTCAATTTTTGTGTATTTTAACATTGCATCCCAGGAAAGTCCAGGTGCGGTATAGTATTGACATGGATCCAGCTCATAAATACCTTTACAAACTTTTCTAAAGTTCTCGAAAATATCTGTCAGTAAGAGGACATCTGTTTTTAAGTAAAGTTCCATGTAATCTTTCATTGTTTTGCAACCAAAAGTATTCCATAGCTCTACAGCATGTGAGTATTCCTCTAAAGAACACTCTTTATTGTTCAACTTATTAAAGAAATCACTGCGTGAAGGCAGCTGGCACTCGTCTAATTTTTGAAATGAATTTAGGTACTCATAGGGGAAAATGCATTTCTTCTTAATAAGCTGAAATTCTTTTTCTGATTGAAACAAGGACCTTATAGTGTTAGAATCATTATCCGACAAATTGCAGGCTAATGATTCTAAACTCTCAGCCATAAAGCGTAATGTATCAAGAAATCTTATTTCAAGATTATGACCATCGCTCATTTGTGTAAATTGCGAGAGAGATATATAAAGCTCCTTATTGAGAGGGAGTACTTTCAGTTGCATTGAAATTTCACCTAGTTCCTCAATAAAAAGATGTGAGTTATAATTTGAGTAATTGTGAAAGTAAACTGGTATAAACTTGGGAATTTGATAATTCAAATTACAGTTATTGTGGGCTGCACCTCTATATTTACCGCTAATGTGACAATGATCTCTAACGCGATCTTTACCTAGAAATTTTTGACAAATATGACAATTCACCGCACTATAAAAATTATAAATATCAGAAGGGGATAAAGTATCCATTTGCATATTATTTACTAAATGATTATTATAAATATCCTCACAATCTTTAATTAAAAATGAAACAAATTTTTGTGAAGCATCTTTCCCTGTATAAACCCTTAATTTATTGTTATGGAGACACTTAATGTAGTAACTAAAGGCACAAGGAGTGTGCTTTTTGACAAGACTGGTTTTACTACTCACGTTATTACTAATGTCTTCCAGGATGCATTCGAAGTCTGCGTACACCACAAAGGGGACATCCATTTTCCTCTGATGCCCCTTAAAACTTAGAACTGCATCTGGACCTGACGGCATAGTTGTCACGATTTTGCCGCATTCCGCCTTATGATTACTCATGACGTTCTCCCTATGACTGTACTGTAGACAGCTATTACAAAAAAGTAATTTATGTCTATCGGTGGTTATTTGATTCGTCAAAAGTCTGTGAATGAGAAAAAAATATATAAAAGTTTATAAGTAAAATGTCTCTATTATAAAATATATAAAACAAGTATATGTATCATTAAATTAAAGTGTTGAATAATTTTCTAACTTACCTTGATATGTCTTTTATCAAAATGTAGTGATGAACTTCACCATTCTCCAAAAGCAACAAGTTGACATGCTTTACTTTCTCCTCCTTGGTCACATAATAGGGACCGATGATTCGATCTGCTCCCTCATCGTACCCAAACACATTAACACTTATTGCTGGATTATTTACCTCGAACTCCTTAATTTTGTTTAGTGCTAATGGGTAAGTTAAATTTTTGAAATTTAACGCTACACCATTTTGCGTAACAATCGTCTCTGCAGAAATGTCCTGAATGTTATAAGAACTGCAGCGTACTTGATGGTATTTAACAATATCCATGGCAGCGATTATACACCACTTGAATCAGTATTCATCACTATTTTCAATATTGATGCAAGCTTTTTTTCTTAATAGTTTTTCCGGAGTAGATATCCAACTTGATCCTTTGACTAGCGAAGATTTGTTGATGTTGATTTCTGCTCGAACTATGCGTGACAAAGTCCAACCAGAATCTCGCTCTTCAAATTCGAACATTTTGGTTGAAATCTCCTCAACCTGTTTACGGAATAATTCTTCAATGTTACCTGCCTTCGTCAGCAAACTCATTTTGGCTACATGTGTTATAACACACAGCTCCAATTCTTCTTCTACAATTTTGATGTACTCCGCCACAATACTCACATGAAATTTAATTATTATATGCTTAGATAAAGACATTTGAAGTCTCTCAATAAAAATATTCATGTTTTCCTTCATAAATTCTTCCAAGAGAAGTTGGTCTTTTTTATTAAGAATTACATATGTGGCGATATGGTTTTTGAATGCTTTAAATGAACTTTTTCACTCTTTAAAATATTAATGTATGTATTATTATAAAATTTTAAAAAACTTTAAACAATAAATGTATAGAAAAATAAAAAATCTACAAGTGTTTTCTTATTTCAAATACAAACTACATAAAGGAAAGAGAATGAAGTGGGAAGGAGGAGGAGAAGTTAGCTTTTTTGCTAACTTGCAAGTTTTTACTTTTTGTTTCTCTGCTGATGACTGTACTTAGTTGAAACTTTGCTGCTTTAAAATAATCGCAGACAAAGAAAATGATTACGTTGCAAAATATAAATGTATTCTACACAGCCACAAAATATTCCACGCACAAGTTCTTTCGATCGCACATACATACATACATACATATATACATACATACATACATCATACACACATAAATACATACATACATACATACATACATACATACATCATACACACATACATACATACAAATATATTTTTTAAGCAAATAAACAGGATATAAGCTTACCAGCGACAAACAAGCTGGACCCCCCACACACAAGCATTAGGAGTGTTCACATACATGAGAACGTTTTATAAATAAATAAAATAATTTATTTAATTATTTTATTTTATAACAATTTATTTATTGTTTATTTATAAACAATTTATTAGCATGAGGAAATTACACAAGCACATTCCCACGATTTATATGAGAATCGCCTAGTAGTCATCAAATCTATTTTCTCTGATATTACTGATATAGTTTTACGATAACAAATTTCTACAGTCTGGCAACACTGGGAGCATTAGAAAATAATAATCATGTTTTGCCGTCGGCATTTGAAAAAAATAATAATCATGTTTTGCCGTCGGCATTAGGAAAAATTATCATGCATTGCCGTAGGCATTAGGAAAAAATAATAATCATGTTTTGCCATAGGCATTAGGAAAAATTATCATGCATTGCCGTAGGCATTAGGAAAAAGACGGACTTATCGAACCACCCTCGAAAAATATTTAAAGGACTTATTGAACCACCCTCGTAGGTATAAAATTTCAAGAATTTTAAAATTTTCAAATTTTAATTACCCAAATTTAACAATTTCAGCAACAATTTAACAATTTCAGCCACAATTTGACAATTTTAATCGGCGCCAGAATGAACAGTTTCCTACTACTATAATACCATTGTCACGTCAGCATTACAATGAGAGCCCAAGTACCCAGATCGAAGGTGAACACTCTGTTGTGTCTATTTATCGTCAAATCTTGACCGATGAAGTTATAGATCTAATGGTCACCCAGACAAACATATATGCATCGCAATTGAAAGCGAATATCAACCTGCCTGCACATAGCCGTATGAAACGGTGGACAGACGTAACACGCGAGGAAATGCTAAAGTTTATTGCTTTATACATGTTGATGGGTATTGTGAAGTTTCCCACCTTAGAATCACATTGGAAAATAGACCCGATTTATTACCACCCAATTTTTCTCAATGTCAATATATCGTACAATCGCTTTTCATCGATATTCCGTTTTTGGCACTTTGTAGACAATGAATGTCCCAGGGATCCACTAAATCATTTATATAAAATAAAACCACTTGTAATAAGCAACTGGAAGCGTCTACTGACACCTGGTGAATTCATCGTTATCGACGAGTCTATGATGCCGTTTAGAGGTAGGATAAGTTTTCGTCAATACAATCCATCAAAAGCGCACAATAATATGATGGACTAAAAATTTACAAACTTTGCACAGATGAGGGATATGTACGGAACTATGTCATTTATATAGGGCGCGACCCTCAGATGCCTGGCCTTGATAAACCTGGAGGTGTCGTCGTACAGTTATGTGAAGGTCTACTGGAGTCTGGACGGATGATTGTATGTGACAACTTTTACAACAGTGTAGGACTAGCCAAATATCTACTTCAACATAAAACTGATTTATGTGGCACCTTGCGCGTGAACAGGATTGATCTGCCATGGGCTATGAAACTAAAAAAATGGGCCCTAAAGCAGGAGATGTAGTTGCGCTTCAAAAAGAAAACATCACTGTTATGAAATGGAGAGATAAGCGTGATGTGGCTATGATATCTACCTGCCACGATGCTAGTATGCACATGTCATCAGGCTATCAACCAAAACTGAAGCAAAAAGCAGTGCTAGAATACAACGCACGAAAAAGGGCATAGATCTATCGCATCAGCTTTCAACTTACTATGATCCTAAAAGAAAATCCCTAACATGGTACTGTAATAATACCAAGGAAGGATCGCCATGTAATGTTTGAACGTGCAGGCTTTAAAGGTTGGCCCTAACGTGTAGTAGTCAGTGTATGTGTAGAGTGTAAGTGACCCTATAGTCCCTTGGTTATTTTATACAGCTGTTAGGGAGTCCAGCTTATCACTAGGCGCTTAAAAGAGGTGCCAAAAGATTTCGAGAATTTAATTAAAAAACAAGGCAAGTTATTGCGATTTATTAAATAAATTTCCTTGCTTATATACTAGTTTTACAAATCTTAATTAGCCCTTCTAACCTACGTTTCATATTTACAATTTTCTTTTTTTTTCACTATGACAATGGTAAGCATTATTTTAAACGACCACTCAAAAAAGGGATTTGGTAATTATTAATTTGTGACTCAAAAGTATGTCACTCAATTTCTTGCATTCAGCATTCTTATTCTTTTGGGCTGTGTTGCAATGCTTGTGCATTGAACTGCTATTACAGCAATGCAAGTAATTTAGTTACAGTGCATTACTATAAGTGTGGTACACTACAATTTCTCTGGATACTTTGATTTGCGCATCTGTTACAAATGTCACGCTATTGTATAATAAACTGCACCCAACAGACATGAAATCGAGAAAAACCATTTTACAGACGCGACAAGAGATTATAAAAGAATTCCTGGATACTTCCTCGTCCTCCACAAGAGCTACAGGTTCAAATACTTCTATTGGCACCGGTTCAGTCCCTAACCAACACTTTTTGTCTAAAAACAAAATTGGGCGAAAACGATGCTGCGGATGTTACGAAAGCATGCGAAAAGATGGTGCTGACTGGATAAATGCGGCAAAAAGAGTAAAACGGGTAGACACGGAGTGTTTGCAATGCAAAAAAGGCTTTTGTTTGTCTTGTTTTGAAAAGCGCCATGATTAGTAAGTAAGTAAGTAAAAAACTGTAATTTCGTCATTTAAAAATTAGAATAGTTTCGTACGTCCCGTTGTTTTTTTACTATAGGACTGTCCTAGCACGCCTCATAAAATTATTCCCCTTCCAAGTTGTATTGATCTCCTGAGCCGCATGTGACACATGAATGTAGTCGTGCAATCCAAATGCACGTTTTCTGAGCCATATGTGGTTAATCGGACAGGGAACGTGTTAAACAGTTCTGTATAACCTTTTGCGAAACTAAATAAAGTTACTTTTCATGACGAAATTTTAAACTGGCAAACAAAATTCACTCCTGAAAGTGTTAGTAGTGTATTTTTCTTATAAAAATATATTCCCAAAAGGAAATGGAAAGTATGATAGTATAAATAACGAATTTCGAAAAAAGTTAATTACATGAGCTAATGTTTTTGTAGCTTTTAAAAGTTATCAGGAGATTATTGTCAATCTTTTCATAATCAAAACGAGGACTCGAAAGTCTAATACAAATAAAAGACTTATTGAAAGGCCCTAACTCGTTTTTTACGGAATTTTGTTTTTCAGTGATTCCAATACACACAAATACACCTCGTCACAAATTTATTGTAATAGTGTAAAAAATAATGCTTTTAAAATCAGTTGTACAAATATATTGCAGAAAGAATATTACAGTTTCTATTGTGTTTTTACCTTCTCCTGTAAAATATCAGTTATTTGAGTTAGGGCCTTTCTACAGGATACCAACAATATGTATCTACTGTAGGGTTTCCAGACGGCCTGGAATGGCCTGGATTTTCCAGTTTTTTGAAGCCTCGTCCAGTTACCAGTTAAAATGAAATTTGTCCAGTTAAAAATAAAATATCTTTAATTTTGAAAAATATTTCTTTTGTCTATTGTATATTTTCAGTTATAGTCTTCCACAGAAAAAAATTTAAGGCCCTATTCATACGAGGATTTAAAAATCCTGTTTTATTTTCAACTCTCTTTAAAGGTTGGTTCCAAAAACATTTTACATTCGTACGAATACCAAAAATCGTGTTTCAAAAACATTGAAAAAATCAACGTTTGAGCTATGTGGAAAAAATGTTTCTTGCAAATGTACAATAAAGTCCTGCATAAGACCACTTATAACAATTTTAGGATATAAAGAATTTTTCAAATGCTTTAATACTAAGAAAACTTCAAAAATAAACGCTAAACAACAACAACAAATGTCATGCATGTACATGCGCACACACGTTGTGTGTATGATCTTTAATTTTTCTGCGCACATACATACAAAGGCACACATGCATTTACATTAGTTGTTTGCGCTTGCTTTAAAAAACCACCGTTAAACACATAATAGTTTACCAGTTATATCTTACACACATACTCAAACGTACAATATGCAAAATAATAAGCATACACGCATCAACACTACTTCTTTTGAGTGTTTGTTATAGACAAGAAGTCTTCGCGACATCGCTTGAAAACACTCATATACACGTACACCTATACATCCATAGTGCTTGGCTTACTAAACGACAGCATTTATGATTGGTTTAGTATAATACATGCCACGAGAATACATTTATAAAACAAGACGAATTTATATATCAAGACTATTTACGCGGGCCTCTAATGTACAATCTGATTAGTACATCTATTTTTTACCGCTCTAACAACTTACAATCAAAAAACAATTTGAAAAAGCATCAACAGTCAACGCTTTTTTGAACTGTAAGTGCATTTTTAAACTGTCCAGTTATTTTTTTTAAATCCAGGTGAATTGTTGCCAAAGCCCAGTTAATAGGCTTATTTTTAGTATCTCGAATTCTAATAAATTTTCACTTTTGAGTTAATGATACAGATAAACCTCATATCGGTCTTTTATTTTATTTTATTAAACAAACGCTATGTACAGACGGTTGTGAGATATTACAATATTGCCAGTAAAATGTGCTCAAAATTTCTTACAACCGTGTGAATTGACAATTTTTGTCAGACGTCGTTGCCAGAAAAAGCATTGTCCAAGGCGCATTTATTAGGTGGCAGCACTTCGCCAGGTGACTAGTGTCATTATACCAATCTAAATGTCAAATTTGGATTGTGTATGTATAAGCCTAGAAGCATGCTTTTATTTGGGTATCCATAAACACCTTTCGAATATTCAGATTTGTATGGTGTTTGACATTTGCTATAAGAAACATGCAATCTGACAATGCTACCTTGTTTTGAAAAGTAAGAAGGTAATTTATACCAACAAAGTACATGTGGTTATTGCAGTTGTAATATTTGTTGCAGAAATGCGGTTACCTGATTAATGTGCCTTGGCATTGTCAGTCCATTGCAAGACTAGCAGGTGACTATAAATTGTCAGACATCTTACAATCGTGTGAACATATTGTAAAATTATTGCCAGATATTTGTCAGACATTTTAATACTGTCAGATGTGCGAAGTTTATGCATCTGACAATGGCGTCATTGTAAGAGAATTCTTTCTATGGGAAACACTGCACTCGCTTGAATTAAAAAAAAATTATAATAAAAAGATGGACGCGGAAAATTATTTTTATAAAGAAATTTACATACTTTTATCAAATGCAAGGCTCTGTGTATTGTTAGAGATAAAATGTTAACACAAATTCGCGCGAGGAGTTGTAAGAGATAAGAAAACATTAAAGTAAATCATTATAAATAATTTTTTGCAATAATGCGCATTCAGTTCTGTTTTTTTCTGTGTTTTTGTGTCCAATTTTTTTTCTTGAAAGAAGGTTTAAGTGTCGAACATGATCTATAGTCTGAACAGCCAACACTATCATTCAAAACTGACGAATTTTCGACTGTCACTCAAGTTCGATAATGTGTACCCCACTTAACAATTTGTGCATATGACAACCGTGTGAACTGACAATTTTTCTACTGACGATTTTGTCAGATGAATTTATTGTCATACAACCGCCTGGCAATAAATTGTAAGACGCAATTTACACTATGCCTTTTCTGCTTGTCTGTAGACAGGCTTTTTTAGTTTAATGGTGAGAGAGGTTGAGAAGCTTGCGGTGTGGAACAAAAGGCACGAAATGAAAATTCGAGGGGATTTATGACATTTCTCTTTGCCTCTTTCGTATTCTCAGCATTAAACGTGTATATAAATGCCAAAAAGGCATGAATAAAAAAGGATTAAATGTGTGTGACTTTTCGTAGGGGTTTCAAAAGAAAATTGTCAATACAAAGCAGGCCAAAAAGGCATAGTGTGAATAGCGACTAAAGGTGGAGGTACATAAAACGCGTTACGCGGCAACGCTTTTCTGGCTTCTTAAACGTTTAACGCTTTACAAATAGAAAGTTACACACCGCGCTTTTGAGGCTTTTTTTGTTGTAAAATTTAAAGACTGTCGGCTATTTTTTTGTCTTTCACTTACGTTTTATTTTTCTTTAAATATTTAAAGCATTTTTATCCATTGTTTGATAAAAAAAAAATTAATTTATAATCATTTTTGTGTATGTTAGTTTATGAATCTGGCAACACTAGCTGTCATTTTGTGAACAACGTGGTAAAGTCAGTGATGCCAGAAGTAGGGAATTTTATCTTTTTAGAGGAATTTTTCTGTAAAATTTTGAACGTAGGAAAAAAAGGACAGATTTTTTATATTGACGAAAATGTAGGGAATTTTAAAAACTGCAGCCTTTTAAATTTTTTACGACATAAAATGCAAAAGTATTTAGAGGATTTTTATTTGGGAGTTGAAATTTTTCACATATCTGAAACTTTGTTTGCAGAAACCGCATATTATGAATAATAACAATCTGGAAACTACTTACAATATCTATAGTTAAATGTGACAAATCGCAAAAATAATATATATGTATATAGAGGGTACACGTACATACATAAGAACCTTATTTTTAAAGTTGCTTTATCAAATGTGAAATGAAAACGGACAATGCATGTTAATGTTTGTATATATGTACATTAGAGTGGCCGTTAATTGCATGGAGACTTTTTTATTTCTTCTACTCTCACCCCCTCAAATCGGTTCAGTTTTATGTAAAAAATATTCAAAAATTTCATACCGATAAGTTGTGTGTTAAGGGGTGCGTCCGGCCCTCAAAGTTGGCCAAGACCATTTTTCAATGTAATTTTTTGCATATAACTACCTTTTAAAAAATTATTTTACAAGAATATGACATATGACAATATTTTAGCTCTTCAAGTCAACAACATTAGTCTCAAAGAAAGTTTTTTGCTAAAATTAATATTTTAGAAAATAATGAGAAAATGGGAATTTTTTATTTTAAGTATGTACAATATGAGCTTATATATATTAAATTATTTCATGCATATACATATAGTTCAAATAAAACTGAACAAAAAAAAAACAAAAAAAAATTTGCATTGAATATATGGGCTTGAGGGCCAACTTTGAGGGCCGGACGCATCCCATAAAATACACCCAGCAAGAACACTCCCAGTCAAATGACCGGTCATTTGACTGGGAGTAGTGATTTCTTTATCTATCTAAGTTTCTATCAGTTTGTTAAGGGCAATATGGAAAAAGTGATGTAAACTTTTGTGTACGTGTGATTTTGCATCCTTGTATTACTAATTAGAAATGTCTACTATGGAATATATATAGCTGACCAGCTTACTCTGCCGTATTTTTACTTGACATTGATGATATATGTGGTAGTTACGTCTGACTGATCACACTTGGTGTATAAAAGCGGCATAGCAAACTAGTCAAACCTACATAATTACATTAATAAACATGATTTTCATATTGTTTTAATTTTTTTTTATTATCGAAAAATATAGATATGTATAATTAAAATATTTAAAAACAAATAAAAGCACATATGTACATATATATATTTAATTAAACTTTTGGAATTTCTTTTATACACTATTGATTTTTACTTAACTTTTTTAACGCTTATATTAATTTGAGTTTCACAGACCGAACGAATTGTATATTTTACAATAAAATGCAATTTTTCTTAATTTTTGGCATATGTACATTAGATGTTCCACTCTTACATACATGTTAGAGTAGAGCAACTAGAGCAATTGACTGTCACTGTTGATTTCAACATAAAATTGTTATTATTGTGTTAGTGAAAATATTACTTTTGTGTTAGTTTCGGTCATTCATTTCTTGCAGGGCAACTTTTCGGTATGAAATTTTTTTGTATTTTTTTTACATCAAACAACCGAATTGTGGGGTGAGAGTAGAAGAAATCAAGAAAAAAATAAGGGTCACCCTAATGTATATGCATATTGGGTTTGTTTGACAGGCAGTCACAATAGAAAAAGAAATGGTTTTGCATTATGTAAACTGACTTGTATATGAAACGTAACAAAAACGTATATGAAACGTACAAAAATTTGACTTTAGTTCCCCAAGTACCCCGTTTACAATAATTCTTTACCGCTGCAACACCGTAAATACAAAAATTTGATTTAAGTTGGGAAATTTACATTGTGACGACCTTATAAATATGTATTTAGAGTATTGTGACAACATTAGTAGTAGGGAACTCCCACTTCTGGACCAATTAAAATTGTGAAATTGTTGCTGAAATTGTTAAATTTGGGTAATTAAAATTTGAAAATTGTTAAATTCTTGGAAATTTGTGAAATTTGATACCTACGAGGGTGGTTCAATAAGTCCGTCTTATTTTTTGTTTACATAAGGAGTTTTTTGTTTACATTAACCCTTGTGGGAACGGGTGATTTTTTTTGGGTTACATTAATTGTGATAACGGGTGATTTTTCTTGAGGTTTTTTATGAGTATATACGCCGACGGGAAAATCATGAAAATGATTTTTTCTAATACCAATATTGAAATAGTGATTATTAATTTTTCCTAATGCCTACGGCAATGCATGATAATTTTTCCTAATGCCTACAGCAAAACATGATTATTATTTTTTTTCAAATGCCGACGGCAAAACATGATTGTTATTTTTTTCAAATGCCGACGGTAAAACATGATTATTATTTTTCCTAATGCCTACGGCAATACATAATTATTTTTTTTTTCAAATGCCGACGGCAAAAGATAATTATTATTTTCTAATGCTCCCAGTGTTTCCAGACTGTAGAAATTTGATATCGTAATACTACATCAGTAATATCAGATAAAGAAGGTTTGATGACTACTAGGTCATATGGTTTCATATGAATCATGGGAATGTGTTTGTGTGATTTCCTCACGCTAATAAATTGTTTATAAATAAACAATAAATAAATTGTTATAAAATAAAATAATTAAATAAATTATTTTATTTATTTATAAAACGTTCTCATGTATGTGAACACTCCTAATGCTTGTGTGTGGGGGGTCCAGCTTGTTTGTCGCTGGTAAGCTTATATTCTGTTTATTTGCTTAAGAAATATATTTGTATGTATGTATGTATGTATGTGTGTATGATGTATGTATGTATGTATATATGTATGTGCGATCGAAGGAACTTGTGCGTGGAATATTTTGTGGCTGTGTAGAATAGATTTATATTTTGCAACGTAATCATTTTCTTTGGCTGCGATTATTTTAAAGCAGCAAAGTTTCAACTAACTACAGTCATAAGCAGAGAAACAAAAAGTAAAAATTTGCAAGTTAGCAAAAATAACTAACTAAAAAAATAGCTAACTTCTCCTCCTCCTTCCCACTTCATTTTCTTTCCTTTATGTAGTTTGTATTTGAAATAAGAAAACACTTGTAGATTTTTTATTTTTCTATACATTTATTGTTTAAAATTTTTTTAAATTTTATAATAATACATACATTAATATTTTAAAAAGTGAAAAAGTTCATTTAAAGCAAGATATTTCTTTTGTTAGTAAAATAGCATTTTTTAATGCGCAAACACCAAGTTTATGATAATTACAATAAAAATATTCTGGATACTTAATCTCCATTTGTTTAAAGTTGATACAGCCTATATCCTCAACGTTAAAAATTTTTCGGCATAAGATTTTTTCCAACCATCGTCTTTTCTCTTCACCTTTTACATAAATTTTAGAACATCTTGCGTTGGCTTTTAAAAAATTGCAAACGCTTTCAAAAGAAACTGATCCAGCAGTCCAGCTGAGGTGATGATAGTTTTTCGTTAGCCACTTTGCTTCTCTTTGCCTTTTTATTGATAAGCATTTAAAATCAAATGGTGGTTTTATAATGACATTGTTATATTCATAATTGTTGAAAACAATCGCTACTTCTTTTGCGATGAAATCATTTGAATTACTTTTGAAACCTTGTACGTCTATAAAAATTGTGTTATTTTCCATATTACTCAATTTATAAGACTTTTCGAACTTGTCCTTTGATGGGTATATATTCTATTATGCGATCATGAATAAGAATGCAGTAAGCTGATGTCTTTGCTGCAATATTAGTTGCTGTTTCAAATGCTATTTTTATATCAATCGGTCCATTATTGAGTGATTCATTCTGATGACTGACATCTACTACAATAATAGAAGCTTTTGTCTTAAACTCTGATGCAGATAGAAGTGGTTGAGATTCCCTCATATAGTAACTTTGTTGGAATCTTAGATACATATCATATAGAATTGCATATCGTTCATTTTTGAACTTTATGTTAAGATCATCATATGGATATGAGACTGAATTTAAATGTACTTTTAAATTAGTCAAATCACAATGAACAAACTTATTTTCTTGTTGAAAAGCAATCAGTACAAAACGGGGGCGTTCTCTATTTGCAGCCAGTTTAACATTCCAAATATGGCTAGTACCTGTGTTTAATTGTGGATTAACATGACAATCCCAACTGCGAAATGCCATAGGTATAGAAGCACCATTGTTAATAATTTTTATCATATTCAATTTGCTAAAGTCGGATAATTGTACATGTGGGATTCTCCATGAGATGAGTGAAATTGTAAGCTTAGCTTTTTCAGTAGAAACACTCGAGCGTACAAGATCTTCATCATTCTTATTGCGCAAGAGTATCAATTCATGTTTTCCATTTAGTATAACTTTGTTGTAGTCTTCGGCGAATCCTAGAAGCATTTTTAGAGGTACATAAAAATTGAAAAATCCATTTTCAAGAGTGACATCGTCAATTTTGTTCCATCCAGCATTTTGCATGACATTGCTTTCTGTTGGTGACAGAGAAACCAAATTTTTTATAGTGCTTGTGGCTCCTAAATATCTTGTATGGTCAATTTCAATTCCATTGAGCTCATAGCGAATTTCATCAAATAGATATGCCACAAAGTTGTTTTTTAATAAAAAGTTCTCCGAAGAAGAAGAAGAAGATTTGGTCTTATTATCATCGACAACAAACCCCTCTACATAAATGTAGCTCTCACTGGGTAGCACATACAAATCTTGATTTTGTATTGAAATTCTAATTTCATCATTATTGTTGTAAGATTGTAAGTATGGTACATATGTATGATAGTCCTTTTTGATTATATTCTCATCAGACAAGGGTTTATCTAAGACATGTATTATTGAACTCATTTTGTCTTCAATTTAAAATTTAAGGACTTTAGAAAATTTTTATTTGATGTTGTTAGAGCTTTTTGTTGAGCTGGTCGCTTTAATGTTGTTGTTGTTGTTCTTGCTGCTGCTATATTTTTCAATGTATTTGTGTTGTATATTAGCATTATTTACTTGGCCTTAAATGTATTCGTATTGTAATTTCCTCTCCTCGGAAATTAATTAAATCACCGTGTTGATCCAGTACGCGCAGCGCTAGTGAACTTATCTCTCTGGTGTTTACAGGTAAATAGATAAGATTTCTTGGAACCTCATCTATTTTATAGCCTGGAGGCACATTAATCGGAAATTCATGAAGTGTATGCGATTTCGAGTTATTCATATATGTGTTTATAGCGATACTACTCTCAATTCGCAAGAGATTCACTTTAAAAATATTAACTGGAAGATCTGAATAATAATATTCGTTTGGTGTTAGGATTTTGCTATTGAATCCTAAAAGTTTTCCAATTGTATTGTCTTTATTAAAATATACAGGATCCTTGGAACTATTAACTTTAACTTGCATTGTATTGTTATTGGTTTCAATAAAAATCTTATTTGCTGGGCAGAGTCGTTTGTATTCCTCTTCTATAAAATCAACTATATCATTTAATTCGTAAGATCCAATTGGTATTTCAATTATATGTTCCCCTATATGAAACATATTGTTGTAGGTGTCTACATTTGGAATACTGTTGTATGAATGAAAATCAGTTAGAGCACACTCATATGCACCATGTAATTCAATAGGAGGAAAGTAACTAGCAGATAGTTCTGATGAGTTAGAGCTCAGAGTAAGTGTTATTGACATTATAACAGTCTGATTACAATTAAATAATGTGTAGTACACAGTATGGTTTATAAGTATGATTTACATATTTTATTTCAAATTTTTTCTCATTTTAAAATTAACATTAGTTTCTTAATATTAATGCTATTTGTTGTTGTTGCTATTGATGTTGTTGTTGTTTCTAATTTAAATTTTCTTCCAACTATAATATTTCATCTATACTTATCCAAGAATTGTGTTGATTAGAAAATCCCAACCATTTAACATATACCTCCTTCCCTTTAATTTTAAGAACCTTTTCAGATATGTATTTGGAAATCTAGTTTTTGAAAGTTCCTCAGTATAAAATCCACCTTTAACAGGATTGCCAAGATAATCTTCTAGTATGTATGTTGCAGGATTTGTATTTTGAACTCTTGTAATTGTGAAAATTTCTGTAGTCCAATTTGGAGTATAACCTTTTTCAAATGTGTGCTTATATTTGCTTATGCGAACATGATCTCCCACATTAAATTTCGACATTTTATACATTTTCAAATGACTGTATACTGTATTTAGCAGCTTTTCCTCATTTGTTGAGTTGACTTTAATAGGAGACATTTTAATGGTACGATGAACTTTTCTATTGTATGCATTGAGTAAATCTTTGTATATATCAATCCACTTATATGAACCATTATAACTAAATTCTTTCCACATCATTCCTTTCAATGTTCTATTAAATCGTTCTACTATTGATGCTTTCATAATGCTATATGTTGAGTAGTGATTAATGTTGTATTTATGCATTAATTTTCCAAAGTGTTTGTTGAAAAATTCCTTGCCATCATCTGTTTGTAAGTTTTTTGGTACTCGTCCCAATTCAAAAATATCTTCCATTGCCTTGGTTGTTTCGAGTGCAGTTTTTGTTTTTAGCGGTACTGCACATGCAAATTTTGAGAATGTGTCAATTACAGTCAACAAAAATCGATCATTTCTATTTTCTTTAGAATAGTTCCCCATTTCAACTAAATCAGCTTGCCAAAGATCATCTATTCCTTTCATTACAACTCTGCGACGCACAAATTGTTTTCGTGCTTGCTTATGAGGTTTATTTACTAAATTTCTTTTTGAAGACATTAAGTTGTTTTTAAAGATTTTTTGCAGAGTGTTGTGATCTGCTTGACGCACTTTGAGCTATTGATATTTACAAACATGTAATTTTCTAATCTATAAATTTTTTCATTAAGCTGTTCAATTTGTTCTTCAAAGGATGTTTTAATTTGTAGAATATCTTTTTCAATTTTATAATTTTCTTCTATATCTAATTTTATTTCGCGTTGTAGTTCCTCAATTTGCATTTGAATATCTTCTCGTATTATAGTAATTATTATCCCCCTTAAAGTATGTTAATAATTTCTCTTCTAATTTTTCGATTTGAGTTTGCAAAAACAATTTATTGATAACATCGTTTTCCTCCACAGCTTTTGCAACATTTTTGATCCTTTTGTTTTGGACATCAATGTTGTTGTTCGTATCCACAAAGAACCCCAGCAGTTTAGGTGCATTTTTCAAAGAAATTGTGCTGCTAGTATCGTTTAAATAGTGTCCAAATTTGTCAACAGACATACTCTATATAGTTTATTAAAGTTAGTGTATTATATTCGCTTCACGTAGTTCTTCAATAATTGATACAATTTCGTTATTGTGATTAGTATGACCTGCACCTTGTGATGCGAGCAGTAGTCGAAGTCTATCTACTAACTCATTTGGATCGTCCCAGTATATATAGTTGGGTTTATTGATGTTAACTTGCATCATTCCCTCACCTAAATAGCTACCTTTGGGCTTAGATCCTGTTGATTCAGGTAAATTCTTCTGGTTTTTCTCATCAATAAATTTCTTAATAATATGTTTATATTTATATCCTCTAGTACCCTTAATTTGACCATCAGGTTTAAAGTCTCTTCTATATGCATTAGTAGTAATTAAAATCTTTTTATAGATTTCAAGTTCAAATTTATCGTAATTTTTTGGTATTTTATGAAACATTAGAGAAAATAGTCCTGGTGTTAGATCCCATATTTGACCACCAACTTGTATTTTATCTTCATTCAGTTTTAGGCTACTATCACCAAATTTCCATTCATCCTTGTAATATGTGGACTATAATTTGTATCTAATTCATTTCTTCCTTCCAAAACTGATAAATCCGTATAAGTATATTCTGTATTGGAAGTCTGTGAGTAAAAATCATCTTCATCATCATCATCATCATCATTTTCAGTATAAACATCATTAAATAAGATGGTATTATCACAAATTGTCCCTTCTACTAGTTTTTTTGGTGTACTTGTCTCTATCTTGATTGATGGGTTTTCAGGCTTTAAATTTGTATTATTTTCAACTTCTGTCTTGATGTTACTTTCTTCTTTCATACGAATTCTTTTAATATTTTTAGAACTATTTATGAATTCTTTAAGAGGTTCTGTTATAGGTTTGAATGTATCTCTTAATTGTTCACGTGTATCTATTTCACCAGTTTTTATACTATGAAGCTTTTTCTTCAACACATTTCTTGTCAACACCAACTGTTTTAAAATTTTCTCATCCATGTTTGCTAAGGGCAAATAACAGGTATCAGCAATCAAATCACCTTATCAGGACCTGGTCTGGTTTTCAGATCAGCTTTTCAGGGCCTGGTCTGCTTTTCAGATCAGCTTTTCAGGACCTGGTCTGGTTTTCAGATCAGCTTATCAGGAGCTGGTCTAGTTATCAGATCAGCTTATCAGGAGCTGGTCTGGTTATCAGATCAGCTTATCAGGAGCTGGTCTGGTTATCAGATCAGCTTATCAGGAGCTGGTCTGGTTATCAAATTAGCTTATCAGGATATGGTCTGGTTATCAGATCAGCTTATCAGGAGCTGGTCTGGTTAACAGATCAGCTTATCAGGACCTGATCTGGTTTTCAGATCAGCTTACTAGGAGCTGGTCTGGTTTTTAGATCAGCTTATCAGGAGCTGGTCTGGTTTTCAGATCAGCTTATCAGCAGCTGGTCTGGTTATCAGATCAGCTTATCAGGAGCTGGTCTGGTTTTCAGATAAGCTTAACAGGAGCTGGTCTGGTTATCAGATCAGCTTATCAGGACCTCTTCTGGTTTTCACCAGGTATCGGATGAGGTAATAGCAAATAGATGTATCAAGTTTAAAGTTAGACTAATAACTAAAGTCAATCTTTTATGAGAAGTAGTTTATATAGTTATGAAATAGTCAAATTGCTTTCTGTAGCGACCATCATTTAATTCATTGTCTTTGCTTATCACTAAAAAGCCATATTTATCCCTCCAACACTCTCGACAAATTTCTTGGAACTTTTCATAACTCATATCGCTGCCAACATGATCCCTATAAACATGCTTCATATTTGTCTCATCTTGCTTAAACATTATAATAACATTTGCATTGTCTCTTGTTAAATGTTTGGGAATTCTAGTATAAGTTTGACACAAGTAGAATGAATCAACATCCCTATGCCGTCCAAAAATATGAACATATATTATTCTGCTTCTCACATGCAACATCATCAAATATCATAATTGAATTAGTTTTAGCTTGGTCAGGTGGAATAACTGATTCATTATCGGTGAATGTATAATATCCCATTCCTTTAATTGGTGAAATTAGCTTCTTCAAGTACTCATATTTAGGTTGATAAAGATATTTTGAGTATAAATAGATGTTTTCAAACTTGAGTCCATTAGGACTTTCTAGTAAGCCGATCATAACATTAGTCCTTCCACAATTTGATGGCCCTACTATTAGAGCACGAATAGAATTTGGTAAGAGAGGGCTATGCTTTATTTTTGAAGTGATGTTCGATGATTCATCAATATTACGAACTAAAATATTTTTATGTTGTTTCACTAACTGCATTTTTGTAAATAAATACATTTCATAAATGTTACCTCTTTTTATAGAAAAAATCAGATAATATGGTTATACGATATCAGAAAACGTTTAGTCATAACAACAGCTTCGTTGGAGGAGGTATAGTAGATAAAATAATAAACTCTCTACCTGTTGAAGCTCATCTTCCTGGATATCAGTACTGTGGACCTGGAACAAAACTACAAAAATGTTTAAATCGAGGTGATGAAGGAATTAATTTATTGGACTCTGCTTGTAAAGATCACGATATAGCTTATTTGAAAAATAAAGATTTAAGCACTAGACATAAAGCTGATAAAATACTTGAAAATTCAGCTAGGAATCGAGTTTTATCAAAAGATAGTAGTATTGGTGAAAAATCATTTGCCTATATGGTTATTAGCGCAATGAAAGCCAAAACAAAATTTGGTATTTGTGTGGAAAAAAAGAAAAATGTTAAAAAGAACAAGCTAAATGATAAAAAACTGTTTAGAACATCAATTAGAGCTACAACAAAAATACTAAAGAAGGAAAAACCATTAGATATTAACTCAGCAATTAAAATTGCCCGAAAAACTATCAACAAATCATTAAAAGGAAGAAAATCTCAAATTATAGTACCACGTGTAATACGTGTCCCAAAAATTGGTGGTTTTTTTGCCTCTAATACCGATTTTAACTGCTCTGGGTCCAATTGGTAGTCTAACAACTGGAGGTGCTGCTATAGCAAAAGCTGTAAGTGCAACAAAGAATGCAAAAAAACAACTTGATGAAGCAACTAGACATAATAGAGCGATGGAATATATAGCAGTTGGAAAGGGACTTTACTTAAAACCATATAAAAAGGGTTATGGTTTAGTTTACAAAGAAGAATCAAAAAACTCTTAGAGATGCTACCCAACAGACCACTATCTGATGTGGACATAAACCGTTTCTCTATAAATATTCCACATTTTAGAGGAGTTTTCATGTTGAATACTCTACCAAAACGAACAAAGAAAATAGAATGTGGAATAATCAATTTAGACGTATCAACAGGACCTGGTACACATTGGGTAGCATATTATAAAAACAACAATGAAAAAGAATATTTCGACAGCTTTGGAAACTTACAACCTCCTTCGGAAGTAGTCAAATATCTTGGTACAAATATAAAATACAACTATAATCAACATCAGAATTTCAATACATTTACCTGTGGTAATTTATGTCTTAAATTTCTTTATGAAATAACTGAAAATATTAAATAAAAAAGCACAAACATTTATATTTTACAAAACTCTTTCATGTATTTTTATTTATAATTTAAAATACAAAATTATTATATATTATTGCCAAATTGGAAATTGGGAATTTTGAATTAGAGATTCACTCAGCTCGCTTTCAACAATTAAGCTTTGTTCACCTTCTCTACTTAAGCAATATGATCCGCTCGAGAGTTCTTTAATTTCATCATCGGTTAAAGTATTATATCGCTTTGGCAGGAACATTATGTGGTTTTCCATTTCAACTTTTAGTGTTGGCCCATATTTTGTTGTTACTCTTGTCACTTTTCGAATGGTGTATTTAATTGATGTCTCAAGCTCCTTTATGTGGATTAAGGTTTTATTTTTTAGTGAATTAAATTTTGATGTTAGATTTGTTGTAGACTCCATTTTTTATTTATTTCTGCTCACTTTAAATGTTTAACTGAAAATGATCTTAAAAGTAGCGATGATGACTTCTAGAAGGCTAATCGAAAATATTTATGGTGAAATAGTGAATAAGTGGGGGATAGTGATAGACAGAAAGAGATGGTTATAGAGAGAAAAGGGATAGAGAGAGATAGAGTGCTAAAAAAGAAGTATGGAATATAGATGATGGTATAGATATTTTAAATATCAAAAGATGGTACTTTAAAAATTTAAAGAGCAAATTAGTCTTAAAGAAACCTTCAAACAATCATCATTCATTAATTTATCGGCAAATATAATGAGCCAAATTAGACGTACTCTAAACCAATTTTTAAGAGATTTCGAAAGCTTCAGGCTTTTTGATCATTGGGAGATGATCAAATTTTTCGAAAATATGCTAGATGAGAACGAAGAATATGGTATCATGGAAGATGAAGACAACACAGAAGGACACTTCAAAAGCTGTCCTTGGTATGATCCTGAGTGTGAGGAAGGACCTGATACTTGCAGATGTACAATATATTTTTTGCGCAAAAGTATATTAGAAAATTTAATAATTAGATACTATGAAATGTTTCCATCATTGTAATTAAAATAAATAAAATAAAATTAAAATGTATTATCAATATAAATTAAATTAAATTAAATTATTCCTTGTTTTATATTATTTTTTAAAGGAAATTTAGGAATCATTTATTCGAATAGAAAATTACAGAAACTTGTATGTAGTGAAAAATATCAGGACTTATCCGATTATCTAAATTGTTTCTCTTTATGAAAATATGAAATTTAATGGAATTTCATAATATTGTGAAATTCAATTTCTTTTGTGCAGAACCTCTCAGGGAAAACAAGACTGTGCATGTTTAAGCGATATGAAAACAAGAATTTGCAAATAAGCAAAAACAAAAATTTTTTGATTCAACTGAGTAAAGCCAATAAAGAAATAAACACCATTCACATATTTCATTCTCTTTTCAATATTTTATTTCAAATTTTTTCTTAAAAATTCGTATGTATATGTACAATAGTTTTTCTTAATAAATAGGATTTTATTTAAAATCATTTTAACAACAATAAATAAGATTTTATTTACAATAATTTTAACAACAATAAATAGGATTTTATTTACAATAATGTTTCTTAATAACTAAGATTTTATATACAATTTAAAAATTAACTACTTAACTAAAAATTAACTAATTTTAGCTATTTTCTTGCATTCTAGCAATTTCATCTAGCAACATATCAAGTTCGTATTCAGGGTTAGTTTCCTTAATACGAAAATGATACCATGCATATGTGTTAATATTATTTGACCCAATTTTTCTCTTATCGTCTCCATAACTTAAGACTACCTTATTTAATTTACTAGTATATATATGGTGAAGCTTAGATTTAAATGTTAACATATTATCGTATACATTAGTCTTATTGAATAAACAGTTTCTATAAGTAGCTAAACTATATTTATCTAATATAGATCTTTTTACCCCCTTTGATTTTTTAACGTCATTTTGATTTTGTACACTGAATGAGTACATTTTTGATCGCAGCCCAACAAATTCTGTCATTATCTTACCGCATTTTTCATCTTTCATCATGCCTAAAACTTTTTTATTTATTAATGGGAAATTATAAGTATTGTCCGTGGGATAGTCCGATGTATCAAAATGTTCTTCTATGTCATTTTTTATGTCAGCGTAAAAGTCATCCGTCTTTATTGAATATATAAAAGAGTCCGTGTCCATATAGTTCAATGAGAGTTTTGTCTTAAACTTAGGTTGCATGTACCCGTAATGAAAATTATACATTTTCCATTTGGACAATTCAAGTACACAAAATCTTAAGTAAATTGGTTTATTGTAGCAGGTTTTGACTCTAGTCATTTCGATTGCTACCAGATCTTCAGAAAATATAGATAAACTATGAAAATTTGGTTTTGATATCCAATCTTGAGCCCCCAAACGATTACAATTCATTCTCTCCCAATTATTGACAATTTTAACATCTCTCCTCTTATCCACATTTTCCATGGTTTTACCATAGACTGCATTATTAAGTAGCTTGAAAAAGTTTTTTTCAAAAGCATTTTTAGCAGTGGCTCTATATCTGGTATTTAGGTCAATATAGCCTTTTAACCATAGAGATTGTTTAAATGCTAGAATACGATGTGTTTTCTTTAAAACTAAGCCATTTTCTAAGCATTGTTTAAGAACTCTAAAGTGTATCACGTATGATTGCTTTGTACAGAAATCGGTTATCAACTTGCTATATTTCGCTTGCAGTGGTTTTTTATTTTCAGCGCAAAAAGGTAGGTCATTATGCAAGTCATGTAAGTGAGAAGGATAATCTAAGGTGACCTCATATACATAACCGTCTGTTCCATTGTCAGCTAAGCTGTTTGGATCCAGATTCAACTCGTCTTCCGATAACCATCTGAACCCACCATGAGGAAGATATTCCGACATTGCCCAACCGTAAAGGTTATTTGCGTCTAAATAGACAAGAAACTCCGACGGCTTTTCTTTATCGAAATCTTCCAAATATTTGTTATTCGCTTTCGAATATCTTTGGCTACACTGTACGATTCCCCCACGTATACCTTTTTTCATAAAATTGTACATGTCTATGTCCGTCAATAATTCTAGTTCAATTTTTGTGTATTTTAACATTGCATCCCAGGAAAGTCCAGGTGCGGTATAGTATTGACATGGATCCAGCTCATAAATACCTTTACAAACTTTTCTAAAGTTCTCGAAAATATCTGTCAGTAAGAGGACATCTGTTTTTAAGTAAAGTTCAATGTAATCTTTCATTGTTTTGCAAGCAAAAGTATTCCATAGCTCTACAGCATGTGAGTATTCCTCTAAAGAACACTCTTTATTGTTCAACTTATTAAAGAAATCACTGCGTGAAGGCAGCTGGCACTCGTCTAATTTTTGAAATGAATTTAGGTACTCATAGGGGAAAATGCCTTTCTTCTTAATAAGCTGAAATTCTTTTTCTGATTGAAACAAGGACCTTATAGTGTTAAAATAATTATCCGACAAATTGCAGGCTAATGATTCTAAACTCTCAGCCATAAAGCGTAATGTATCAAGAAATCTTATTTCAAGATTATGACCATCGCTCATTTGTGTAAATTGCGAGAGAGATATATAAAGCTCCTTATTGAGAGGGAGTACTTTCAGTTGCATTGAAATTTCACCTAGTTCCTCAATAAAAAGATGTGAGTTATAATTTGAGTAATTGTGAAAGTAAACTGGTATAAACTTGGGAATTTGGTAATTCAAATTACAGTTATTGTGGGCTGCACCTCTATATTTGCCGCTAATGTGACAATGATCTCTAACGCGATCTTTACCTAGAAATTTTTGACAAATATGACAATTCACCGCACTATAAAAATTATAAATATCAGAAGGGGATAAAGTATCCATTTGCATATTATTTACTAAATGATTATTATAAATATCCTCACAATCTTTAATTAAAAATGAAACAAATTTTTGTGAAGCATCTTTCCCTGTATAAACCCTTAATTTATTGTTATGGAGACACTTAATGTAGTAACTAAAGGCACAAGGAGTGTGCTTTTTGACAAGACTGGTTTTACTACTCACGTTATTACTAATGTCTTCCAGGATGCATTCGAAGTCTGCGTACACCACAAAGGGGACATCCATTTTCCTCTGATGCCCCTTAAAACTTAGAACTGCATCTGGACCTGACGGCATAGTTGTCACGATTTTGCCGCATTCCGCCTTATGATTACTCATGACGTTCTCCCTATGACTGTACTGTAGACAGCTATTACAAAAAAGTAATTTATGTCTATCGGTGGTTATTTGATTCGTCAAAAGTCTGTGAATGAGAAAAAAATATATAAAAGTTTATAAGTAAAATGTCTCTATTATAAAATATATAAAACAAGTATATGTATCATTAAATTAAAGTGTTGAATAATTTTCTAACTTACCTTGATATGTCTTTTATCAAAATGTAGTGATGAACTTCACCATTCTCCAAAAGCAACAAGTTGACATGCTTTACTTTCTCCTCCTTGGTCACATAATAGGGACCGATGATTCGATCTGCTCCCTCATCGTACCCAAACACATTAACACTTATTGCTGGATTATTTACCTCGAACTCCTTAATTTTTTTTAGTGCTAATGGGTAAGTTAAATTTTTGAAATTTAACGCTACACCATTTTGCGTAACAATCGTCTCTGCAGAAATGTCCTGAATGTTATAAGAACTGCAGCGTACTTGATGGTATTTAACAATATCCATGGCAGCGATTATACACCACTTGAAGCAGTATTCATTACTATTTTCAATATTGATGCAAGCTTTTTTTCTTAATAGTTTTTCCGGAGTAGATATCCAACTTGATCCTTTGACTAGCGAAGATTTGTTGATGTTGATTTCTGCTCGAACTATGCGTGACAAAGTCCAACCAGAATCTCGCTCTTCAAATTCGGACATTTTGGTTGAAATCTCCTCAACCTGTTTACGGAATAATTCTTCAATGTTATCTGCCTTCGTCAGCAAACTCATTTTGGCTACATGTGTTATAACACACAGCTCCAATTCTTCTTCTACAATTTTGATGTACTCCGCCACAATACTCACATGAAATTTAATTATTATATGCTTAGATAAAGACATTTGAAGTCTCTCAATAAAAATATTCATGTTTTCCTTCATAAATTCTTCCAAGAGAAGTTGGTCTTTTTTATTAAGAATTACATATGTGGCGATATGGTTTTTGAAGGCTTTCGATATTTTGTAATATCTCACATTCTCTTCGATTTCTCCTCTCCTAGCATGTGAAGTACTCATTGGAGTTGGCAGTGTTTCTTCTCTTTTTTCTTCTACTTCTCCATCACTTTCCGGTAAACTTATGTCCATAGCATCGTCGTATGATGTTGATGAGCTTGTTGTTGTAGCTGCTGCTCTTGTTGATGATAATTAAGAGGTTGACATTGCATCAAATTGGAATACTGCTCCATTTGATTAACTGGTGTGACGGGATTATAATTGTAACTTGGATACTCATATTGCATTGGTACTCCTGATGCCAAAAACTGATTACTCCATGACATTGGTGTAGGGTAACAGTTAGGCATACCGTATTGTTGATATTGGGGATACTGTAGAGAAGGGTGCTGCTGGTGAGGAAATGAGTTTATCTGCTGTTGACGATTTTGAACAAATGTCTGCGGTTGCTCTTGATTTGAACTCCGACTTACGACCATTTGATTATGCACGCTATGACTTTTCACATGATCCAAAAAGGACTTTTGGTATTTGTATACCTTATGACATCTATTACACTGATAACCTGTATAACTCATTTTTAATTATTTTATTATTATAAAACTTTAACACAATTGCTGATGATACTACTTGTAAATACAATAAAGTACTGATATGTTGGTTAGAAAAGTTGGCGTATTTATACTAAAATTGGTGGCAGTTTTTACTTTTTGTTTCTATGATGATGACTGTACTTAGTTGAAACTTTGCTGCTTTAAAATAATCGCAGCCAAAGAAAATGATTACGTTGCAAAATATAAATGTATTCTACACAGCCACAAAATATTCCGCGCACAAGTTCTTTCGATCGCACATACATACATACATACATACATACATACATCATACACACATACATACATACATACATACATACAAATATATTTCTTAAACAAATAAATAGAATATAAGCTTACCAGAGACAAACAAGCTGGACCCCCCAAACACAAGCATTAGGAGTGTTCACATACATGAGAACGTTTTATAAATAAATAAAATAATTTATTTAATTATTTTACTTTATAACAATTTATTTATTGTTTATTTATAAACAATTTATTAGCGTGAGGAAATCACACAAACACATTCCCATGATTCATATGAAACCATATGACCTAGTAGTCATCAAACCTTGTTTATCTGATATTACTGATGTAGTATTACGATATCAAATTTCTACAGTCTGGCAACACTGGGAGCATTAGAAAATAATAATTATGTTTTGCCGTCGGCATTTGAAAAAAAAAATTATGTATTGCCGTAGGCATTAGGAAAAATAATAATCATGTTTTACCGTCGGAATTAGAAAAAAATAACAATCATGTTTTGCCGTCGGCATATGAAAAAAATAATAATCATGTTTTGCCGTAGGCATTAGGAAAAATTATCTTGCATTGCCGCAGGCATTAGGAAATATTATCATGCATTGCCGTCGGCATTTGAAAAAAATAATAATCATGTTTTGCTGTAGGCATTAGGAAAAATTATCATGCATTGCCGTAGGCATTAGGAAAAATTAAAATCACTATTTCAATATTGGTATTAGAAAAAATCATTTTCATGATTTTCCCGTCGGCGTATATACTCATAAAAAACCTCAAGAAAAATCACCCGTTACCACAATTAATGTAACCCAAAAAAAATCACCCGTTCCAACAAGGGTTAATGTAAACAAAAAACTCCTTATGTAAACAAAAAATAAGACGGACTTATTGAACCACCCTCGTAGGTATCAAATTTCACAAATTTCCAAGAATTTAACAATTTTCAAATTTTAATTACCCAAATTTAACAATTTCAGCAACAATTTCACAATTTTAATTGGTCCAGAAGTGGGAGTTTCCTACAACTAACATTGAAAACAAGAGTCGGAGGACGGTCATTCGGCGTTATCATTTTAATATTATGAGTACATTAAAATCTTGGTAAACGATTGTTGTAATAATGTTAGTTGTACCCGGAGACAATCATAGCAAGGTCATGCTGATTGTCTTTTTCTGCCTGGGTAAGTACGTTTACTGAAAGATCTCACCCACAACGCAACCCATTAAACTGTTGCTTTTAATGTACAACTACACATTTTAAGAAAATACATTATAAGAACTTGTATAATTAATATTTTTATACCATAATTTTTAGTACAATTTGCATATGGATGTATATAGAATGTACATATCTGTTTTTAGTTTGTTTTTGTTAATTCATGCTTTAATTACTTTTCTACCTGGAACCCAACTTAGGCTGAGCTTAAATCTGGGATTTCTTGTGTGTCACTTGCCCAAAAAAGCGTAACCAACTAATTAATAATGAAAAACTGTTTGATTCAGACATGTATTTATTGATTTAAACAGTTTGCAATCATGCTGGATTCTATAAAATTGTCTATTAGTTATGGATGAAACTATTTAACTTAATAAATACATGTCTGAATCTAAAAGTTTTTCATTAGTCATTAGTGGTTACGCTTTCTTACGCTTGTGTGGCAGATGGCACACAGCTGGAAACTCGGTCTAAGACTATAGCACAGAGGATATACTTTGTGACTATAGCCTGTTTTGTACATTATATGAAATAAAAATGGGTAAAATATATACAATATTCACAGAATATATTTGTATTTGTTTTTTGTTGTTAAATATAATAATATTTCAGCGTAAGGAAAAATGTAGGGAAAATATTTTTGGTTGGTAGGAAAAAGGGATTTTTTTTCCAACGCGTAGGGAATTTCAAAAAAGTTCACTGGCATCACTGGGTAAAGTAGAAGAATGTTCCACCCATGATACAATTATACAGGTAACGGCAAAGCGCCAGCTCTTTTGCTTGTTTTGTGATTTGATCTGCCAAATTGTGCTTATGTTTTACCAACCCACGCGCACAGTGCCTATCATGGTACAATTATACTAGGTACATGCACGACTACAACAAAATTACAACACCAAAAAACACATGAATTTTGTTGGTGTAAGCAAACGTATAATTGTCAGAAACAGATGCCTTTTGTTTTTAAAAATTACAATAACAGGGTAACTAAAGTAGCATTGCAGACGCGGCATTCATGAATGATTATAGTCATTCAGTGTTGCCAGTAGGTGTGTAATTACACACAGTGTGCAATTACTCTCACGTGTAGATGATGTAATTAGATTCATGTATAATCTGTGTGTAATTCTACATTATGTTCTATTTTTATTTTCATTTTAACCTACAAAAAAGATGTGTAGCGTAATTTTCTTCAATATGTAATTGAAAACACAACCATGTGTAATTTCATTGGCAACACTATAATCATTTGGTATGCAACCCATACACTAACATTTTTGCAGCTTGTAAACAAAGTTTGACAACTACTTGTATTGTATACAATAGCAGGCTGGGCTTGTGCATGTACCTGTTATAATTGTATCATGGTGCTTATTAAAACTGTACCATGATAAAATTATAACAGGTACATGCACAAGCCCAGCCTGTTAATGTATACAATACCTACAGTTGTCAAACTTTGTTTACAAGCTGCAAAAATGTTAGTGTATGTGTGTGCATAAAATGATTACAGTGTTGCCAAAAAAATTACACATGGCTGTGTTTCCAATTATATGTTGAAGAAAATTACACTACACATCTTTTGTGTAGGTTAAAATTAAAACAAAAATAAATAAAAATACAAGCCAAAGTAGAATTACACACAGATTATACATGAATGTAATTACATGGCCTACAAATGAGAGTAATTGCACACTCTGTGTAACTACACACCTATTGGCAACACTGAATGACTATAATCATTCATGAATTCCGCGTCTGCAATTGTACTTTAGTTACCCTGTAATTGTTATTCTTAAAAACAAAAGGCATCTGTTTCTGACAATTATTCGTTTGTTTATACTAACAAAATGAATGTGTTTTTTGGTATTGTAATTTTGTTGTAGTCGTGCATGTACCTAGTATAATTGTAACATGAATAATACAAACATGCTTTGCAAAGCCAAGAGAAAACGCAAGTACATGTATATTGTTTTCCTCTCTTGTCAATCACAAAACAGAAATAAAAATCACGGTTGTTTTATTTGTTGTACATTTGTTTTAGATTCGCGGCTACCTGTATTATTGTATCATGGTTCCACCTTTTGCGAGCTACGCGAGTCGCGAACTTCTCTATGGGGCATCACACACGGGAGTAATTTTTATGCCGGCACAATTTTTTTTCTTTTTAGAACACACGAGACGAATTAATCTGGCATAAAAATGTATACGTACATACAGCTTTGTGTGTATTAGTGTTTTTTGTATTCTTTTGACATTTGCTGTGTTTTAAGTTGTGTGTGTATTGGTTTTGTGCCGATGATGCGGTGTTGTGCCCGGTTGAAAAATTATGCCAAGCACAATACCACTCTCTTCGCCTCTCTCACCGACAAACTGGCATGTTATGCCAGCACAATTGTTCTTGTGTGTGATAGCTGTATGTAACTTACCTTATTAAAACACACTATGTATTTCAACTTTTTTGACAGACACGTGTATCGCATTAAAGGTAGAGGTCCATAGCTCGCTTTTTGCGCGTTACGCTTTCTATGCATCTGTCAAAAAAGTAGAATCAATGTAATAGTATGTGACAAGTTACATTGCAAAAAGCGCAGGACGCGTAGGTGCGTTCAAAGCAAAAAGTAGGTCAACTTTCTACTTTTGTACGCGTTACAAGCACCATGAAATAAAGTCAGCTGTTCTTGAAAGCTAAAGATGTTAAATAATACTTTATTTCTTACGTTATCGATAAATATTATTTTGCCGTGGATAAGTTTTTTCTTTTTTTTTTCAATAAAAAAAATTTCTTAGTAAAAAAAACTTGTTTAATAAAATATGTGATTATTCTCATTAATGTGATGTATTTTAATTAACTTTTCACCACACTTTTCTCTGTAACAAATTTTGCATACGTACGATTACTTTTACGTACTGAGTGTCATCTCCGCTAAATCTGTATTATTTACTTTGTGTGCATTACATATTTTTAAACAATAAAATGGAAGAAAATTTAATAAATTAAATATACAAACTCGACTAACTCCACAAATTCTTTTAAAAACTCGATTTTAGTCTCCATTTTTTCTTTATAAGTATTTATAAGCAAACGCACACAGCTGATCAAAACAATAAATAAAATGGCGCATGAAAAGCAGTGCATGTAACTCAACGCGAACAAAGTATAGAATGAAACAAGAGAATGAAACGCGTGTATGGCATTACGCGCAAAAAGCGAGTTATGGACCTCTACCACAAAGTACACAGAGATGTCACGAAACGGAAGATAAAAGCGAATTCTGGACGTCTCGTTCACACAGTACCCGTGTCTTCTTTAAGCTTATTTCGTAGTTGCGTTGATTTAATGTTTTTGCAATTTATACTTTGTGTCCTTATTCGCTATGCGATTTTTGAAATTAAGAGGTTAATATAAATATTTATGAATGAAAAAGCTTAAAGTTAAATCAGAAATTATCTGAAAACAAATCTTGAATCACTTTTTAGTACTAATAATAATTTTAACACTCTGTTTTTTTAATTCAAGACAAAAAATTTCTTGGTTTAATTTTGTACAAATGTTCACTTGTTGAAATGTATTTTCGTTTTATTCTTTGTGGTCTCATTCGCTATGTACTTTTTGGAAGTAAATGGTAAAAATTAATATTTATTAATGAAAATGCTTAAAATGAAGTCTGTAATTATTTGGAAACTAATTTTAATCACTTTTTTACCACTAATAACCTTTTACACATTGTTTTTTTAATTCAACACTTCAAAAACTTTCATTTAAAATTGTAAAAATGTTTTTTTGTTCATTTCACGAAGTACACATTTTCTCCTATTTGTTTTGATTATATTGTTAACAACTTAATAAGAAATATACTACAGTTGTCCCTTTCTCGCCGAAAAAAAATCATAGCTGATTTTTGCTTTTTTCATCACTCACTTTCTTCACCTCTGTATACTTTATGCCTCTACCTTAACGCATTGAACGCGTGTTATGTACTTCCACCTTAAGATTTTCTGACAACCGTGTGAACTGACAAAGAATATTGTGCTGGCAATTTACGATTGCCAGTACATTGTCAACACATGGCCAGATCTGACAATATTGTAAGATCTGACAATAGTTTGTACATAGCTAAACACATAATTTTCTTATTTCACTAATTTTTAAGTTAAAAACTAGGGATAAATTGTGTGTAAATGAAAAACTTTGAAGTTGTGAGTAGTTGTGAACTGCCAATTCTGCCCCAATTAAAATTGTTAAATTGTTGCTGAAATTGTTAAATTTGGGTAATTAAAATTTGAAAATTGTTAAATTCTTGGAAATTTGTGTTTTTTTGTTTACATAAGGAGTTTTTTGTTTACATTAGGAGTTTTTTGTTTACATTAGGAGTTTTTGTTTACATTAAGTGTATGTCTGTCTGTCGGTCTGTCTGTCTGCCTGCCTGACCGTGGGAAGTTTGTGTGTGGAATATTTTGTGTGAATGTATTAAGGCGGTTCATAGTTTGGCGGTTTTTATGTGTGTATATACAGACGAGGAAAATCATGAAAATGATTTTTTCTAATACCAATTGTGAAATAGTGATTATTAATTTTTCCTAATGTCTACGGCAAAACATGTTTATTAATTTTTCCTAATGCCGACGGCAAAACATGAATATAATTTTTTCAAATGCCGACGGGAAAATGATTTTTCCTAATGACGACGGGAAAACATGATTATTATTATTTTTTTCCTAATGCCTACTGCAATACATGATTATTATTTTTTTCAAATGCCGACGGCAAAAAATGAATATAATTTTTTCAAATGCCGACGGGAAAATGATTTTTCCTAATGACGACGGGAAAACGTGAAAGTTATTTTTTCTAATGCTAATGTAGGTGTTGCTAGACTGTGGGAATTTAAGGCTGACCGTGATTTGAGTGGGTGGCGTTGTTGCCGTAATATGTAACCATAGGAATTCGTGGGTGTGTCTGTCTGTCTGTGAGAATTTAGTTGAAGCTTCGATTGGAAGGGGGGGCGGGGTGTAGTAGAGCTAGATCAATTGCATGTATATATATGTGTGTGTGTGTGTGTGTGTATATGTGTGTGTGTGTGTGTGTGTATATGTGTGTGTGTGTACGTTTGTAGGAATTTCTATAGGAGCTTAAGGCTGATTGCGATTTATGAGGGGCGAGGTGTACTAGTAATATGTAACCGAGGGAGTCTGTCTGTTTGTATTTCTGTAGGAGTTTAAGGCTGACCATGATTTGGGTGGGCAGGGTTGTTGACGTAATATGTATCCATGGGGATTTGTGGATGTGTCTGTCTATAGTAGTTTAAGGCTGATCGTGATTTGAGGTGGGTGAGGATGTTGTTGAGGTAAATTGGTTATGTGTATGTATGTATATATGTATTTTTGTAAGAATTTAAGATGATTGTGATTTATTAGGGCCGAGGTGTTCTTGTAATATGTAGCCGTGAGAATCTATGTGTATAGACGTCTGTAGAAGTTTAAGACTATCTGTAATTTCAGGTAGGTGAGAGTGTTGTGTTGTTGAGATTAATCTTGTATATTGTATATGTACCTATGTATGATCATGGGAATTTGTGTATGTATATCTGAGGGAGAATTTAAGGCTCGTCATGATTTGCAAAAGGTGGGGTGTTGTTGAAATTTTCTTGGATATTTCTTATATGAATTCTGCTATGTGTGTGTATTTGAGCTGGTATTTATGTGTAGGTAGAAATAAATTGTTTTCAATATCGACATATGGTACTATAAAATACTATCATATATCTGGACTTCCCTAATCCTAGTATGCTTTTATACTTACGATTGCTTTATATTTTCTCATGCTTAAATTTGTCTCGCGTTGAAGTCAGTCTGTGTGAAATTTGTTTATATTACAGATTTTGTTTATTTAACTACATTCGTCTTCTTTGACTGAAAGAGTTATCTACACACAGAGAAAAACCAACTTGAAATCAGTAAGAACCATGCTGAATTAATAAGAACCATTAGCGAAGGTTTAGTCATATTAAAATTTCTTATTTCAATATGGACAAAATATTAATTTACAGTATTCATTTATTAAACTCATTAGTTTGTAGATATCTCAATATACATTTTCTATTATATTAAAAATTATTGAATTAATGTGATGAATTCTTATTTTTAAGCTGCAGATTTTCCCTGAGTGTATGGATTGTTTATATTTGCATTGTGCTTTAACTAAACGACGCTTCATATATTTTCATGATGTAGGTCTAATAAATACTTAAGCATTGATAAGAAATTTGATATGAATACATACATATCTACAAATTGATTTTATGTATGTATGTATGTATGTATGTATGTACATATATGTGTACATACAAATAAGTGTTCAACTCAATCTTTGAATACATTTTTTATTTTATTTTTTGTCATGTGATGTCTGTTGTTGGTGAAATTAAAAACATTTTAATTTTTATCTGCGTTTACTTAAAAGTTTGTGAGGATTTTCTGTTGTAAGTAAAACTGAATTCTTGAAGATATGTACTTACATACTCTATAGTAATAGTAACTATAATAGAAATATTTCTTATACTTAATTTACAGTTTTTTAAAGTATAGGGTATAAAATTTTTTCTAGCTATAGCCTTCTACATTTATTTTGGAAAACTTGCTTTGCTTTTTAAAAATGTATAAACATTTTTAAATGAAACTGATCCGGCACTCCGGCTTAGGTACTGATAGTTTTTTTTTTGTTGTTAGTTAACTTACTTATTTTTTATTTTTTATTGATAAACATTGGAAATCAAAAGGGAGTTTTATATTGTAATTATTATTTTCATAATTGTTGAAAACAATCGCTGCTTTTTGTTTGTTTTTTGCGATGAAATCATTTGAATTACTTTTGCAACTTTACGCGTTTATAAAAATTATGTTATTTTCTATATTTCTTAATTTATAAGACTTTTAGACTTTGTCCTTTAGGGGTTATATATTCTATTATACGATTATGAATAAGAATGCAGTAAGCTGATGTATTTGCTTACTGCTTCAAATTAAAATTTTATTAAATTGAATAAAAGGAGTTTTTTTTTCTTAAACTCTGATGCAGTTAGAAGCGCTGGAGATTCTTTCATATAACAGCTTTTTTGAAATTTTTGATACATAGTATAATATAGAATTGGATAACATTTATTTTTAATTTTTATGTTAAGAAGTACGGGTATGAGACTGAATTTAAATGTACTTTTAAATTAGTTAAATCATAATGAACAAACATATTTTCTTCTTTAATAGCGATCAACAGAAAACGAACTCGTTTTCATATAATTTAGGTATACCCTATCGACGGCTCCTCTAGGATACAAGATGACTTTGTATGACGAAATTTCTGTTGCTTTATACTGATAATATGTTTACATTAATAAGATACATATACATATGTTTATTTTATGAACGGTGAGCACCTATGGCTTTTATTTAATGTTCTATATGACTTTTTTTTCATTTTATTAAAGTTCAGCGTATTGTATATATATTTCTGAAATGTTTAAGTGTGTTTTGTGTGCCCATCGGGCAGAGTGTACGTATTAGTTGGTCAGTCAGTCTCTATTTTTATTTATTTTTTTTTCTTCTAATGTGCCACTCCTTTTTCAGATTTTACTACTTGGAATAGAGAATTTTTGTCTAATTTTTTGGTGGGTATATACATTAGGTATGTAGAAATTAGTTTAGATACAAAGAAATGCATGTTTAATATACAACTATTGTATCAAATCGATCTCAAATAACTCAGTTACCTCTACCAGCAATTCACCGTTGGTGTATTCATAAAGTGTTAGAAACAATGAAATATCTATGTTTTGAGAGAATTTTTCCCCTCAAGTATTTCTACATGAGGTTTGAGGGGTCAATCACTGTCGCATTCATATGTAATGATTATTCACTTAAAAAACGTCATCATCACCATCAATCATCTCCGTATACAATACATTCATGAGTTGGGTTGATCCAGATACAATTGCTGTCTCATCACCTTCTAACAGCTTTATATATTTTGCTAGTATGCATGCCTTAGCATGCTTCTATCGATAGTGACGTAAGAGTCCGAGATGTAGTAGTGTTACAATTAAAAATCTTTACTATTAGAATTTACCAGTTCGCTCTTTTGAATTTTTGCAAAGTAGATACATATGTATGTATTTCATTGACCACAAAATCATAAAATTTCTTTGCTTACAAAATTGTATGACGTGACGATTTTTTTTTTTTTTTTTTTTTTTTTAATTATACATGCTTCGGCATGCTTTCATTTTTTTTCTATAAATTTATGTAATACTCATACAGATACAGATATAAAGTAAGATCTGTTTACTGTACATTTTAAAATTTATGCATGCTTCAGCATGATTCTAGTTGAAGCGTATATTCATTCACTAAGTTTGTTTGATACTTATTCATACACATGTACATTCTTAAAGATTGGATATCAAAGTCCAATTTCCGTAGTTTATCTATATTTTCTAAAGATCTGATAGCTAAAGAAATAAATAGAGTGAAGATCTTCTATAATAATCCCATTTTCATATTGTAAAATTTTGCGTGCTAGCGCTTTCGATGGGAAAATATACATACAACTTTATAAAAAGTGATAATATGATGTGCTGCTGAATATTGCACTATGTTATAGTTCATTTTAAACACTGAAGTTTTAGCAATATTTCATTCAGACCAACAAGTTTAGAGAATTCCACTACATTTAGTTAATTATCTTTCTTAAGACTCATCATTCCTAATCAATCCTACAAAAAACAACACAAACTAGATTTTTCGTTTTAATTTTATTTTTATTAAATTCAACATTCATTCTTCAAATTACTTTATACTATATTAAGTAGCTTTTCCTCATTTGTTGAGTTGACTTTAATAGGAGACATTTTAATGGTACGATGAACTTTTCTATTGCATGCATTGAGTAAATCTTTATACATACCAATCCACTTATATGAACCATTAAAGCTAATTCTTTTCACATCATACCTTTCAATGATCTATTAAATCATTCTAATATTGATGCTTTCATATTAAGTAATTTTTAATCTTCTATTTATGTATGAGTTTTCCCAAGTATTTAATAAAAAAATTCTTTAGAATCATCTGTTTGTAAGTTTTTTGGTACCCGTACCACTTCAAAAATATTTTCCATTGCCTTGGTTCTTAGAGTGCAGCTTTTATTTTCAGCTGTACTTTGAGAATGTGTCAATTACAGTCTTCAAAAATCAACAATTTCTATTTTCTGTAGAATAGTTCTATATTTCACCTAACTTAGCTCCATAAAACATCATATATTCCTCTCATTACATCTCTACAAGCACAAACAGTTGTTGAAATTTAATATGGACTTCGTTAACTAAATTCCTTTTTAAAGACATTGAATTGTTTCACAGATTTTTTCGAAAGTGTTGTGATCTACATCTTGCACTTTCAGCTATTTATACTAACATGTAGTTAATTTTCTAATCTATATATTTAACCGTAAACTCTTCAATTTGTTTTTAATTATTTACTTTTTAGAATTGCTTTTTCAATTTTATAACTGTCTTCTTTCTCTAATTTTATTTCACGTTGTAGTTCCTCAATTTGCATTTAAATATATTCTTGAATATTAATGCTTTAAGCTATATTATTAATTTGTCTTGTATTTTATCTTCATTCAGTTTAATGTAACTATCAACAATAGTTTGTATCTAATTCATTTATGCCTTCCAATACTGATAAGTCAGTATAAATGTCTTCAGAATTGGAAGTCTATGAGTAAAATCATCGTCATCATCATTCTCAGTATTAGCATCATTAAATATGATGGTATTATCAAATATTGTTCCTTCTACTAGTTTCTTTTGGGGTACTTGTCTATATCTTGAGTGAAGGTTTCTCAGGCTTTAAACTTGTATATTTTCAACTTCTGTCTTGATTTTACTTTCTTCTTTCATAAGAATTCTTTTAATATTTTTAGAACTATTTATGAATTCTTCTGCTATAGGTTTAAATGTATCTTTTAGTTGTTCACTTGTATCTTTTTCACCAGTTTTTATACTACGAAGCTTTTTCTTCAACACATTTCTTGTCAACACCAACTGTTTTAAAATTTTCTCATACAGGGCAAATAACAGGTATCAGCAATCATATCAGCTTTTCACGAGCTGGTCTGGTTTTCAGATCAGCTTTTCAGGACCTGGTCTGGTTTTCAGATCAGCTTTTCAGGACCTGGTCTGGTTTTCAGATCAGCTTATCAGGACCTGGTCTGGTTTTCAGATCAGCTTTTCAGGACCTGGTCTGGTTTTCAGATCAGCTTATCAGGACCTGGTCTGGTTTTCAGATCAGCTTATCAGGAGCTGGTCTGGTTTTCAGATCAGCTTATCAGGAGCTGGTCTGGTTTTCAGATCAGCTTATCAGGAGCTGGTCTGGTTTTCAGATCAGCTTATCAGGAGCTGGTCTGGTTATCAGATCAGCCTATCAGGAGCTGGTCTGGTTTTCAGATCAGCTTATCAGGAGCTGATCTGATTTTTAGATCAGCTTATCAGGTAACAGATCAGGCTATCAGGAGCTGTTCAGATTTTCATTTCAAGATATCTGAGTCAGATTTAGTTATCAGTGTACAAGTAGCTAGCCATTTATAACATTTATATACATGAAGTTTAAAGTCAGATGAAATACGAAATAGTAAAGTTTTATCTAGTAAAATTATTTTCTATAACGATCATCGTTTAATTCACTATCTTTGCTTATAATCAAAAATCCATATTTATCCTTTCAACATGCTTTTTATTTTTCTCACCTAACTTAAACATTAAATATACATTATGATGATCTCTTATTAAATGTTTGGTGATTCTGGTGTAAGTTTTACATAAGTAGAATGAATCAACATTCTTATCTCTCCCCATACAAAAATATGCTTCCCATACGCATCATCGTTAAATATCATATTGGAATTACTTTGGACTGAAATAACAGATTCACTATCGGTAAATTTTGTAATATATTATTTTAATTGATGTAATTAATTTCTTCAGATATTTATATCTGGGGTGATATAAAGATTTTGAGTATAAATAAATGTTCTCAAAATTTAAGTCCATTAGGACTTTCTAGCAAGCCAATCATAGCGTTTTTTTCGTAATTTGACAGGTCAACTATTGTTGCACGAATAGAATTTGATATAAGGGAACTATGATTTATTTTTGAACTATCGTTCGATGAATCATCAATATTTCGTACCAAGGTATTTTAGGTTGTTTTACTAACCGCATTTATGTAGCTAAATACATTTTATAAATATTATCTCTTATTATAAAAAAATAAACTAATACAGCTATACCATATCAGAAAATATTTTCTGAAATCGTATAGCTGCATTAGTTTATTTTTTCTATAATAAGAGATAATGATCCACACTCATAATCAAAACAGCATAAAATATCCTTTGTTTTGACTATGAGTATGGATCAATATTTATGAAATGCGTTTAGTTACAAAAATGTGGTTAGTAAAACAAAGTATATTTTAACAGCCTTATTTATAACACTTATTAGGGCTTTATAAAGACTTTTTAAGAAAAAATTTTTATAAAAAATTTGTTTTAAAAAGCCTTTCCAAAGCCTTAATAAGTGTTATAAATAAGGCTGTAAGAGTTTAAAATCAGTATTTTTTATGATAATACTGATTTGAAACTCTTAAAATATTCTTTGTTTTGACTATGAGTAGGGGCCATTATCTCTTATTATAGGACAAATAAAATAATATAGCTATACGATTTCAGAAAATATTTTCTGATATCGTATAGCTACATTTTTAATTTTTCTATAATAAGAGATAATATTTATGAAATACATTTCATAAATATTGGCTCATACTCATAGTAAAAACAACCTAAAAATACCTTGGTACGAAATATTGATGAATCATCAAAATTTCATACCATCCTATATTTATGTTGTTTTACTAATCGCATTTTGTAAATAAATGCATTTCATAAATATTATCTATTATTATAGAAAGAATCAAATAGTATGGTTATATGATATTAGAAAACATGATTTCTGATATCATAAAATCATACTATTTTATTTTTCTATAATAAGAGATAATGACTCATACTCATAGTCAAAACAAAGGATATTTATATGCTGTTTTGATTATGAGTATGCGTCAATATTTATGAAATGCATTTAGTTATAAAATGCGGTTAGTAAAACAAAGTATATTTTAAGTGTTTAAAACCACCATTTTTATGGTAATACCGGTTTTAAACACTTAAAGCATACTTTGTTTTTACTATGAGCATGAGCTGATATTTATGAAATGGATTTTATAAATATTGACTCATACCCTTAGTCAAAACAACATAAATAATTCTTGGTACGAAATATTGATGATTCATCGAACGATAGTTCAAAAATAAATCATAGTTCCCTTATATCAAATTCTATTCGTGCAACAATAGTTGACCTGTCAAATTACGAAAAAAACGCTATGATTGGCTTGCTAGAAAGTCCTAATGGACTTAAATTTTGAGAACATTTATTTATACTCAAAATCTTTATATCACCCCAGATATAAATATCTGAAGAAATTAATTACATCAATTAAAATAATATATTACAAAATTTACCGATAGTGAATCTGTTATTTCAGTCCAAAGTAATTCCAATATGATATTTAACGATGATGCGTATGGGAAGCATATTTTTGTATTGGGAGAGATAAGAATGTTGATTCATTCTACTTATGTAAAACTTACACCAGAATCACCAAACATTTAATAAGAGATCATCATAATGTATATTTAATGTTTAAGTTAGGTGAGAAAAATAAAAAGCATGTTGAAAGGATAAATATGGATTTTTGATTATAAGCAAAGATAGTGAATTAAACGATGATCGTTATAGAAAATAATTTTACTAGATAAAACTTTACTTTTTCGTATTTCATCTGACTTTAAACTTCATGTATATAAATGTTATAAATGGCTAGCTACTTGTACACTGATAACTAAATCTGACTCAGATATCTTGAAATGAAAATCTGAACAGCTCCTGATAGCCTGATCTGTTACCTGATAAGCTGATCTAAAAATCAGATCAGCTCCTGATAAGCTGATCTGAAAACCAGACCAGCTCCTGATAGGCTGATCTGATAACCAGACCAGCTCCTGATAAGCTGATCTGAAAACCAGACCAGCTCCTGATAAGCTGATCTGAAAACCAGACCAGCTCCTGATAAGCTGATCTGAAAACCAGACCAGCTCCTGATAAGCTGATCTGAAAACCAGACCAGGTCCTGATAAGCTGATCTGAAAACCAGACCAGGTCCTGAAAAGCTGATCTGAAAACCAGACCAGGTCCTGATAAGCTGATCTGAAAACCAGACCAGGTCCTGAAAAGCTGATCTGAAAACCAGACCAGGTCCTGAAAAGCTGATCTGAAAACCAGACCAGCTCGTGAAAAGCTGATATGATTGCTGATACCTGTTATTTGCCCTGGATGAGAAAATTTTAAAACAGTTGGTGTTGACAAGAAATGTGTTGAAGAAAAAGCTTCGTAGTATAAAAACTGGTGAAAAAGATACAAGTGAACAACTAAAAGATACATTTAAACCTATAGCAGAAGAATTCATAAATAGTTCTAAAAATATTAAAAGAATTCTTATGAAAGAAGAAAGTAAAATCAAGACAGAAGTTGAAAATATACAAGTTTAAAGCCTGAGAAACCTTCACTCAAGATATAGACAAGTACCCCAAAAGAAACTAGTAGAAGGAACAATATTTGATAATACCATCATATTTAATGATGCTAATACTGAGAATGATGATGACGATGATTTTACTCATAGACTTCCAATTCTGAAGACATTTATACTGACTTATCAGTATTGGAAGGCATAAATGAATTAGATACAAACTATTGTTGATAGTTACATTAAACTGAATGAAGATAAAATACAAGACAAATTAATAATATAGCTTAAAGCATTAATATTCAAGAATATATTTAAATGCAAATTGAGGAACTACAACGTGAAATAAAATTAGAGAAAGAAGACAGTTATAAAATTGAAAAAGCAATTCTAAAAAGTAAATAATTAAAAACAAATTGAAGAGTTTACGGTTAAATATATAGATTAGAAAATTAACTACATGTTAGTATAAATAGCTGAAAGTGCAAGATGTAGATCACAACACTTTCGAAAAAATCTGTGAAACAATTCAATGTCTTTAAAAAGGAATTTAGTTAACGAAGTCCATATTAAATTTCAACAACTGTTTGTGCTTGTAGAGATGTAATGAGAGGAATATATGATGTTTTATGGAGCTAAGTTAGGTGAAATGTAGAACTATTCTACAGAAAATAGAAATTGTTGATTTTTGAAGACTGTAATTGACACATTCTCAAAGTACAGCTGAAAATAAAAGCTGCACTCTAAAAACCAAGGCAATGGAAAATATTTTTGAAGTGGTACGGGTACCAAAAAACTTACAAACAGATGATTCTAAAGAATTTTTTTATTAAATACTTGGGAAAACTCATACATAAATAGAAGATTAAAAATTACTTAATATGAAAGCATCAATATTAGAATGATTTAATAGATCATTGAAAGGTATGATGTGAAAAGAATTAGCTTTAATGGTTCATATAAGTGGATTGGTATGTATAAAGATTTACTCAATGCATGCAATAGAAAAGTTCATCGTACCATTAAAATGTCTCCTATTAAAGTCAACTCAACAAATGAGGAAAAGCTACTTAATATAGTATAAAGTAATTTGAAGAATGAATGTTGAATTTAATAAAAATAAAATTAAAACGAAAAATCTAGTTTGTGTTGTTTTTTGTAGGATTGATTAGGAATGATGAGTCTTAAGAAAGATAATTAACTAAATGTAGTGGAATTCTCTAAACTTGTTGGTCTGAATGAAATATTGCTAAAACTTCAGTGTTTAAAATGAACTATAACATAGTGCAATATTCAGCAGCACATCATATTATCACTTTTTATAAAGTTGTATGTATATTTTCCCATCGAAAGCGCTAGCACGCAAAATTTTACAATATGAAAATGGGATTATTATAGAAGATCTTCACTCTATTTATTTCTTTAGCTATCAGATCTTTAGAAAATATAGATAAACTACGGAAATTGGACTTTGATATCCAATCTTTAAGAATGTACATGTGTATGAATAAGTATCAAACAAACTTAGTGAATGAATATACGCTTCAACTAGAATCATGCTGAAGCATGCATAAATTTTAAAATGTACAGTAAACAGATCTTACTTTATATCTGTATCTGTATGAGTATTACATAAATTTATAGAAAAAAAATGAAAGCATGCCGAAGCATGTATAATTAAAAAAAAAAAAAAAAAAAAAATCGTCACGTCATACAATTTTGTAAGCAAAGAAATTTTATGATTTTGTGGTCAATGAAATACATACATATGTATCTACTTTGCAAAAATTCAAAAGAGCGAACTGGTAAATTCTAATAGTAAAGATTTTTAATTGTAACACTACTACATCTCGGACTCTTACGTCACTATCGATAGAAGCATGCTAAGGCATGCATACTAGCAAAATATATAAAGCTGTTAGAAGGTGATGAGACAGCAATTGTATCTGGATCAACCCAACTCATGAATGTATTGTATACGGAGATGATTGATGGTGATGATGACGTTTTTTAAGTGAATAATCATTACATATGAATGCGACAGTGATTGACCCCTCAAACCTCATGTAGAAATACTTGAGGGGAAAAATTCTCTCAAAACATAGATATTTCATTGTTTCTAACACTTTATGAATACACCAACGGTGAATTGCTGGTAGAGGTAACTGAGTTATTTGAGATCGATTTGATACAATAGTTGTATATTAAACATGCATTTCTTTGTATCTAAACTAATTTCTACATACCTAATGTATATACCCACCAAAAAATTAGACAAAAATTCTCTATTCCAAGTAGTAAAATCTGAAAAAGGAGTGGCACATTAGAAGAAAAAAAAAATAAATAAAAATAGAGACTGACTGACCAACTAATACGTACACTCTGCCCGATGGGCACACAAAACACACTTAAACATTTCAGAAATATATATACAATACGCTGAACTTTAATAAAATGAAAAAAAAAGTCATATAGAACATTAAATAAAAGCCATAGGTGCTCACCGTTCATAAAATAAACATATGTATATGTATCTTATTAATGTAAACATATTATCAGTATAAAGCAACAGAAATTTCGTCATACAAAGTCATCTTGTATCCTAGAGGAGCCGTCGATAGGGTATACCTAAATTATATGAAAACGAGTTCGTTTTCTGTTGATCGCTATTAAAGAAGAAAATATGTTTGTTCATTATGATTTAACTAATTTAAAAGTACATTTAAATTCAGTCTCATACCCGTACTTCTTAACATAAAAATTAAAAATAAATGTTATCCAATTCTATATTATACTATGTATCAAAAATTTCAAAAAAGCTGTTATATGAAAGAATCTTCAGCGCTTCTAACTGCATCAGAGTTTAAGAAAAAAAAACTCCTTTTATTCAATTTAATAAAATTTTAATTTGAAGCAGTAAGCAAATACATCAGCTTACTGCATTCTTATTCATAATCGTATAATAGAATATATAACCCCTAAAGGACAAAGTCTAAAAGTCTTATAAATTAAGAAATATAGAAAATAACATAATTTTTATAAACGCGTAAAGTTGCAAAAGTAATTCAAATGATTTCATCGCAAAAAACAAACAAAAAGCAGCGATTGTTTTCAACAATTATGAAAATAATAATTACAATATAAAACTCCCTTTTGATTTCCAATGTTTATCAATAAAAAATAAAAAATAAGTAAGTTAACTAACAACAAAAAAAAAACTATCAGTACCTAAGCCGGAGTGCCGGATCAGTTTCATTTAAAAATGTTTATACATTTTTAAAAAGCAAAGCAAGTTTTCCAAAATAAATGTAGAAGGCTATAGCTAGAAAAAATTTTATACCCTATACTTTAAAAAACTGTAAATTAAGTATAAGAAATATTTCTATTATAGTTACTATTACTATAGAGTATGTAAGTACATATCTTCAAGAATTCAGTTTTACTTACAACAGAAAATCCTCACAAACTTTTAAGTAAACGCAGATAAAAATTAAAATGTTTTTAATTTCACCAACAACAGACATCACATGACAAAAAATAAAATAAAAAATGTATTCAAAGATTGAGTTGAACACTTATTTGTATGTACATATATATGTACATACATACATACATACATACATACATAAAATCAATTTGTAGATATGTATGTATACATATCAAATTTCTTATCAATGCTTAAGTATTTATTAGACCTACATCATGAAAATATATGAAGCGTCGTTTAGTTAAAGCACAATGCAAATATAAACAATCCATACACTCAGGGAAAATCTGCAGCTTAAAAATAAGAATTCATCACATTAATTCAATAATTTTTAATATAATAGAAAATGTATATTGAGATATCTACAAACTAATGAGTTTAATAAATGAATGCTGTAAATTAATATTTTGTCCATATTGAAATAAGAAATTTCAATATGACTAAACCTTCGCTAATGGTTCTTATTAATTCAGCATGGTTCTTACTGATTTCAAGTTGGTTTTTCTCTGTGTGTAGATAACTCTTTCAGTCAAAGAAGACGAATGTAGTTAAATAAACAAAATCTGTAATATAAACAAATTTCACACAGACTGACTTCAACGCGAGACAAATTTAAGCATGAGAAAATATAAAGCAATCGTAAGTATAAAAGCATACTAGGATTAGGGGAGTCCAGATATATGATAGTATTTTATAGTACCATATGTCGATATTGAAAACAATTTATTTCTACCTACACATAAATACCAGCTCAAATACACACACATAGCAGAATTCATATAAGAAATATCCAAGAAAATTTCAACAACACCCCACCTTTTGCAAATCATGACGAGCCTTAAATTCTCCCTCAGATATACATACACAAATTCCCATGATCATACATAGGTACATATACAATATACAAGATTAATCTCAACAACACAACACTCTCACCTACCTGAAATTACAGATAGTCTTAAACTTCTACAGACGTCTATACACATAGATTCTCACGGCTACATATTACAAGAACACCTCGGCCCTAATAAATCACAATCATCTTAAATTCTTACAAAAATACATATATACATACATACACATAACCAATTTACCTCAACAACATCCTCACCCACCTCAAATCACGATCAGCCTTAAACTACTATAGACAGACACATCCACAAATCCCCATGGATACATATTACGTCAACAACCCTGCCCACCCAAATCATGGTCAGCCTTAAACTCCTACAGAAATACAAACAGACAGACTCCCTCGGTTACATATTACTAGTACACCTCGCCCCTCATAAATCGCAATCAGCCTTAAGCTCCTATAGAAATTCCTACAAACGTACACACACATACATATACAAACACACACACACACACACACACATATATATACATGCAATTGATCTAGCTCTACTACACCCCGCCCCCCCTTCCAATCGAAGCTTCAACTAAATTCTCACAGACAGACAGACACACCCACGAATTCCTATGGTTACATATTACGGCAACAACGCCACCCACTCAAATCACGGTCAGCCTTAAATTCCCACAGTCTAGCAACACCTACATTAGCATTAGAAAAAATAACTTTCACGTTTTCCCGTCGTCATTAGGAAAAATCATTTTCCCGTCGGCATTTGAAAAAATTATATTCATTTTTTGCCGTCGGCATTTGAAAAAAATAATAATCATGTATTGCAGTAGGCATTAGGAAAAAAATAATAATAATCATGTTTTCCCGTCGTCATTAGGAAAAATCATTTTCCCGTCGGCATTTGAAAAAATTATATTCATGTTTTGCCGTCGGCATTAGGAAAAATTAATAAACATGTTTTGCCGTAGACATTAGGAAAAATTAATAATCACTATTTCACAATTGGTATTAGAAAAAATCATTTTCATGATTTTCCTCGTCTGTATATACACACATAAAAACCGCCAAACTATGAACCGCCTTAATACATTCACACAAAATATTCCACACACAAACTTCCCACGGTCAGGCAGGCAGACAGACAGACCGACAGACAGACATACACTTAATGTAAACAAAAACTCCTAATGTAAACAAAAAACTCCTAATGTAAACAAAAAACTCCTTATGTAAACAAAAAAACACAAATTTCCAAGAATTTAACAATTTTCAAATTTTAATTACCCAAATTTAACAATTTCAGCAACAATTTAACAATTTTAATTGGGGCAGAATTGGCAGTTCACAACTACTGTTGTGTTCTGGAAAACTATTTTTTTTCGAGTTATGACGTTATTTTAGCAAATGAGCGATATGTTTTCAAAATATAGTAAAAACATCTTAAAACAAAAAACCGAGTTTAGTACTATTGGGGTCAAATAAGTACAATTTTAAATCCTAATTGGTACGAAATTAGTTTTTTCATTTATCATCACTGGTAAACATAGACTAACATTATTCCGCGGTGGTAAAAATCACAATATTATTATTATTATTAAGGTAGAATTAGTAAAATCGTATCATTCTACTTTACAGCTTGCCGTATCGTTCAACTTTGTGCACAAGTTATAGAAAATGTAACAGTTTGCATAGCACATTTTTTTTTGTCTGGCATTATATACGCCGTTTTTGACATTCGCTACAGAAAAATCTGTTTTCTGCAGATTCCTACGTCAACAGTGCTACCACCACATATTTTATAACTAGTACCATGCATTGTATATCGTACGGTTTTTGTCAGCTGACACGCAACATTACGATACGATTTTACTAATTCTACCTTTAGTCTATGGTAAAAATTGTGCAGTAAAGTGGAGAATACTACGATGCCTTTAACAGCCGAAAACGCTGCTCAGCAAATACAGGTGTGGAGTTTGGTTTTAAATTTAGTTTAGTGTATCAAAAATACATACATAATAAATTAGGATTAAATAAAGTTTAATGCCAATCGTCCAAAATAAAAGAAAAAGTATCGTATTCCATAGAAAAAAAAATAAATAAACAAAAACGTTGGCGGCGAGGCTTAGTTTCCGACCTTTGGGCCTCTGAAATTCTAGTACAAAATTGGGCTTAAATCAAGTTTAGGGGAACCTCCCAGAGATTTAAAAACAGTATCCTATCCTATAGAAAATTAAAAAAGTTATGGGCTTCTGAAATTCTAGTACAATATTGTGTTTATACGGTGTTTTCCAACGAATATGACCAATATTGGTATCATCTTAAAGCTTTTGAGAATACCTTGCATGAAGTGGTAAAAATAAACTTTGTCGGCCATGCAGGAAAACGTTATTAAGCAGCAAAACTTTGCAAGGCAGAAAATCTTTACTAGGCTGAGCCGTCTCTGGAAACAGCATGGTGGAGAAAATGTTTAAGTCCGGCCGAAGGCAGGCAATGCACCACAACGTTATTAGGAAAGAAAAATGCAAGGCAGAAAATTTTTATTAGGCTGCGCCGTCTCGGGAAACACCATGGTGGAAAAAATGCTTAAGCCGGGCCGAAGGCCGGCAATGCAGGAAAACGTTATTAGGCAAGAACACTTTGCAAGGCAGAAAATCTTTACTAGGCTGCGCCGTCTAGGGAAACACCATAATCATATATTAAATTATAGTTTTAATTACAACTTCAGAGGCCCATAACTCAAATAATAATATTTCTTATTTTTCAATTTTCTATAAAATCTACTTTTTTTCAATTTTTGGGATACCAATATTGGTCATATTCGTTGGAAAACGCCGTATAATTACAATATTGTAATTACTAGAATTTCAGAGGCCCGTAACTCGGAATCTAACAGTGCTATTCTCGGAACAGTTATAACAAAATTTTTGTAATAGTAAAAACATTTCTGACAATAATACACAAAAAGCTATTCTGGGATTCAAATAAAAGCTCTTTTTGTATTAATTGATAATAATAGTTATCATGTATAGAAAGGCACATAATAATAATTTATTGTAAAAACTCAACAAAAAACGTAATTTTTCCCATAAATATGGAAGAGTACATGGTACAATTATACTAGGTACATGCACGACTACAACAAAATTACAAGACCAAAAACACATTCATTTTGTTGGTATAAACAAACGAATAACTGTCAGAAACAGATGCCTTATGTTTTTAAAAATAACAATTACAGGGTAACTAAAGTACAATTGCAGACGCGGCATTCCTGCATGATTATAGTTATTCAGTGTTGCCAATCTGTGTGTAGTTAGACAGTGTGTAATATGTACTCACATGTGTAGGCCATGTAATTAAATTCTTGTATAATCTGTGTGTAATTCTACTTTGGGTTCTATTTTTATTTATTTTTGTTTTAATTTTAACCTACACAAAAGATGTGTAGTGTAATTTTCTATGATATGTAATTGGAGACACAGCGATGTGTAAATTCATTGGCAACACTGTAATCATTTTACTTACACACATACACTAACATTTTCGCAGCTTGTAAACAAAGTTTGACAACTATTTGCATTGTATACATTAACAGGCTGGGCTTGTGCATGTACCTGTTATAATTGTATCATGGAAGAGTACCTGTATTTTTACGGTCTAATTCATAAATGATTATTAACAGTTCAATAACACATTAATAGTCAAAAATCGCTAAATGTGTATTCATAAATGATTAATAGCCTATTAGACGTTTAATAAACGTTTCATAACTCAGAGATTTTTAATGTAGCCTCCATGCTACTTTAAGCGATTGATAAACAATTATAAATAATATTTTCTTGAATTTTTTATCCCTTATGTGAGATTTTCCTTGGTTTCTCACTTTTATGTTTTTGCATGTCTCCTGAATAATGTTCTTGGGCAAATGTATTAATTTATGTAAGTTGGTACATGTGTGTATGTATGCATAATTGTACAAAAAGAAAAACACATACATATAAACATCGTTGAAAATTAAAGAAATCCCATTCATTGGCAAAAAGAAAAATAGAATTATAAACATAAGGGCATATGTAAGTACAAGCATACGTATGTTTGTATGGTACTGCATGCTTACATAGCGTTATAGGTGAAACAAGTTTTTTCTTATTTTGGAGACTTTAAAAAGTTTGCTGAGGTATGTATAGCTTCTGAATTAGAGCGTTTGAGAAAATGAGAGTTACATTTTTTTAAAGGTATTTTAATTCTCTATCAATTGATATAGGTCGCAATACGGTACAACGAATTGGTTTTGTTTTATTAAAAGAAAACTTTTTTTTAATTTGAATGACTTTCAAAAGTTTTCTGGGTATAACTTCTGAATGATAGTGTTTCAGAAAATGACAGTTACTTTTTCTTAAAGCTATTTAAGTTTTCTAAAAATCGGTAAAAAAAAATTAATGCTACAGCAAATAGGTTTTGTTTTACAACTGAAAGAACAATTTTTTAATATTTTTGTGATTTTCAAAGGTTTGCTGGGCTATAACTTCTGAATGCAAGTATTTAGAAAAATATCATTACCAATTCTTAAAGGAATTTGGATTCCCTATCGAATGGTACTAGTCGCTATATGGTACATCGAAACAAACTTTTTCCAGGGTGCTTTTTTCAAGTGCTCTGTTCTTCTAGAGTATGGTAATGAAAAAAATGACAGCTGTGAAATTAGGTTCTACAGCTTTTTATGTACATAATTCAGTTTATTTTTTATTTTTATTAATTAATTACCCTTATTAAAGAGTTTGCAGAATGGTAAAATTTTTTTCATTTTATATGCAAAATAAAACAAATTGGCTCCTTTTTTGCAACTCTGTCTAAATTTTACCATTTTTCCAGAGTTTGCTTTCTTCACTTACTTTTGGCAGCAGGTGTCTGCAGGTCACAGTCAGGGGGCGAGGCCGATCGGCTAAGAACTGGCTTCGAGTCGCCGCCGATAAACATTGAGCACCATGAGCCGCTGAACCATTACAGCCATCCCTAAACAAAAGCGGCAAGCGTTTTTTAGCTGTCAAAAGTTCTCATGTCGACGCGGCAACGCGACGGCAACGCTTCGCTATTGGAAAATCCGATTTTGACAATGCGTTTCACAATGAAGTTAGTTGTAAAAGAAAGCAATTGCCTTTTGTTTGCCATAATCCGCGTTACCATATGTGAAGATTTATCTTATTTTCGAAGGTTTTCGGGATGTTAAAAGGACTAAAGGTACGGTCACACTTGTCAAACATTTGCCCAAAAAAGTGTAACGAACAAATAGTAATGAAAAAGTTTTTATCCAGATACTTGCTTATCAAATTAAACAGTTTCGAACACAACTAATAGACAATGTTATAGAATCCAACAATATTTGCTTCTATTTAACTTGACAAACTTTTGTCTGAACTGAAAGATTTTTCATTAGCATTTAGTGGTTACACTTTTTTGGGCAAATGTTTGACAAGTGTGACCGTAGCTTAAAATTTCTTTGTTAAAAATAAGATTTTGATGAATATGATATTTAGAATTCTTAGGCTCAATAATCGACTTCTCAATTAAGTGTCATTTAGCTAATAGCCACTTAATTTTAAGTTGCACTTAATTGCAGTTTCATTTTTTCAATCGTAAAATTAAATGATCACTTAAATACTATGAAAGTGTGGTAGCACTGTGAAATGTTTATAGTTCTAAAAGAAAACAGGTGTTTAATGGAAATAAGAAAGAAGGTTATCAACATGTGGAAAATTAAAACTGCATAAAAACACATTTTATGAAACCAAAAGACCATCAGAACGAATTTTTCTATTTATTTATTCCATGATATGATACTATGCATTGTATATGTTATATATTTATGAAAATTATACGAAATTATTTTTAATACGACCACATGATGTTCATGTACATGTTTTCAATAAACTAACACAAGCACAATAACATATTGTATGCTCGTAAGACTTAAGTGTGATTTAAATAGACAAGGTTGGGCATTTAAATGGCTCTCAACTTTATACTGAAGAAATGAATTCGTTACTTAAGAGACACTTAAAGATAAATGACACAATTGAGAAGTAAATTATTGGGCCTTAGTATATTATTTAGTGTTAACGTCAACTTTAACTGACAGTTCTTGATATAAAACTTGCCGTTAAAGTCCCTGTTAGATTTAAATTGTACATTGTGAAAAGGGTCGTCATTCTGTTTATGAAAATTAAAATTTATAAGTGTTGAAAAAGATAAGTAAAAACAATAGTGAATAAAAGAAATTCACAAAAATTTAATTTAATATATACATATTTCTCTTCAAAGTTGTAGATATTTGTAAAAAGCAAGATGCGTTGGCCGTGAAAATGTGTGAAGAGGGCTAAATACCTCCTAGGTTATTATGTTTTTGCTTATTTATATCTTTAATATTATATATTTTATTTACTTGTGTATTTTGAATGGACTTTTTAAAATTAAGAAAGCAAAAATTATATTTATATATACATATATTATACTAGCTGAACCCGGCCAACGTTGTCGTACCCTCAATAATTAATTTTTTAACTCTATCACATTTTTCATTTGGCCCTTAATAATGTTATAGACACTTTGTTCTACGCAATGATAAATATATCCTGCATGACTTTCGATCAAATGACCGGCCAATTGACTGATACTATTCTTGTAGGATTAGTTCATTTGAAGCAAAATAAATTTTTCCAGAATTTGAATTCAGTAAAATCAATGCATATTAATATATTTTGAGTAAAATCACTAAAAAAAATTTTAATGAGAAAAAGAGATTTTTGACTTGAAGGTTTTTGAGAAAAAAATATGGCAACGCTGACCATCATCCTTAATAGTATGTTTCCACCGGCATGATTTAGATAAATCATGATGATTTGTGCAAATCATGATAATTTATACAGGATTTACCATACATTTTGCATATGGATAAATCACCTCAAAGTAGTTAATTTATTTTAAATAATGTCGAAAATACTATTTTTCGAACTCAATTTATGTAAGCAATCCTGAGTTGCTTTTAAAATTACAAAGTCCATCTCTGGGTAATCCATCAATAGTGATTGACAGTTTCGAAAAAATTACATTAAGGAATATATAATCAATATTAAATGTCAACTACGTGTGAATAAAATTCACATCACAAGCTGCTGCGCCCACCTTATAATAGTGGATACACACTTTGCAACGTGTTTACGCAACACGTTTATATTACATGCTGCATATTTTGATACAGACTATGCAACCCATAAACATCAAAACATTTTGATATTTTCGAAACTTCGAACGCAACTTCGAATGCAACCATAAACAAGACTACACACTATGCAACCGACAATGAAACCTGCCTGGTTGCATAAACACGTTACTAAGTCTGTGCCTACCATAAGGCACGTGCATAAATTTATTAGTACACATTATTTTTTGCAATTATCCAATTTTTATTTTTAGCTCAAAAGTTTAGTATCTTTGCTTGCATTTTAAAATAAAAAATACCTCCAATAGACTCTTGTTCTCTTTTTTTTAAACACGGAGAGAATTTCATAATATTTTGATTCTACAAAGTCGTAATACTTTGTATTACCATGTAAAGACACCTTTAATGTCATTCTTTCGAAACTGTCAATCACTATTGATGGATGACCCAGAGACGGACGGACGATATTGTTGTTTGTGATTTTGTTATTAATATTTGGTTACATAAATTTTGTTATTTAAATTAAAATAAAATAATAAATAATTTTGAAAAAATTAGCTATTTAAAAGATTTGGAAATCTTGCTTGTGTTATAGTATGTTTCCACCGACTTTAAATCAATTATGTTTAAGTAAATCAACTCAAGGTGTTTCCCCAAGGCTTTTGAGTGATTTGTTGTTCGAATTTTCGAAAAACTGCAGCCTTTTAATTTTTTTACGACATAAAATGCAAAAGTATTTAGAGGATTTTTATTTGGGAGTTGACATTTTTCACATATCTGAAAATTTGTTTGCAGAAACCGCATATTATGAATAATAACAATCTGGAAACTACTTACAATATCTATAGTTAAATGTGACAAATCGCAAAAACAATATATATGTATATAGAGGGTACACGTACATACAGTGAATCACAGTGAAATTGGCCCACCACAAAAACGTTAATATATGTTAAATATTTGTATTAAAAAAAGAAAGTTTTAAAATATTTTTCTTTAAAATTAACTTTATTTAGTATTCTCTATAAGGAACTTAAAATTGTGTAAATTTCATAACTAAAACATTAATATTTATCATTGAAAACAAACACTTTGCAAATTTCAACTGAAAATGAAAATGGCCCACCATATTTTTAGTTTTAAAAGATCAGTATTATTTATTTCTCAGTACTTTGTGGAGAATCCTTTTTGTGTGATAACAGATTTCAGACGATTAGGAATGGATTCCACTAATTTTTTTGTAAAATCCGGTGAAATTTTTTCCCATTCTTCTCGTAAAGCCGCTTTGAGGTCGTTCACATTAGAAATTTGATGCTTTCGCACTTCTAACTCCAGTTTATGCCATAAATTTTCAATTATATTCAGGTCTGGTGATTGTGGTGGAGTTTTGATAACCCTTGGACAGTTATACAATAACCATTCTTTTACTATTCCCGCGGCATGTTTTGGGTCGTTGTCCTGGTAAAAGTGGAAAGTATCCTTTATTCCCAATTTCTCTGCACTTTGCTTCAAGTTATTTCTTAAAATTGATAAGTACTGGAATTTATCCATATTTCCATCCACAAAATGCAGATTTCCAACGCCTGCAGCAGAACACGCACCTCATACCATAACGTGACCACCACCATGTTTTACTGTAGGTCTCAAGTGCTTGGGATTTAACTCTTCGTTGGGCTTTCTCCATACATTAATCCTACCGTCCGAACCAAAAATATTAAATTTTGACTCATCTACAAATAAAACGTGTTTCCAATAACAAAAATCCTTCATCAAATAGGTGTGGGCAAACTCGAGTCTTAGTTTCTTATTTTTTGCGCTCACGAAAGGTTTTTTCCGGGCAATTCTTCCATTAAATCCAGCTTTTCTGAGCACTCTTCGTATGGTTTCTGGGTTGCAACTTATATTTAAGTGTTCTTCAACCATGTCTCTTAGGTTTGGTGCACTTAACCTTGGAATATTTCTGGACTTTTGGAGTATCCAACGTTCATCCCTCTCAGAAAAAATTTTTTTGGGACTTATTTTTTGCTTGTTGGCAATTCGTTTTTCATCGTTATACCTTTTGATAATATTTTTTACCGTTCCACGTGCTATTTTGACAATTTCTGTAATGTGTCGCTGACTTTTTCCATCTTTGTAGTGGTCAATAACTAATTTTCTTACTTCGATTGTCGTATGACGTCCCATCTTCTTCAAAATTCCTTCAATTGTGATTTATGATGTATGATCAATGTACACAGAAGTAAAAACAAAGTAATTTTAACCACAATAAATTTTCTTTTGTTTCATTTTAAAATTAACCGTTATATGAGTGAGTTTTTTTAAATGGTCCATTTTTACTGTGAGATAATAAGTTGGCATTTTCTCTTTAACCTTATTTAACAGTGTTGTTATTGTAAATAAGTTGAGCAAATATGAATAATGTTAACACTAACTATATCAGCTTTTGAAATATATGTGTATTAATTAATATTTTTTTATTATAACATGCGATATATAACAAAATTTATCATTGTTAAAGGTGGGCCGTTTTCACTGTGATTCACTGTACATAAGGACCTTATTTTTAAAGTTGGTATATCAAATGTGAAATGAAAACGGACAGTGCATGTTAATGTTTGTATATATGTACATTAGAGTGGCCGTTAATTGCATGGAGACTTTTTTTATTTCTTCTACTATCACCCCCCCCCCACCCAAATCGCTTCAGTTTTATGTAAAAAATATTCAAAAATTTCATACCGATAAGTTGTGTGTTAAGGGGTGCGTCCGGTCCTCAAAGTTGGCCAAGACCATTTTTCAATGTACTTTTTTGCATAAAATTATTTTACAAGAATATGACATATGACAATATTTTAGCTCTTCAAGTCAACAACATTAGTCTCAAAGAAAGTTTTTTGCTAAAATTAATATTTTAGAAAATAATGAGAAAATGGGAATTTTTTATTTTAAGCATGTACAATATGAGCTTATATGTATTAAATTATTTCATACATATACATATAGTTCAAATAAAACTAAAAAAAAAACAAAAAAAAATTTGCATTGAATATATGGGCTTGAGGGCCAACTTTGAGGGCCGGACGCATCCCCTAAAATACAACTTATCGGTATGAATTTTTTTGTATTTTTTTACATCAAACAACCGAATTGTGGGGCGAGAGTAGAAGAAATCAAGAAAAAAATAAGGGCCACCCTAATGTATTGGGTTTGTTTGACAGGCAGTCACAATAGAAAAAGAAATGGTTTTACATTATGTAAACTGACTTGTATATGAAACGTAACAAAAACGTATATGAAACGTACAAAAATTTGACTTTAGTTCCCCAAGTACCCCGTTTACAATAATTCTTTACCGCTGCAACACCGTAAATACAAAAATTTTACTTAAGTTGGGAAGTTTACACTGTGACGACCTTATATATATGTATTTAGAGTATTGTGACAACATTGAAAACAAGAGTCGGAGGACGGTCATTCGGCGTTATCATTTTAATGTTATGAGTACATTAAAATTTTAGTTGTACCCGGAGACAATCATAGCAACGTCATGCTGATTGTCTTTTTCTGCCTGGGTAAGTACGTTTACTGAAAGATCTCACCCACAACGCAACCCATTAAACTGTTGCTTTTAATGTACAACTACACATTTTAACAAAATACATTATAAGAACTTGTATAATTAATATTTTTTATACCATAATTTTTAGTACAATTTGCATATGGATCTAGGGATGTACATAGAATGTACATATCTGTTTTTAGTTTGTTTTTGTTAATTCTACATGGTACCCAACTTAGGCTGAGCTTACATCTGGGATTTCGTGTGTGTCATTTGCCCAAAAAAGCGTAACCAACTAATTAATAATGAAAAATTGTTTGATTCAGACATGTATTTATTGATTTAAACAGTTTGCAATCATGCTGGATTCTATAAAATTGTCTATTAGTTATGGATGAAACTATTTAACTTAATAAATACATGTCTGAATCTAAAAGTTTTTCATTAGTTATTAGTGGTTACGCTTTTTTACGCTTGTGTGGCAGATGGCACACAGGTGAAAACTCGGTCTAAGACTATAGCACAGAGGATATACTTTGTGACTATCGCCTGTTTTGTACATTATATGAAATAAAAATGGGTAAAATATATACAATATTCACAGAATATATTTGTATTTGTTTTTTGTTGTTAAATATAATAATATTTCAGCGTAAGGAAAAATGTAGGGAAAATATTTTTGGTTGGTAGGAAAAAAGGGATTTTTTTTCCAACGCGTAGGGAATTTCAAAAAAGTTCACTGGCATCACTGGGTAAAGTAGAAGAATGTTCCACCCATGATACAATTATACAGGTAACGGCGAAGCGCCAGCTGTTTTGCTTGTTTTGTGATTTGATCTGCCAAATTGTGCTTATGTTTTACCAACCCACGCGCACAGTGCCTATCATGGTACAATTATACTAGGTACATGCACGACTACAACAAAATTACAACACCAAAAAACACATGAATTTTGTTGGTGTAAACAAACGTATAATTGTCAGAAACAGATGCCTTTTGTTTTTAAAAATTACAATAACAGGGTAACTAAAGTAGAATTGCAGACGCGGCATTCATGAATGATTATAGTCATTCAGTGTTGCCAGTAGGTGTGTAATTACACACAGTGTGCAATTACTCTCACGTGTAGATGATGTAATTAGATTCATGTATAATCTGTGTGTAATTCTACATTATGTTCTATTTTTATTTTCATTTTAACCTACAAAAAAGATGTGTAGCGTAATTTTCTTCAATATGTAATTGGAAACACAACCATGTGTGATTTCATTGGCATAAACAATAAACATAGTTGAAAATTAAAGAAATCCCATTCATTGGCAAAAAGAAAAATAGAATTATAAACATAAGGGCATAAGTAAGTACAAGCATACGTATATTTGTATGGTACTGCATGCTTACATAGCGTTATAGGTGAAACAAGTTTTTTCTTATTTTGGAGACTTTAAAAAGTTTGCTGAGGTATGTATAGCTTCTGAATTAGAGCGTTTGAGAAAATGACAGTTAAATTTTTTTAAAGGTATTTTAATTCTCTATCAATTGATAGAATGAATGATAGTGTTTCAGAATATGACAGTTACTTTTTCTTAAAGCTATTTAAGTTTTCTAACAATCGGTAAAAAAAATTAATGCTTCAGCAAATAGGTTTTGTTTTACAACTGAAAGAACAATTTTTTAATATTTTTGTGATTTTCAAAGGTTTGCTGGGCTATAACTTCTGAATGCAAGTATTTAGAAAAAATATCATTACCAATTCTTAAAGGAATTTGGATTCCCTATCGAATGGTACTAGTAGCTATATGGTACATCGAAACAAACTTTTTCCAGGGTGCTTTTTTCAAGTGCTCTGTTCTTCTAGAGTATGGTAATGAAAAAAATGACAGCTGTGAAATTAGGTTCTACAGCTTTTTATGTACATAATTCAGTTTATTTTTTATTTTTATTAATTAATTACCCTTATTAAAGAGTTTGCAAAATGGTAAAATTTTTTTACATATTAATATTACAAATGTTTGACAAGTGTGACCGTAGCTTAAGATTTCTTTGTTAAAAATAAGATTTTGATGAATATGATATTTGGCATTCTTAGGCCCAATAATCGACTTCTCAATTAAGTGTCATTTAGCTAATAGCCACTTAATTTTAAGTTGCACTTAATTGCAGTTTCATTTTTTCAATCGTAAAATTAAATGATCACTTAAATACTATGAAAGTGTGGTAGCACTGTGAAATGTTTATAGTCTAAAAGAGAACAGATTTTTAATGGAAATAAGAAAGAAGGTTATCAACATGTGGAAAATTAAAACTGCATAAAAACACATTTTATGAAACCAAAAGAGCATCAGAACGAATTTTTCTATTTATTTATTCCATGATATGATACTATGCATTGTATATGTTATATATTTATGAAAATTATACCGAAATTATTTTTAATACGACCACATGATGTTCATGTACATGTTTTCAATAAACATACACAAGCACAATAACATATTGTATGCTCGTAAGACTTAAGTGTGATTTAAATAGACAAGGTTGGGCATTTAAATGGCTCTCAACTTTATACTGAAGAAATGAATTCGGTACTTAAGAGACACTTAAAGATATATGACACAATTGAGAAGTCAATTATTGGACCTTAGTATATTATTTAGTGTTAACGTGAACTTTAACTGACAGTTCTTCATATAAAACTTGCCGTTAAATTCCCTGTTAGATTTAAATTGTACATTGTGAAAAGGGTCGTCATTCTGTTTATGAAAATTAAAATTTATAAGTGTTGAAAAAGATAAGTAAAAACAATAGTGAATAAAAGAAATTCACAAAAATTTAATTTAATATATACATATTTCTCTTCAAAGTTGTAGATATTTGTAAAAAGCAAGATGCGTTGGCCGTGAAAATGTGTGAAGAGGGCTAAATACCTCCTAGGTTATTATGTTTTTGCTTATTTATATCTTTAATATTATATATTTTATTTACTTGTGTATTTTGAATGGACTTTTTAAAATTAAGAAAGCAAAAATTATATTTATATATACATATATTATACTAGCTGAACCCGGCCAACGTTGTCGTACCCTCAATAATTAATTTTTTAACTCTATCACATTTTTCATTTGGCCCTTAATAATGTTATAGACACTTTGTTCTACGCAATGATAAATATATCCTGCATGACTTTCGATCAAATGACCGGCCAATTGACTGATACTATTCTTGTAGGATTAGTTCATTTGAAGCAAAATAAATTTTTCCAGAATTTGAATTCAGTAAAATCAATGCATATTAATATATTTTGAGTAAAATCACTAAAAAAAATTTTAATGAGAAAAAGAGATTTTTGACTTGAAGGTTTTTGAGAAAAAAATATGGCAACGCTGACCATCATCCTTAATAGTATGTTTCCACCGGCATGATTTAGATAAATCATGATGATTTGTGCAAATCATGATAATTTATACAGGATTTACCATACATTTTGCATATGGATAAATCACCTCAAAGTAGTTAATTTATTTTAAATAATGTCGAAAATACTATTTTTCGAACTCAATTTATGTAAGCAATCCTGAGTTGCTTTTAAAATTACAAAGTCCATCTCTGGGTAATCCATCAATAGTGATTGACAGTTTCGAAAAAATTACATTAAGGAATATATAATCAATATTAAATGTCAACTACGTGTGAATAAAATTCACATCACAAGCTGCTGCGCCCACCTTATAATAGTGGATACACACTTTGCAACGTGTTTACGCAACACGTTTATATTACATGCTGCATATTTTGATACAGACTATGCAACCCATAAACATCAAAACATTTTGATATTTTCGAAACTTCGAATGCAACCATAAACAAGACTACACACTATGCAACCGACAATGCAACCTGCCTGGTTGCATAAACACGTTACTAAGTCTGTGCCTACCATAAGGCACGTGCATAAATTTATTAGTACACATTATTTTTTGCAATTATCCAATTTTTATTTTTAGCTCAAAAGTTTAGTATCTTTGCTTGTATTTTACTTATAGTATCAGTGTAAACATGAAAAATACCTCCAACAGACTCTTGTTCTCTTTTTTTAAACACGGAGAGAATTTCATAATATTTTGATTCTACAAAGTCGTAATACTTTGTATTACCATGTAAAGACACCTTTAATGTCATTCTTTCGAAACTGTCAATCACTATTGATGGATGACCCAGAGACGGACGGACGATATTGTTGTTTGTGATTTTGTTATTAATATTTGGTTACATAAATTTTGTTATTTAAATTAAAATAAAATAATAAATAATTTTGAAAAAATTAGCTATTTAAAAGATTTGGAAATCTTGCTTGTGTTATAGTATGTTTCCACCGACTTTAAATCAATTATGTTTAAGTAAATCAACTCAAGGTGTTTCCCCAAGGCTTTTGAGTGATTTGTTGTTCGAATTTTCGAAAAACTGCAGCCTTTTAATTTTTTTACGACATAAAATGCAAAAGTATTTAGAGGATTTTTATTTGGGAGTTGACATTTTTCACATATCTGAAAATTTGTTTGCAGAAACCGCATATTATGAATAATAACAATCTGGAAACTACTTACAATATCTATAGTTAAATGTGACAAATCGCAAAAACAATATATATGTATATAGAGGGTACACGTACATACAGTGAATCACAGTGAAATTGGCCCACCACAAAAACGTTAATATATGTTAAATATTTGTATTAAAAAAAGAAAGTTTTAAAATATTTTTCTTTAAAATTAACTTTATTTAGTATTCTCTATAAGGAACTTAAAATTGTTTAAATTTCATAACTAAAACATTAATATTTATCATTGAAAACAAACACTTTGCAAATTTCAACTGAAAATGAAAATGGCCCACCATATTTTTAGTTTTAAAAGATCAGTATTATTTATTTCTCAGTACTTTGTGGAGAATCCTTTTTGTGTGATAACAGATTTCAGACGATTAGGAATGGATTCCACTAATTTTTTTGTAAAATCCGGTGAAATTTTTTCCCATTCTTCTCGTAAAGCCGCTTTGAGGTCGTTCACATTAGAAATTTGATGCTTTCGCACTTCTAACTCCAGTTTATGCCATAAATTTTCAATTATATTCAGGTCTGGTGATTGTGGTGGAGTTTTGATAACCCTTGGACAGTTATACAATAACCATTCTTTTACTATTCCCGCGGCATGTTTTGGGTCGTTGTCCTGGTAAAAGTGGAAAGTATCCTTTATTCCCAATTTCTCTGCACTTTGCTTCAAGTTATTTCTTAAAATTGATAAGTACTGGAATTTATCCATATTTCCATCCACAAAATGCAGATTTCCAACGCCTGCAGCAGAACACGCACCTCATACCATAACGTGACCACCACCATGTTTTACTGTAGGTCTCAAGTGATTGGGATTTAACTCTTCGTTGGGCTTTCTCCATACATTAATCCTACCGTCCGAACCAAAAATATTAAATTTTGACTCATCTACAAATAAAACGTGTTTCCAATAACAAAAATCCTTCATCAAATAGGTGTGGGCAAACTCGAGTCTTAGTTTCTTATTTTTTGCGCTCACGAAAGGTTTTTTCCGGGCAATTCTTCCATTAAATCCAGCTTTTCTGAGCACTCTTCGTATGGTTTCTGGGTTGCAACTTATATTTAAGTGTTCTTCAACCATGTCTCTTAGGTTTGGTGCACTTAACCTTGGAATATTTCTGGACTTTTGGAGTATCCAACGTTCATCCCTCTCAGAAAAAATTTTTTTGGGACTTATTTTTTGCTTGTTGGCAATTCGTTTTTCATCGTTATACCTTTTGATAATATTTTTTACCGTTCCACGTGCTATTTTGACAATTTCTGTAATGTGTCGCTGACTTTTTCCATCTTTGTAGTGGTCAATAACTAATTTTCTTACTTCGATTGTCGTATGACGTCCCATCTTCTTCAAAATTCCTTCAATTGTGATTTATGATGTATGATCAATGTACACAGAAGTAAAAACAAAGTAATTTTAACCACAATAAATTTTCTTTTGTTTCATTTTAAAATTAACCGTTATATGAGTGAGTTTTTTTAAATGGTCCATTTTTACTGTGAGATAATAAGTTGGCATTTTCTCTTTAACCTTATTTAACAGTGTTGTTATTGTAAATAAGTTGAGCAAATATGAATAATGTTAACACTAACTATATCAGCTTTTGAAATATATGTGTATTAATTAATATTTTTTTATTATAACATGCGATATATAACAAAATTTATCATTGTTAAAGGTGGGCCGTTTTCACTGTGATTCACTGTACATAAGGACCTTATTTTTAAAGTTGGTATATCAAATGTGAAATGAAAACGGACAGTGCATGTTAATGTTTGTATATATGTACATTAGAGTGGCCGTTAATTGCATGGAGACTTTTTTTATTTCTTCTACTATCACCCCCCCCCCCAAATCGCTTCAGTTTTATGTAAAAAATATTCAAAAATTTCATACCGATAAGTTGTGTGTTAAGGGGTGCGTCCGGTCCTCAAAGTTGGCCAAGACCATTTTTCAATGTAATTTTTTGCATAAAATTATTTTACAAGAATATGACATATGACAATATTTTAGCTCTTCAAGTCAACAACATTAGTCTCAAAGAAAGTTTTTTGCTAAAATTAATATTTTAGAAAATAATGAGAAAATGGGAATTTTTTATTTTAAGCATGTACAATATGAGCTTATATGTATTAAATTATTTCATACATATACATATAGTTCAAATAAAACTAAAAAAAAAACAAAAAAAAATTTGCATTGAATATATGGGCTTGAGGGCCAACTTTGAGGGCCGGACGCATCCCCTAAAATACAACTTATCGGTATGAATTTTTTTGTATTTTTTTACATCAAACAACCGAATTGTGGGGCGAGAGTAGAAGAAATCAAGAAAAAAATAAGGGCCACCCTAATGTATTGGGTTTGTTTGACAGGCAGTCACAATAGAAAAAGAAATGGTTTTACATTATGTAAACTGACTTGTATATGAAACGTAACAAAAACGTATATGAAACGTACAAAAATTTGACTTTAGTTCCCCAAGTACCCCGTTTACAATAATTCTTTACCGCTGCAACACCGTAAATACAAAAATTTTACTTAAGTTGGGAAGTTTACACTGTGACGACCTTATATATATGTATTTAGAGTATTGTGACAACATTGAAAACAAGAGTCGGAGGACGGTCATTCGGCGTTATCATTTTAATGTTATGAGTACATTAAAATTTTAGTTGTACCCGGAGACAATCATAGCAACGTCATGCTGATTGTCTTTTTCTGTCTGGGTAAGTACGTTTACTGAAAGATCTCACCCACAACGCAACCCATTAAACTGTTGCTTTTAATGTACAACTACACATTTTAACAAAATACATTATAAGAACTTGTATAATTAATATTTTTTATACCATAATTTTTAGTACAATTTGCATATGGATCTAGGGATGTACATAGAATGTACATATCTGTTTTTAGTTTGTTTTTGTTAATTCTACATGGTACCCAACTTAGGCTGAGCTTACATCTGGGATTTCGTGTGTGTCATTTGCCCAAAAAAGCGTAACCAACTAATTAATAATGAAAAATTGTTTGATTCAGACATGTATTTATTGATTTAAACAGTTTGCAATCATGCTGGATTCTATAAAATTGTCTATTAGTTATGGATGAAACTATTTAACTTAATAAATACATGTCTGAATCTAAAAGTTTTTCATTAGTTATTAGTGGTTACGCTTTTTTACGCTTGTGTGGCAGATGGCACACAGGTGAAAACTCGGTCTAAGACTATAGCACAGAGGATATACTTTGTGACTATCGCCTGTTTTGTACATTATATGAAATAAAAATGGGTAAAATATATACAATATTCACAGAATATATTTGTATTTGTTTTTTGTTGTTAAATATAATAATATTTCAGCGTAAGGAAAAATGTAGGGAAAATATTTTTGGTTGGTAGGAAAAAAGGGATTTTTTTTCCAACGCGTAGGGAATTTCAAAAAAGTTCACTGGCATCACTGGGTAAAGTAGAAGAATGTTCCACCCATGATACAATTATACAGGTAACGGCGAAGCGCCAGCTGTTTTGCTTGTTTTGTGATTTGATCTGCCAAATTGTGCTTATGTTTTACCAACCCACGCGCACAGTGCCTATCATGGTACAATTATACTAGGTACATGCACGACTACAACAAAATTACAACACCAAAAAACACATGAATTTTGTTGGTGTAAACAAACGTATAATTGTCAGAAACAGATGCCTTTTGTTTTTAAAAATTACAATAACAGGGTAACTAAAGTAGAATTGCAGACGCGGCATTCATGAATGATTATAGTCATTCAGTGTTGCCAGTAGGTGTGTAATTACACACAGTGTGCAATTACTCTCACGTGTAGATGATGTAATTAGATTCATGTATAATCTGTGTGTAATTCTACATTATGTTCTATTTTTATTTTCATTTTAACCTACAAAAAAGATGTGTAGCGTAATTTTCTTCAATATGTAATTGGAAACACAACCATGTGTGATTTCATTGGCATAAACAATAAACATAGTTGAAAATTAAAGAAATCCCATTCATTGGCAAAAAGAAAAATAGAATTATAAACATAAGGGCATAAGTAAGTACAAGCATACGTATATTTGTATGGTACTGCATGCTTACATAGCGTTATAGGTGAAACAAGTTTTTTCTTATTTTGGAGACTTTAAAAAGTTTGCTGAGGTATGTATAGCTTCTGAATTAGAGCGTTTGAGAAAATGACAGTTAAATTTTTTTAAAGGTATTTTAATTCTCTATCAATTGATAGAATGAATGATAGTGTTTCAGAATATGACAGTTACTTTTTCTTAAAGCTATTTAAGTTTTCTAACAATCGGTAAAAAAAATTAATGCTTCAGCAAATAGGTTTTGTTTTACAACTGAAAGAACAATTTTTTAATATTTTTGTGATTTTCAAAGGTTTGCTGGGCTATAACTTCTGAATGCAAGTATTTAGAAAAAATATCATTACCAATTCTTAAAGGAATTTGGATTCCCTATCGAATGGTACTAATCGCTATATGGTACATCGAATATTTTTAATTTTATGGGCCCGCAAACTTTTTCCAGGGTGCTATTTTCAAGTGCTCTGTTCTTCTAGAGTAGTAATGAAAAAATGACAGCTGTGAAATTAGGTTCTACAGCTTTTTATGTACATAATTCAGTTTATTTTTTATTTTTATTAATTAATTACCCTTATTAAAGAGTTTGCAAAATGGTAAAATTTTTTTACATATTATATGCAAAATAAAACAAATTGGCTCCTTTTTTGCAACTCTGTCTAAATTTTAACATTTTTCCAGAGTTTGCTTTCTTCACTTACTTTTGGCAGCAGGTGTCTGCAGGTCACAGTCAGGGGTCGAGGCCGATCGGCTAAGAACCGGCTTCGAGTCGCCGCCGATAAACATTGAGCACCATGAGCCGCTGAACCATTACAGCCATCCCTAAACAAAAGCGGCAAGTGTTTTTTAGCTGTCAAAAGTTCTCATGTCGACGCGGCAGCGCGACGGCAACGCTTCGCTATTGGAAAATCCGATTTTGACAATGCGTTTCACAATGAAGTTAGTTGTAAAAGAAAGCAATTGCCTTTTGTTTGCCATAATCCGCGTTACCATATGTGAAGATTTATCTTATTTTCGAAGGTTTTCGGGATGTTAAAAGGACTAAAGGTACGGTCACACTTGTCAAACATTTGCCCAAAAAAGTGTAACGAACAAATAGTAATGAAAAAGTTTTTATCCAGATACTTGCTTATCAAATTAAACAGTTTCGAACACAACTAATAGACAATGTTATAGAATCCAACAATATTTGCTACTATTTAACTTGACAAACTTTTGTCTGAACTGAAAGATTTTTCATTAGCATTTAGTGATTACGCTTTTTTGGGCAAATGTTTGACAAGTGTGACCGTAGCTTAAGAGTTCTTTGTTAAAAATAAGATTTTGATGAATATGATATTTGGCATTCTTAGGCCCAATAATCGACTTCTCAATTAAGTGTCATTTAGCTAATAGCCACTTAATTTTAAGTTGCACTTAATTGCAGTTTCATTTTTTCAATCGTAAAATTAAATGATCACTTAAATACTATGAAAGTGTGGTAGCACTGTGAAATGTTTATAGTCTAAAAGAGAACAGATTTTTAATGGAAATAAGAAAGAAGGTTATCAACATGTGGAAAATTAAAACTGCATTAAAACACATTTTATGAAACCAAAAGAGCATCAGAACGAATTTTTCTATTTATTTATTCCATGATATGATACTATGCATTGTATATGTTATATATTTATGAAAATTATACCGAAATTATTTTTAATACGACCACATGATGTTCATGTACATGTTTTCAATAAACATACACAAGCACAATAACATATTGTATGCTCGTAAGACTTAAGTGTGATTTAAATAGACAAGGTTGGGCATTTAAATGGCTCTCAACTTTATACTGAAGAAATGAATTCGGTACTTAAGAGATACTTAAAGATATATGACACAATTGAGAAGTCAATTATTGGACCTTAGTATATTATTTAGTGTTAACGTGAACTTTAACTGACAGTTCTTCATATAAAACTTGCCGTTAAATTCCCTGTTAGATTTAAATTGTACATTGTGAAAAGGGTCGTCATTCTGTTTATGAAAATTAAAATTTATAAGTGTTGAAAAAGATAAGTAAAAACAATAGTGAATAAAAGAAATTCACAAAAATTTAATTTAATATATACATATTTCTCTTCAAAGTTGTAGATATTTGTTAAAAGCAAGATGCGTTGGCCGTGAAAATGTGTGAAGAGGGCTAAATACCTCCTTGGTTATTATGTTTTTGCTTATTTATACTTTAATTTTAAATATTTTATTTACTTGTGTATTTTGAATGGACTTTTTAAAATTAAAAAAGCAAAAATTATATTTATATATACATATATTATACTAGCTGAACCCGGCCAACGTTGTCGTACCCTCAATAATTAGTTTTTTAACTCATCACATTTTTCATTTGGCCCTTAATAATGTTATAGAAACTTTGTTCTACGAAATGATAAATATATCCTGCATGACTTTCGATCAAATGACCGGCCAATTGACTGATACTATTCTTGTAGGATTAGTTCATTTGAAGCAAAATAAATTTTTCCAGAATTTGAATTCAGTAAAATCAATGCATATTAATATATTTTGAGTAAAATCACTAAAAAATTTTTAATGAGAACAAGAGATTTTTGACTTGAAGGTTTTTGAGAAAAAAATATGGCAACGCTGACCATCATCCTTAATAGTATGTTTCCACCGGCATGATTTAGATAAATCATGATGATTTGTGCAAATCATGATAATTTATACAGGATTTACCATACATTTTGCATATGGATAAATCACCTCAAAGTAGTTAATTTATTTTAAATAATGTCGAAAATACTATTTTTCGAACTCAATTTATATAAGCAATCCTGAGTTGCTTTTAAAATTACAAACTCCTACTCTGGGTAATCCATCAATAGTGATTGACAGTTTCGAAAAAATTAGTTACATTAAGGAATATTTAATCAATATTAAATGTCAACTACGTGTGAATAAAATTCACATCACAAGCTGCTGCGCCCACCTTATAATAGTGGATACACACTTTGCAACGTGTTTACGCAACACGTTTATATTACATGCTGCATATTTTGATACAGACTATGCAACCCATAAACATCAAAACATTTTGATATTTTCGAAACTTCGAACGCAACTTCGAATGCAACCATAAACAAGACTACACACTATGCAACCGACAATGCAACCTGCCTGGTTGCATAAACACGTTACTAAGTCTGTGCCTATCATAAGGCACGTGCATAAATTTATTAGTACACATTATTTTTTGCAATTATCCAATTTTTATTTTTAGCTCAAAAGTTTAGTATCTTTGCTTGTATTTTACTTATAGTATCAGTGTAAACATGAAAAATACCTCCAACAGACTCTTGTTCTCTTTTTTTTAAACACGGAGAGAATTTCATAATATTTTGATTCTACAAAGTCGTAATACTTTGTATTACCATGTAAAGACAACTTTAATGTCATTCTTTCGAAACTGTCAATCACTATTGATGGATGATCCAGAGACGGACGGACGATATTGTTGTTTGTGTTTTTGTTATTAATATTTGGTTACATAAATTTTGTTATTTAAATGAAAATAAAATAATAAATAATTTTGAAAAAATTAGCTATTTAGAAGATTTGGAAAACTTGCTTGTGTTATAGTATGTTTCCATCGACTTTAAATCAATTATGTTTAAGTAAATCAACTCAAGGTGTTTCCCCAAGGCTTTTGAGTGATTTGTTGTTCGAATTTTCGAAAAACTGCAGCCTTTTAATTTTTTTACGACATAAAATGCAAAAGTATTTAGAGGATTTTTATTTGGGAGTTGACATTTTTCACATATCTGAAAATTTGTTTGCAGAAACCGCATATTATGAATAATAACAATCTGGAAACTACTTACAATATCTATAGTTAAATGTGACAAATCGCAAAAACAATATATATGTATATAGAGGGTACACGTACATACATAAGGACCTTATTTTTAAAGTTGCTATATCAAATGTGAAATGAAAACGGACAGTGCATGTTAATGTTTGTATATATGTACATTAGAGTGGCCGTTAATTGCATGGAGACTTTTTTTATTTCTTCTACTATCACCCCCCCCCCACCCAAATCGCTTCAGTTTTATGTAAAAAATATTCAAAAATTTCATACCGATAAGTTGTGTGTTAAGGGGTGCGTCCGGTCCCCAAAGTTGGCCAAGACCATTTTTCAATGTAATTTTTTGCATAAAATTATTTTACAAGAATATGACATATGACAATATTTTAGCTCTTCAAGTCAAAAACATTAGTCTCAAAGAAAGTTTTTTGCTAAAATTAATATTTTAGAAAATAATGAGAAAATGGGAATTTTTTATTTTAAGCATGTACAATATGAGCTTATATATATTAAATTATTTCATACATATACATATAGTTCAAATAAAACTAAAAAAAAACAAAAAAAAAATTGCATTGAATATATGGGCTTGAGGGCCAACTTTGAGGGCCGGACGCATCCCCTAAAATACAACTTATCGGTATGAATTTTTTTTTGTATTTTTTTACATCAAACAACCGAATTGTGGGGCGAGAGTAGAAGAAATCAAGAAAAAAATAAGGGCCACCCTAATGTATTGGGTTTGTTTGACAGGCAGTCACAATAGAAAAAGAAATGGTTTTACATTATGTAAACTGACTTGTATATGAAACGTAACAAAAACGTATATGAAACGTACAAAAATTTGACTTTAGTTCCCAAGTACCCCGTTTACAATAATTCTTTACCGCTGCAACACCGTAAATACAAAAATTTTACTTAAGTTGGGAAGTTTACACTGTGACGACCTTATATATATGTATTTAGAGTATTGTGACAACATTGAAAACAAGAGTCGGAGGACGGTCATTCGGCGTTATCATTTTAATGTTATGAGTACATTAAAATTTTAGTTGTACCCGGAGACAATCATAGCAACGTCATGCTGATTGTCTTTTTCTGCCTGGGTAAGTACGTTTACTGAAAGATCTCACCCACAACGCAACCCATTAAACTGTTGCTTTTAATGTACAACTACACATTTTAACAAAATACATTATAAGAACTTGTATAATTAATATTTTTTATACCATAATTTTTAGTACAATTTGCATATGGATCTAGGGATGTACATAGAATGTACATATCTGTTTTTAGTTTGTTTTTGTTAATTCTACATGGTACCCAACTTAGGCTGAGCTTACATCTGGGATTTCGTGTGTGTCATTTGCCCAAAAAAGCGTAACCAACTAATTAATAATGAAAAATTGTTTGATTCAGTCATGTATTTATTGATTTAAACAGTTTGCAATCATGCTGGATTCTATAAAATTGTCTATTAGTTATGGATGAAACTATTTAACTTAATAAATACATGTCTGAATCTAAAAGTTTTTCATTAGTTATTAGTGGTTACGCTTTTTTACGCTTGTGTGGCAGATGGCACACAGGTGAAAACTCGATCTAAGACTATAGCACAGAGGATATACTTTGTGACTATCGCCTGTTTTGTACATTATATGAAATAAAAATGGGTAAAATATATACAATATTTACAGAATATATTTGTATTTGTTTTTTGTTGTTAAATATAGTAATATTTCAGCGTAAGGAAAAATGTAGGGAAAATATTTTTGGTTGGTAGGAAAAAAGGGATTTTTTTTCCAACGCGTAGGGAATTTCAAAAAAGTTCACTGGCATCACTGGGTAAAGTAGAAGAATGTTCCACCCATGATACAATTATACAGGTAACGGCGAAGCGCCAGCTGTTTTGCTTGTTTTGTGATTTGATCTGCCAAATTGTGCTTATGTTTTACCAACCCACGCGCACAGTGCCTATCATGGTACAATTATACTAGGTACATGCACGACTACAACAAAATTACAACACCAAAAAACACATGAATTTTGTTGGTGTAAACAAACGTATAATTGTCAGAAACAGATGCCTTTTGTTTTTAAAAATTACAATAACAGGGTAACTAAAGTAGAATTGCAGACGCGGCATTCATGAATGATTATAGTCATTCAGTGTTGCCAGTAGGTGTGTAATTACACACAGTGTGCAATTACTCTCACGTGTAGATGATGTAATTAGATTCATGTATAATCTGTGTGTAATTCTACATTATGTTCTATTTTTATTTTCATTTTAACCTACAAAAAAGATGTGTAGCGTAATTTTCTTCAATATGTAATTGGAAACACAACCATGTGTGATTTCATTGGCATAAACAATAAACATAGTTGAAAATTAAAGAAATCCCATTCATTGGCAAAAAGAAAAATAGAATTATAAACATAAGGGCATATGTAAGTACAAGCATACGTATATTTGTATGGTACTGCATGCTTACATAGCGTTATAGGTGAAACAAGTTTTTTCTTATTTTGGAGACTTTAAAAAGTTTGCTGAGGTATGTATAGCTTCTGAATTAGAGCGTTTGAGAAAATGACAGTTAAATTTTTTTAAAGGTATTTTAATTCTCTATCAATTGATAGAATGAATGATAGTGTTTCAGAATATGACAGTTACTTTTTCTTAAAGCTATTTAAGTTTTCTAACAATCGGTAAAAAAAATTAATGCTTCAGCAAATAGGTTTTGTTTTACAACTGAAAGAACAATTTTTTAATATTTTTGTGATTTTCAAAGGTTTGCTGGGCTATAACTTCTGAATGCAAGTATTTAGAAAAAATATCATTACCAATTCTTAAAGGAATTTGGATTCCCTATCGAATGGTACTAATCGCTATATGGTACATCGAATATTTTTAATTTTATGGGCCCGCAAACTTTTTCCAGGGTGCTATTTTCAAGTGCTCTGTTCTTCTAGAGTAGTAATGAAAAAATGACAGCTGTGAAATTAGGTTCTACAGCTTTTTATGTACATAATTCAGTTTATTTTTTATTTTTATTAATTAATTACCCTTATTAAAGAGTTTGCAAAATGGTAAAATTTTTTTACATATTATATGCAAAATAAAACAAATTGGCTCCTTTTTTGCAACTCTGTCTAAATTTTAACATTTTTCCAGAGTTTGCTTTCTTCACTTACTTTTGGCAGCAGGTGTCTGCAGGTCACAGTCAGGGGGCGAGGCCGATCGGCTAAGAACCGGCTTCGAGTCGCCGCCGATAAGCATTGAGCACCATGAGCCGCTGAACCATTACAGCCATCCCTAAACAAAAGCGGCAAGTGTTTTTTAGCTGTCAAAAGTTCTCATGTCGACGCGGCAGCGCGACGGCAACGCTTCGCTATTGGAAAATCCGATTTTGACAATGCGTTTCACAATGAAGTTAGTTGTAAAAGAAAGCAATTGCCTTTTGTTTGCCATAATCCGCGTTACCATATGTGAAGATTTATCTTATTTTCGAAGGTTTTCGGGATGTTAAAAGGACTAAAGGTACGGTCACACTTGTCAAACATTTGCCCAAAAAAGTGTAACGAACAAATAGTAATGAAAAAGTTTTTATCCAGATACTTGCTTATCAAATTAAACAGTTTCGAACACAACTAATAGACAATGTTATAGAATCCAACAATATTTGCTACTATTTAACTTGACAAACTTTTGTCTGAACTGAAAGATTTTTCATTAGCATTTAGTGATTACGCTTTTTTGGGCAAATGTTTGACAAGTGTGACCGTAGCTTAAGAGTTCTTTGTTAAAAATAAGATTTTGATGAATATGATATTTGGCATTCTTAGGCCCAATAATCGACTTCTCAATTAAGTGTCATTTAGCTAATAGCCACTTAATTTTAAGTTGCACTTAATTGCAGTTTCATTTTTTCAATCGTAAAATTAAATGATCACTTAAATACTATGAAAGTGTGGTAGCACTGTGAAATGTTTATAGTCTAAAAGAGAACAGATTTTTAATGGAAATAAGAAAGAAGGTTATCAACATGTGGAAAATTAAAACTGCATTAAAACACATTTTATGAAACCAAAAGAGCATCAGAACGAATTTTTCTATTTATTTATTCCATGATATGATACTATGCATTGTATATGTTATATATTTATGAAAATTATACCGAAATTATTTTTAATACGACCACATGATGTTCATGTACATGTTTTCAATAAACATACACAAGCACAATAACATATTGTATGCTCGTAAGACTTAAGTGTGATTTAAATAGACAAGGTTGGGCATTTAAATGGCTCTCAACTTTATACTGAAGAAATGAATTCGGTACTTAAGAGATACTTAAAGATATATGACACAATTGAGAAGTCAATTATTGGACCTTAGTATATTATTTAGTGTTAACGTGAACTTTAACTGACAGTTCTTCATATAAAACTTGCCGTTAAATTCCCTGTTAGATTTAAATTGTACATTGTGAAAAGGGTCGTCATTCTGTTTATGAAAATTAAAATTTATAAGTGTTGAAAAAGATAAGTAAAAACAATAGTGAATAAAAGAAATTCACAAAAATTTAATTTAATATATACATATTTCTCTTCAAAGTTGTAGATATTTGTTAAAAGCAAGATGCGTTGGCCGTGAAAATGTGTGAAGAGGGCTAAATACCTCCTTGGTTATTATGTTTTTGCTTATTTATACTTTAATTTTAAATATTTTATTTACTTGTGTATTTTGAATGGACTTTTTAAAATTAAAAAAGCAAAAATTATATTTATATATACATATATTATACTAGCTGAACCCGGCCAACGTTGTCGTACCCTCAATAATTAGTTTTTTAACTCATCACATTTTTCATTTGGCCCTTAATAATGTTATAGAAACTTTGTTCTACGAAATGATAAATATATCCTGCATGACTTTCGATCAAATGACCGGCCAATTGACTGATACTATTCTTGTAGGATTAGTTCATTTGAAGCAAAATAAATTTTTCCAGAATTTGAATTCAGTAAAATCAATGCATATTAATATATTTTGAGTAAAATCACTAAAAAATTTTTAATGAGAACAAGAGATTTTTGACTTGAAGGTTTTTGAGAAAAAAATATGGCAACGCTGACCATCATCCTTAATAGTATGTTTCCACCGGCATGATTTAGATAAATCATGATGATTTGTGCAAATCATGATAATTTATACAGGATTTACCATACATTTTGCATATGGATAAATCACCTCAAAGTAGTTAATTTATTTTAAATAATGTCGAAAATACTATTTTTCGAACTCAATTTATATAAGCAATCCTGAGTTGCTTTTAAAATTACAAACTCCTACTCTGGGTAATCCATCAATAGTGATTGACAGTTTCGAAAAAATTAGTTACATTAAGGAATATTTAATCAATATTAAATGTCAACTACGTGTGAATAAAATTCACATCACAAGCTGCTGCGCCCACCTTATAATAGTGGATACACACTTTGCAACGTGTTTACGCAACACGTTTATATTACATGCTGCATATTTTGATACAGACTATGCAACCCATAAACATCAAAACATTTTGATATTTTCGAAACTTCGAACGCAACTTCGAATGCAACCATAAACAAGACTACACACTATGCAACCGACAATGCAACCTGCCTGGTTGCATAAACACGTTACTAAGTCTGTGCCTATCATAAGGCACGTGCATAAATTTATTAGTACACATTATTTTTTGCAATTATCCAATTTTTATTTTTAGCTCAAAAGTTTAGTATCTTTGCTTGTATTTTACTTATAGTATCAGTGTAAACATGAAAAATACCTCCAACAGACTCTTGTTCTCTTTTTTTTAAACACGGAGAGAATTTCATAATATTTTGATTCTACAAAGTCGTAATACTTTGTATTACCATGTAAAGACAACTTTAATGTCATTCTTTCGAAACTGTCAATCACTATTGATGGATGATCCAGAGACGGACGGACGATATTGTTGTTTGTGTTTTTGTTATTAATATTTGGTTACATAAATTTTGTTATTTAAATGAAAATAAAATAATAAATAATTTTGAAAAAATTAGCTATTTAGAAGATTTGGAAAACTTGCTTGTGTTATAGTATGTTTCCATCGACTTTAAATCAATTATGTTTAAGTAAATCAACTCAAGGTGTTTCCCCAAGGCTTTTGAGTGATTTGTTGTTCGAATTTTCGAAAAACTGCAGCCTTTTAATTTTTTTACGACATAAAATGCAAAAGTATTTAGAGGATTTTTATTTGGGAGTTGACATTTTTCACATATCTGAAAATTTGTTTGCAGAAACCGCATATTATGAATAATAACAATCTGGAAACTACTTACAATATCTATAGTTAAATGTGACAAATCGCAAAAACAATATATATGTATATAGAGGGTACACGTACATACATAAGGACCTTATTTTTAAAGTTGCTATATCAAATGTGAAATGAAAACGGACAGTGCATGTTAATGTTTGTATATATGTACATTAGAGTGGCCGTTAATTGCATGGAGACTTTTTTTATTTCTTCTACTATCACCCCCCCCCCACCCAAATCGCTTCAGTTTTATGTAAAAAATATTCAAAAATTTCATACCGATAAGTTGTGTGTTAAGGGGTGCGTCCGGTCCCCAAAGTTGGCCAAGACCATTTTTCAATGTAATTTTTTGCATAAAATTATTTTACAAGAATATGACATATGACAATATTTTAGCTCTTCAAGTCAAAAACATTAGTCTCAAAGAAAGTTTTTTGCTAAAATTAATATTTTAGAAAATAATGAGAAAATGGGAATTTTTTATTTTAAGCATGTACAATATGAGCTTATATATATTAAATTATTTCATACATATACATATAGTTCAAATAAAACTAAAAAAAAACAAAAAAAAATTGCATTGAATATATGGGCTTGAGGGCCAACTTTGAGGGCCGGACGCATCCCCTAAAATACAACTTATCGGTATGAATTTTTTTTTGTATTTTTTTACATCAAACAACCGAATTGTGGGGCGAGAGTAGAAGAAATCAAGAAAAAAATAAGGGCCACCCTAATGTATTGGGTTTGTTTGACAGGCAGTCACAATAGAAAAAGAAATGGTTTTACATTATGTAAACTGACTTGTATATGAAACGTAACAAAAACGTATATGAAACGTACAAAAATTTGACTTTAGTTCCCAAGTACCCCGTTTACAATAATTCTTTACCGCTGCAACACCGTAAATACAAAAATTTTACTTAAGTTGGGAAGTTTACACTGTGACGACCTTATATATATGTATTTAGAGTATTGTGACAACATTGAAAACAAGAGTCGGAGGACGGTCATTCGGCGTTATCATTTTAATGTTATGAGTACATTAAAATTTTAGTTGTACCCGGAGACAATCATAGCAACGTCATGCTGATTGTCTTTTTCTGCCTGGGTAAGTACGTTTACTGAAAGATCTCACCCACAACGCAACCCATTAAACTGTTGCTTTTAATGTACAACTACACATTTTAACAAAATACATTATAAGAACTTGTATAATTAATATTTTTTATACCATAATTTTTAGTACAATTTGCATATGGATCTAGGGATGTACATAGAATGTACATATCTGTTTTTAGTTTGTTTTTGTTAATTCTACATGGTACCCAACTTAGGCTGAGCTTACATCTGGGATTTCGTGTGTGTCATTTGCCCAAAAAAGCGTAACCAACTAATTAATAATGAAAAATTGTTTGATTCAGTCATGTATTTATTGATTTAAACAGTTTGCAATCATGCTGGATTCTATAAAATTGTCTATTAGTTATGGATGAAACTATTTAACTTAATAAATACATGTCTGAATCTAAAAGTTTTTCATTAGTTATTAGTGGTTACGCTTTTTTACGCTTGTGTGGCAGATGGCACACAGGTGAAAACTCGATCTAAGACTATAGCACAGAGGATATACTTTGTGACTATCGCCTGTTTTGTACATTATATGAAATAAAAATGGGTAAAATATATACAATATTTACAGAATATATTTGTATTTGTTTTTTGTTGTTAAATATAGTAATATTTCAGCGTAAGGAAAAATGTAGGGAAAATATTTTTGGTTGGTAGGAAAAAAGGGATTTTTTTTCCAACGCGTAGGGAATTTCAAAAAAGTTCACTGGCATCACTGGGTAAAGTAGAAGAATGTTCCACCCATGATACAATTATACAGGTAACGGCGAAGCGCCAGCTGTTTTGCTTGTTTTGTGATTTGATCTGCCAAATTGTGCTTATGTTTTACCAACCCACGCGCACAGTGCCTATCATGGTACAATTATACTAGGTACATGCACGACTACAACAAAATTACAACACCAAAAAACACATGAATTTTGTTGGTGTAAACAAACGTATAATTGTCAGAAACAGATGCCTTTTGTTTTTAAAAATTACAATAACAGGGTAACTAAAGTAGAATTGCAGACGCGGCATTCATGAATGATTATAGTCATTCAGTGTTGCCAGTAGGTGTGTAATTACACACAGTGTGCAATTACTCTCACGTGTAGATGATGTAATTAGATTCATGTATAATCTGTGTGTAATTCTACATTATGTTCTATTTTTATTTTCATTTTAACCTACAAAAAAGATGTGTAGCGTAATTTTCTTCAATATGTAATTGGAAACACAACCATGTGTGATTTCATTGGCATAAACAATAAACATAGTTGAAAATTAAAGAAATCCCATTCATTGGCAAAAAGAAAAATAGAATTATAAACATAAGGGCATATGTAAGTACAAGCATACGTATATTTGTATGGTACTGCATGCTTACATAGCGTTATAGGTGAAACAAGTTTTTTCTTATTTTGGAGACTTTAAAAAGTTTGCTGAGGTATGTATAGCTTCTGAATTAGAGCGTTTGAGAAAATGACAGTTAAATTTTTTTAAAGGTATTTTAATTCTCTATCAATTGATAGAATGAATGATAGTGTTTCAGAATATGACAGTTACTTTTTCTTAAAGCTATTTAAGTTTTCTAACAATCGGTAAAAAAAAATTAATGCTTCAGCAAATAGGTTTTGTTTTACAACTGAAAGAACAATTTTTTAATATTTTTGTGATTTTCAAAGGTTTGCTGGGCTATAACTTCTGAATGCAAGTATTTAGAAAAAATATCATTACCAATTCTTAAAGGAATTTGGATTCCCTATCGAATGGTACTAGTCGCTATATGGTACATCGAATATTTTTAATTTTATGGGCCCGCAAACTTTTTCCAGGGTGCTATTTTCAAGTGCTCTGTTCTTCTAGAGTAGTAATGAAAAAATGACAGCTGTGAAATTAGGGTCTACAGCTTTTTATGTACATAATTCAGTTTATTTTTTATTTTTATTAATTAATTACCCTTATTAAAGAGTTTGCAAAATGGTAAAATTTTTTTACATTTTATATGCAAAACAAAACAAATTGGCTCCTTTTTTGCAACTCTGTCTAAATTTTACCATTTTTCCAGAGTTTGCTTTCTTCACTTACTTTTGGCAGCAGGTGTCTGCAGGTCACAGTCAGGGGGCGAGGCCGATCGGCTAAGAACCGGCTTCGAGTCGCCGCCGATAAACATTGAGCACCATGAGCCGCTGAACCATTACAGCCATCCCTAAACAAAAGCGGCAAGTGTTTTTTAGCTGTCAAAAGTTCTCATGTCGACGCGGCAGCGCGACGGCAACGCTTCGCTATTGGAAAATCCGATTTTGACAATGCGTTTCACAATGAAGTTAGTTGTAAAAGAAAGCAATTGCCTTTTGTTTGCCATAATCCGCGTTACCATATGTGAAGATTTATCTTATTTTCGAAGGTTTTCGGGATGTTAAAAGGACTAAAGGTACGGTCACACTTGTCAAACATTTGCCCAAAAAAGTGTAACGAACAAATAGTAATGAAAAAGTTTTTATCCAGATACTTGCTTATCAAATTAAACAGTTTCGAACACAACTAATAGACAATGTTATAGAATCCAACAATATTTGCTACTATTTAACTTGACAAACTTTTGTCTGAACTGAAAGATTTTTCATTAGCATTTAGTGATTACGCTTTTTTGGGCAAATGTTTGACAAGTGTGACCGTAGCTTAAGAGTTCTTTGTTAAAAATAAGATTTTGATGAATATGATATTTGGCATTCTTAGGCCCAATAATCGACTTCTCAATTAAGTGTCATTTAGCTAATAGCCACTTAATTTTAAGTTGCACTTAATTGCAGTTTCATTTTTTCAATCGTAAAATTAAATGATCACTTAAATACTATGAAAGTGTGGTAGCACTGTGAAATGTTTATAGTCTAAAAGAGAACAGATTTTTAATGGAAATAAGAAAGAAGGTTATCAACATGTGGAAAATTAAAACTGCATAAAAACACATTTTATGAAACCAAAAGAGCATCAGAACGAATTTTTCTATTTATTTATTCCATGATATGATACTATGCATTGTATATGTTATATATTTATGAAAATTATACCGAAATTATTTTTAATACGACCACATGATGTTCATGTACATGTTTTCAATAAACATACACAAGCACAATAACATATTGTATGCTCGTAAGACTTAAGTGTGATTTAAATAGACAAGGTTGGGCATTTAAATGGCTCTCAACTTTATACTGAAGAAATGAATTCGGTACTTAAGAGACAGTTAAAGATATATGACACAATTGAGAAGTCAATTATTGGACCTTAGTATATTATTTAGTGTTAACGTGAACTTTAACTGACAATTCTTCATATAAAACTTGCCGTTAAATTCCCTGTTAGATTTAAATTGTGCATTGTGAAAAGGGTCGCCATTCTGTTTATGAAAATTAAAATTTATAAGTGTTGAAAAAGATAAGTAAAAACAATAGTGAATAAATAAAATTCACAAAAATTTAATTTAATATATACATATTTCTCTTCAAAGTTGTAGATATTTGTTAAAAGCAAGATGCGTTGGCCGTGAAAATGTGTGAAGAGGGTTAAATACCTCCTTGGTTATTATGTTTTTGCTTATTTATACTTTAATTTTAAATATTTTATTTACTTGTGTATTTTGAATGGACTTTTTAAAATTAAAAAAGCAAAAATTATATTTATATATACATATATTATACTAGCTGAACCCGGCCAACGTTGTCGTACCCTCAATAATTAATTTTTTAACTCATCACATTTTTCATTTGGCCCTTAATAATGTTATAGAAACTTTGTTCTACGCAATGATAAATATATCCTGCATGACTTTCGATCAAATGACCGGCCAATTGACTGATACTATTCTTGTAGGATTAGTTCATTTGAAGCAAAATAAATTTTTCCAGAATTTGAATTCAGTAAAATCAATGCATATTAATATATTTTGAGTAAAATCACTAAAAAAATTTTTAATGAGAAAAAGAGATTTTTGACTTGAAGGTTTTTGAGAAAAAAATATGGCAACGCTGACCATCATCCTTAATAGTATGTTTCCACCGGCATGATTTAGATAAATCATGATGATTTGTGCAAATCATGATAATTTATACAGGATTTACCATACATTTTGCATATGGATAAATCACCTCAAAGTAGTTAATTTATTTTAAATAATGTCGAAAATACTATTTTTCGAACTCAATTTATATAAGCAATCCTGAGTTGCTTTTAAAATTACAAACTCCTACTCTGGGTAATCCATCAATAGTGATTGACAGTTTCGAAAAAATTAGTTACATTAAGGAATATTTAATCAATATTAAATGTCAACTACGTGTGAATAAAATTCACATCACAAGCTGCTGCGCCCACCTTATAATAGTGGATACACACTTTGCAACGTGTTTACGCAACACGTTTATATTACATGCTGCATATTTTGATACAGACTATGCAACCCATAAACATCAAAACATTTTGATATTTTCGAAACTTCGAACGCAACTTCGAATGCAACCATAAACAAGACTACACACTATGCAACCGACAATGCAACCTGCCTGGTTGCATAAACACGTTACTAAGTCTGTGCCTATCATAAGGCACGTGCATAAATTTATTAGTACACATTATTTTTTGCAATTATCCAATTTTTATTTTTAGCTCAAAAGTTTAGTATCTTTGCTTGTATTTTACTTATAGTATCAGTGTAAACATGAAAAATACCTCCAACAGACTCTTGTTCTCTTTTTTTTAAACACGGAGAGAATTTCATAATATTTGGATTCTACAAAGTCGTAATACTTTGTATTACCATGTAAAGACAACTTTAATGTCATTCTTTCGAAACTGTCAATCACTATTGCTGGATGACCCAGAGACGGACGGACGATATTGTTGTTTGTGTTTTTGTTATTAATATTTGGTTACATAAATTTTGTTATTTAAATGAAAATAAAATAATAAATAATTTTGAAAAAATTAGTTATTTAGAAGATTTGGAAAACTTGCTTGTGTTATAGTATGTTTCCATCGACTTTAAATCAATTATGTTTAAGTAAATCAACTCAAGGTGTTTCCCCAAGGCTTTTGAGTGATTTGTTGTTCGAATTTTCGAAAAACTGCAGCCTTTTAATTTTTTTACGACATAAAATGCAAAAGTATTTAGAGGATTTTTATTTGGGAGTTGACATTTTTCACATATCTGAAAATTTGTTTGCAGAAACCGCATATTATGAATAATAACAATCTGGAAACTACTTACAATATCTATAGTTAAATGTGACAAATCGCAAAAACAATATATATGTATATAGAGGGTACACGTACATACATAAGGACCTTATTTTTAAAGTTGCTATATCAAATGTGAAATGAAAACGGACAGTGCATGTTAATGTTTGTATATATGTACATTAGAGTGGCCGTTAATTGCATGGAGACTTTTTTTATTTCTTCTACTATCACCCCCCCCCCCCCAAATCGCTTCAGTTTTATGTAAAAAATATTCAAAAATTTCATACCGATAAGTTGTGTGTTAAGGGGTGCGTCCGGTCCCCAAAGTTGGCCAAGACCATTTTTCAATGTAATTTTTTGCATAAAATTATTTTACAAGAATATGACATATGACAATATCTTAGCTCTTCAAGTCAAAAACATTAGTCTCAAAGAAAGTTTTTTGCTAAAATTAATATTTTAGAAAATAATGAGAAAATGGGAATTTTTTATTTTAAGCATGTACAATATGAGCTTATATATATTAAATTATTTCATACATATACATATAGTTCAAATAAAACTAAAAAAAAAACAAAAAAAAAATTGCATTGAATATATGGGCTTGAGGGCCAACTTTGAGGGCCGGACGCATCCCCTAAAATACAACTTATCGGTATGAATTTTTTTTGTATTTTTTTACATCAAACAACCGAATTGTGGGGCGAGAGTAGAAGAAATCAAGAAAAAAATAAGGGCCACCCTAATGTATTGGGTTTGTTTGACAGGCAGTCACAATAGAAAAAGAAATGGTTTTACATTATGTAAACTGACTTGTATATGAAACGTAACAAAAACGTATATGAAACGTACAAAAATTTGACTTTAGTTCCCCAAGTACTCCGTTTACAATAATTCTTTACCGCTGCAACACCGTAAATACAAAAATTTGACTTAAGTTGGGAAGTTTACACTGTGACGACCTTATATATATGTATTTAGAGTATTGTGACAACATTGAAAACAAGAGTCGGAGGACGGTCATTCGGCGTTATCATTTTAATGTTATGAGTACATTAAAATTTTAGTTGTACCCGGAGACAATCATAGCAACGTCATGCTGATTGTCTTTTTCTGCCTGGGTAAGTACGTTTACTGAAAGATCTCACCCACAACGCAACCCATTAAACTGTTGCTTTTAATGTACAACTACACATTTTAACAAAATACATTATAAGAACGTGTATAATTAATATTTTTTATACCATAATTTTTAGTACAATTTGCATATGGATGTATATAGAATGTACATATCTGTTTTTAGTTTGTTTTTGTTAATTCATGTTTTAATTACTTTTCTACCTGGAACCCAACTTAGGCTGAGCTTACATCTGGGATTTCTTGTGTGTCACTTGCCCAAAAAAGCGTAACCAACTAATTAATAATGAAAAACTGTTTGATTCAGACATGTATTTATTGATTTAAACAGTTTGCAATCATGCTGGATTCTATAAAATTGTCTATTAGTTATAGATGAAACTATTTAACTTAATAAATACATGTCTGAATCTAAAAGTTTTTCATTAGTTATTAGTGGTTACGCTTTTTTACGCTTGTGTGGCAGATGGCACACAGGTGGAAACTCGGTCTAAGACTATAGCACAGAGGATATACTTTGTGACTATAGCCTGTTTTGTACATTATATGAAATAAAAATGGGTAAAATATATACAATATTCACAGAATATATTTGTATTTGTTTTTTGTTGTTAAATATAATAATATTTCAGCGTAAGGAAAAATGTAGGGAAAATATTTTTGGTTGGTAGGAAAAAAGGGATTTTTTTCCAACGCGTAGGGAATTTCAAAAAAGTTCACTGGCATCACTGGGTAAAGTAGAAGAATGTTCCACCCATGATACAATTATACAGGTAACGGCGAAGCGCCAGCTGTTTTGCTTTTTTGTGATTTGATCTGCCAAATTGTGCTTATGTTTTACCAACCCACGCGCACAGTGCCTATTAAAACTGTACTAATAAACATGCTTTGCAAAGCCAAGAGAAAACGCAAGTACATGTATATTGTTTTCCTCTCTTGTCAATCACAAAACAGCAATAAAAATCACTGTTGTCTTTTTTGTTGTACATTTGTTGTAGATTCGCGGCTACCTGTATTATTGTATCATGGTTCCACCTTTTGCGAGCTACGCGAGTCGCGAACTTCTCTATGGGGCATCACACACGGGAGTAATTTTTATGCCGGCACAATTTTTTTTCTTTTTAGAACACACGAGACGAATTAATCTGGCATAAAAATGTATACGTACACGTGTACGTATACGTGTGTATTAGTGTTTTTTGTATTCTTTTGACATTTGCTGTGTTTTAAGTTGTGTGTGTATTGGTTTTGTGCCGATGATGCGGTGTTGTGCCCGGTTGAAAAATTACGCCAAGCACAATACCACTCTCTTCGCCTCTTTCACCGACAAACTGGCATTTTATGCCAGCACAATTGTTCTTGTGTGTGATAGCTGTATGTAACTTACCTTATTAAAACACATTATGTATTTCAACTTTTTTGACAGACACGTGTATCGCATTAAAGGTAGAGGTCCATAGCTCGCTTTTTGCGCGTTACGCTTTCTATGCATCTGTCAAAAAAGTAGAATTAATGTAATAGTATGTGACAAGTTACATTGCAAAAAGCGCAGGACGCGTAGGTGCGTTCAAAGCAAAAAGTAGGTCAACTTTATACTTTTGTACGCGTTACAAGCACCATGAAATAAAGTCAGCTGTTGAAAGCTAAGGATGTTAAATAATACTTTATTTCTTACATTATCGATAAATATTATTTTGCCGTGGATAAGTTTTTTCTTTTTTTTCAATAAAAAAAATTTCTTAGTAAAAAAAACTTGTTTAATAAAATATGTGATTATTTTCATTAATGTGATGTATTTTAATTAACTTTTCACCACACTTTTCTCTGTAACAAATTTTGCATATTGTTGACGATTTTATCGCTTTATCGGTAGCCCTTCAAAAATATAAATCATCTGGCAACCTGTTCTGCTGTCTCTAGTTAGAATATAAAAACAAAGAAGAACAACGAATTGACGTGTGGAGCATATTTGAGCATACTTACTAGAATTAATTAAAATCTTATTTTCTAATCATCTTAATAAAAATTATCATTTAAATAAAATTGAAAATCTGGAACATTGGCATCCCTTGCGGGGAATACGATTTATATTTGATTCTGCTCCGACTTGTGAATAAAAGGCAAAGTAGTCTTGAAATAGTTAAGTGGTCACGGCTCTCGTCAACATCGACAGGCACACTTCTAAATCGTGTGCTGATATTATCATTGAAAGTCAGCACTGGAAGCTGAAAATTGGAATCTGGTAGTGCGTATCAGGGAAAACTATAGAGTCTGGACAGGTGGTGCTCTGTGATAAGGCTATCTTACTGTAAGAAAACATAACCTTACTTTGGGCATGCTGTGTTGAGGCCTATCGTCATTTAATTAGTTCACAATACAACAAATACAACCCGGTTTGTACATAAGATACAGGCTCATCAGTTGCATTGTCTTGTAGATATTAGCACTAATCAGTGTTTAGCAACGCCACCTAGGTGTTAATGACTATATACTCACCACAGTCAAATGGTGGTAGCTCGCTACCGTATTTAAACTGGCAATACTGCATTCGTTCATCTGACGTTTGACATTTATACTACAAACATACAACTTCTTAAATAGGCAAAATGGAAACAAAACTTTCTGCTTTAACTAAAGTTAAAAGTTCCATTCATCTTTTTGCAACAAATACACGGAAAACTGCCAAAAACAAACAAGGCAAAGGCTTTTTAAAAGCCAGAAAAACGCTACTTGAAAGTTACTGGCAAAAATACTATAATTTGTTTGAAGAACTTTCATCAAGTCCCGAAAATAAGAACGGGGCACAAGCAGGCGAGCTGAGCAGCGAGAGTTTTGCTGAAATGGAGATAACATACGCAGAAACTATGGGCGATTTGAATGATGCACTATATAATTTAACTACCCTTGAAAGGGCATCTAGTTCCACCCAAAATACTACCATGCAAGCAACAGCGCCCACAATTATTCAAACGCAAACAAGTGTCATGCCGCGCATTTCCATACCCCCATTTGATGGAAATTGCTTGCATTGGTTTCCCTTTAAGGATATTTTTGAGTCCATCGTAACCAACAATCCTGCGTTGACAAATACACAGCGCCTACAATACTTAAAAGATTCCGTGACTGGAGGAGCGAAACATGCGTTGGACAATATTACTACAACAGACAGTAATTTTAGTGTGGCCTGGGATTTGCTAAAAGTTAAATATGAGAATAAACGAATAATAATTAATGCCCATATTGCAGCAATTTTGAATTTACCTACAATGCAACGAGAAACCGCTGCAACTCTTCGATCATTTTGTGACGGTTTAACATCATCATTGCGAGCATTGGAGCACTTAGGGCGGCCACTACAACATTGGGATGACTGGTTAATTTATACAGTTGTCCACAAATTGGACCCAGTAACCCGAAAAGCGTGGGAGCTATCTCTAAACGCCGAACATGATTTACCAGCGTTTGAGGAATTAAAATAATTTCTACAAAACCGCACTAATTCACTGGAAATAGTGCAAACATATAATGAACCGAAGCCTACTAAAATGGCTGATAATAACAAAACCAAAACAACTCCAGTTAACAACTACTACACAACACCAAATCAATGCCCTTTATGCAAAGAAAAGCATTTCATATTATTTTGTTCACAATTTAAAAATAAAACTGGTCCGGGCAAGTTAGAAATAGTAAAAAAACATAACCTTTGCAGAAATTGCTTACGACAAGGGCATTTTAGCAGTACATGTTCATCGCAGCATCCGTGTCACACATGCAAAGAGGCGCACCACAGTACTTTGCATGATTGTTTTAATCTGAAATCAGATACGGTTAATAAAAATGTTAACAACAGGCAACAATCAATGGCCGCTAATAATTCAACAGTCATCAATTCGAATTGTTCTGCCCACCTTGTCTTGCCCCAGGTACTAATTGGTACCGCAGTAGTTGAAGCAAGTTCGTCAAATGGCAGGAAAATGATTTTACGCGTATTGATTGATAGTGGCGCTTAATCCACATTTATCAGTGAATATGTCGTGCAGCAACTAAAACTGAGAAAAGATTCTGTAAATGTCCCGATAAATGGTGCTGCAGGTGCTCGTATAGCTACGGCAAAAAGTGTCACATCTGTCACTCTACGGTCCTTACAATCCGATTTTGAACTGTGCTGCACAGCACTTGTTTTATCAAAAATTGGCAATCTGACTCCTACTACTGTAGTCTCAGATAATAACCTAAAACAGTTTTCGCATTTAAATTTAGCAGACCCAAATTTACATATACCAGGATCTATTGATATGATTCTAAGCGCAGGCGACTATGTTGCTATACTTTTAAATGATATTAAGCGCAGCACGAATAGTCAGCTCGTTGCACAAAGCACTCATTTTGGCTACGTTGTATTTGGGTCCATCGCATACCATGAATTAAAATGTGAACAATCCGTTACCTCTTTAACTACAAATTTGGAAATCGATAAAGCCCTTCGTGACTTCTGGGAAATCGAGAGTTTATCTAATGACTTTAAAAAAATTTTAACAAAAGATGACCAATTTTGCGAAAATTGGTTTGAAACGACAACAACAAGAGATGTAGATGGTCGATACATCGTTCGTTTGCCAATTAAAGAAGACGCTGACCTTTCGTTACTTAAATCCAGTAAGCAAGACGCGTTAGTACTGTTTCGGCACATGCAAAAACGACTCAAACGTGATTCGCAACTTAAGGCATTGTATCAAGGTTTTCTTACAGAATATCACGATTTGGGTCATATGGAAATTGTCAACAACGAAAGGTGGGAGCCAGAAAAGGTTTGCTATTTACCACATCACGGCGTATATAAGGAAAACAGCACCACTACCAAACTAAGGGTGGTATTTAATGCTGCTAAACGGAATGATGTCGGTGTTTCCTTAAATGATTGCATGCATATAGGACTGAAACTGCAGAATGACTTGTGGACTATAGTCTTGAAATGGCGAAAACATAAAATTGTTTTCACTGGGGACATCGCGAAGATGTACCGCCAGATATGGCTGAACAAGCAAGATACAGATTTATTGAGAATTCTGTGGAAAACTGATTCATCTGAACAGCCTAATATCTACCGATTGCTAACCGTAACATACGGTACAAATTGCGCGCCATACCTTGCGATAAAGGTACTTCATAGTTTAGCCAAATCCGAAGAAGTTAATTATCCTGTTGCTGCTGCAACAGTGTTGAATGATTTTTATGTGGATGACGTTCTTTCAGGCGGTGATACTGAAGAGGAAGTCACAAAAAATCGTCTTGAACTACAAACTTTATTACACTCTGCAGGATTTACGTTACGCAAATTTCATTCTAATTCTTGGAAAGTCTTACAAAATATCGAACCATCTGATCGTGGTGAGGGCGACACATATAATTTAGATCCAATAGAAAAAACGACAGCTTTGGGTATCGGTTGGCTGCCTAAAACCGACGATTTTTGTTACAAGGTGTCGTTATATTACACTATCCAACATTTTTCGAAACGACAGATGTTATCTGATGTTTCTAAGCTGTTTGACCCACTTGGATTATTAGCTCCAGTCATAATACGCGGTAAGATCTTTCTACAACAACTTTGGCTTACAGGTCTCCAGTGGGACGACCCTTTACCTGACAAATTACTACAAAAGTGGAAGGCGTTTCGTACTGAATTGCAACAGTTAAGTACATTAAGAATTCCAAGGTGGATAGGTGTTCGAAGTTCACATCAACGCTGTGAAATTCATATATTTGCTGATGCCTCGAGCACTGCATATGCAGCTGTTGCGTACCTTCGAATTTCATCGGAGGAGGCAATCCGTACAACTCTACTAACGGCGAAAACGAAGGTGGCACCTCTGAAAAAGTTAACGATTCCTCGACTCGAGCTATGTGCTGCCTTTTTAGGCACAAAGCTGTTGTATAAGGTAAAAGAAGCTCTAAAAATTGATATCGTTAATACAACACTATGGTCAGACTCCAACACAGTTCTTTGTTGGATACGTACGGATCCTGGTAAATTAAAAGAATTTATTGCCAATCGAGTAATAAAAATTCAGCAGTATAGTACAGCAAGCGAATGGCGTTATGTTCCAAGTATGGATAATCCTGCCGATCAAGCTTCGAGGGGTCTTCCAATAGAACAGTTTCTTAATCACAGACTCTGGTGGCATGGGCCTCAATGGTTGGAGTCGCATGAGTGTAACTGGCCAAAAATGCCCGAACTCAATATGGCCATCATTCCAGAAATAAAATCTAAGCAATTGTTAACAACAAACGTCAATAATATAACTTTTGAAGACCAATTACTAAGGCGTTATTCGAATTTAGAGAAACTACTTGCTGTGGGGGCATGGTGCAAACATTTTATACACAACTCACGACATACTCACAAGGTAACATCAAAAAATTTGTCATGGCATGAGCGTAATGCTATACTACGTCAATCATCAAACCAGCTTTGCTAATGAGATGAGCTCGATTCAAAAGGGTGAAGCCATTTCAAAAAAGAGCAAAATTTGGAAATTGCGCCCTATAAAAGATTCTAATGGTATGTTGAGACTCGGAGGTCGTTTGATAAATACTAACATAAGTTTCAATGAGAGATGTCCGCTCATATTGCCGAAAAACAACGCACTATCAAATTTAATCATCGCTCAAGCACATGAGAGGACTTTACATGGGGGTGTCCAAGTAACTTTGCAGTACATTCGTCAAAAATATTGGGTTATCGATGGCAGACCATCCGTAAAAAAAATTATTAAAAACTGCGTTATCTGTTTCCGCCAAACATGCGTACCATCAACGCAGTTAATGGGGAATCTGCCATCTGAACGGTGCAACACAGCAATGCCATTTCTGAATGTAGGGGTGGACTACGCCGGTCCTTTTCATATTCGTACCACTAAAGGCAGGGGCTATCGAAGTTATAAAGGATATGTGGCATTGTTTATTTGCTTGGCTACCCGTGCTATCCACTTGGAGCTGGTCAGCGATATGACAACTGAATCATTTATCGCGGCTTTGAAAAGATTCACCGCCTGTAGAGGTATATGCTCCAACTTATTCAGTGATTGAGGTACAACATTTGTTGGCGCAGACACACTATTGAAATCTGAACTGCAAGCCTTTAATGCACAACTTGATGCAGCCTCTGTTTACGCAGCAAAATGTGGAATTCAATGGCATTTCATTCCACCAGCTGTCCCTAATTTTGGTGGAATTTGGGAAGCCGGGGTGAAATGCATGAAATATCATCTGAAAAGATCTGTCAACACTTCTACATTGACATTCGAAGAATTGTACACGTTATTAAAACAAGTGGAGGCTTGTTTAAACTCACGGCCATTAACGGTTGCAACCGATGATCCATCCGATCTTTGTCCCATAACCCCAGCTCACTTCCTGATAGGTAGAGCTATTTTAACAGTACCTGAGGCCAGTGTTTTAGATGCAAAACCCAAGTTAACTAATCGGTGGAAGCTTTTGCGACAAATGCAACAGACATTTTGGCGTAGATGGTTGGTTGAGTATTTGCAACAACTGCAAACGCGTACGAAGTGGTGCACGGTACAAAAAAATGTGGAGTTAGGTCAAATTGTGCTAATAAGAGACGACAATGCTCCACCAGCTCGATGGTTATTGGGCCGGATTACTGCTGTTCATCCTGGTACTGATGGACTGGTCCGAGTGGTTAGTATTAAAACTGCCTCTTCTGAAATACGACGCCCAATTAGTAAGATATCGCCACTTCCCATCGATGGGTCTAGCCGAGATGACGATTCCACCGGTGAAGCTGATACTGTGGATGACGGGGTTCCCAATGGTGGGCGGCACGAATGATTTAAGATAATAGTGCCAGTTCGTCTTCGTTCAAAGACGAGGTGGGCGGTATGTTGAGAATTTTATCGCTTTATCGGTAGCCCTTCAAAAATATAAATCATCTGGCAACCTGTTCTGCTGTCTCTAGTTAAAATATAAAAACAAAGAAGAACAACGAATTGACGTGTGGAGCATATTCGAGCATACTTACTAGAATTAATTAAAATCGTATTTTCTAATCATCTTAATAAAAATTATCATTTAAATAAAATTGAAAATCTGGAACACATATTAGTTATCGATTACTTTTACGTACTGAGTGTCATCTCCGCTAAATCTGTATTATTTACTTTGTGTGCATTACATATTTTTAAACAATAAAATGGAAGAAAATTTAATAAATTAAATATACAAACTCGACTAACTCCACAAATTCTTTTAAAAACTCGATTTTAGTCTCCATTTTTTCTTTATAAGTATTTATAAGCAAACGCACACAGCTGATCAAAACAATAAATAAAATGGCGCATGAAAAGCAGTGCATGTAACTCAACGCGAACAAAGTATAGAATGAAACAAGAGAATGAAACGCGTGTGAAGCATTACGCGCAAAAAGCGAGTTATGGACCTCTACCACAAAGTACACAGAGATGTCACGAGACGGAAGATAAAAGCGAATTCTGGACGTCTCGTTCACACAGTACCCGTGTCTTCTTTAAGCTTCTTTTGTAGTTGCGTTGATTTAATGTTTTTGCAATTTATACTTTGTGTCCTTATTCGCTATGCGATTTTTGAAATTAAAAGATTAATATAAATATTTATGAATGAAAAAGCTTAAAGTTAAATCAGAAATTATCTGAAAACAAATCTTAATCACTTTTCAATACTAATAATCATTTTCACACTCTGTTTTTTTAATTCAAGACAAAAAATTCCTTAGTTTAATTTTGTACAATGTTCACTTGTTGAAATGTATTTTCGTTTTATTCTTTGTGGTCTCATTCGCTATATACTTTTTGAAAGTAAATGGTAAAAATTAATATTTATTAATGAAAATGCTTAAAATGAAGTCTGTAATTATTTGGAAACTAATACCTGATTTACATTAAGCATTTTTTCATGAAATTAGTTGCATGAAAATTTTTTATTTGTCAATAGGAGGCCTGGAGGAGCAACTTATATCAAAAAGTTGTCAAAAATACATCAGAGATTCATTCTACGCTATTTTTTATATAATATTCTCTTTTATAGCGCTGCAATAAGCAAATAGAAAAAGTTGCGTGCAACAAAATTCATGAAATTTCATGAAAAAATGCTTAATGTAAATCAGGTATAATTTTAATCACTTTTTTACCACTAATAACCTTTTACACATTGTTTTTTTTAATTTAACACTTCAAAAACTTTCATTTAAATTTGTAAAAACTAGATATACCAAACGGACGACACACTCGTCCGTATTCTAGAAACAAAATGTAAATAATTTTATTAAGATTCAAAGAAAATGTATCTAAACTTCATAAAAGATTTATTAAAACAAAGCCACACACATACTTACATACATATGCAACCATAATTAAATAATACATGAAATTAAAAAACATCAACAAAATCCCTTCAACGAAGCTAATTCAATTTATTCAACTCTCTTCCTTCAAGTATTATGGCTTTCATACAACAACAAATAAGAGAAAAACCATTGTTAGATCAAGAGAAATACTACACACACACACACTCATGTTTTGTTTCTTTTTTTACTTGTAAGCTAATAAATGCGTGTGTAATATGTGTGCATGTAGTAGTAGCAACTTTAAACGCTTATAGCTCCCAAAATACTAAACCGATTTCAATAAAATATAGATTCTGCACATCTGTACAAAAAAATCCTTTAAAACCATATAAATCTTTTTAAAATCGGTGCAGTGGTACCAGCGTAAAAGGGATTACAAAAGACATGTTCGCCTATTAATTATATAGATGTTCTTTTGTTCATTTCACGAAGTACACATTTTCTCTTGTTTGTTTTGATTATATTGTTAACAACTTAATAACAAATATACTACAGTTGTCCCTTTCTCGCCGTACCCGTGTCATAGCTGATTTTAGCTTTTTTCATCACTCACTTTCTTCACCTCTGTATACTTTTGCCTCTACCTTAACGCATTGAACGCGTGTTATGTACATCCACCTTAAGATTTTCTGACAACCGTGTGAACTGACAAGGAATATTGTGCTGGCAATTTACGATTGCCAGTACATTGTCAACACATGGCCAGATCTGACAATATTGTAAGATCTGACAATAGTTTGTACATAGCTAAACACATAATTTTCTTATTTCACTAATTTTTAAGTTAAAAACTAGGGATAAGTTGTGTGTAAATGAAAAACTTTGAAGTTGTGTTCTGGAAAACTATTTTTTTCGAGTTATGACGTTATTTTAGTAAATGAGCGATATGTTTTCAAAACATAGTAAAAACATCTTAAAACAAAAAACCGAGTTTAGTACTATTGGGGTCAAATAAGTACAATTTTAAATCCTAATTGGTACGAAATTAGTTTTTTCATTTATCATCCCTGGTAAACATAGACTAACATTATTCCGCGGTGGTAAAAATCACAATATTATTATTATTATTAGTCTATGGTAAAAATTGTGCAGTAAAGTGGAGAATACTACGATGCCTTTAACAGCCGAAAACGCTGCTCAGCAAATACAGGTGTGGAGTTTGGTTTTAAATTTAGTGTATCAAAACTACATACATACATAATAAATTAGGATTAAATAAAGTTTAATGCCAACCGTCCAAAATAAAAGAAAAAGTATCGTATTCCATAGAAAAAAAATAAACAAAAACGTTGGCGGCGAGGCTTAGTTTCCGACCTATGGGCCTCTGAAATTCTAGTACAAAATTGGGCTTAAATCAAGTTTAGGGGAACCTCCCAGAAATTTAAAAACAGTATCCTATCCTATAGAAAATTAAAAAAGTTATGGGCTTCTGAAATTCTAGTACAATATTGTGTTTATACGGTGTTTTCCAACGAATATGACCAATATTGGTATCATCTTAAAGCTTTTGATGAAGTGGTAAAAATAAACTTTGTCGGCCATGCAGGAAAACGTTATTAAGCAGCAAAACTTTGCAAGGCAGAAAATCTTTGCTAGGCTGAGCCGTCTCTGGAAACACCATGGTGGAGAAAATGCTTAAGTCCGGCCGAAGGCAGGCAATGCACCACAACGTTATTAGGAAAGAAAAATGCAAGGCAGAAAATTTTTATTAGGCTGCGCCGTCTCGGGAAACACCATGGTGGAAAAAATCCTTAAGCCGGGCCGAAGGCCGGCAATGCAGGAAAACGTTTATTAGGCAAGAAAACTTTGCAAGCAGAAAATCTTTACTAGGCTGCGCCGTCTAGGGAAACACCATAATCATATATTAAATTATAATTTTAATTACAATTTCAGAGGCCCATAACTCAAATAATAATATTTCTTATTTTTCAATTTTCTATAAAATCTACTTTTTTTTCAATTTTTGGGATACCAATATTGGCCATATTCGTTGGAAAACGCCGTATAATCACAATATTGTACTAGAATTTCAGAGGTCCATAACTCGGAATCTAACAGTGCTATTCTCGGAACAGTTATAACAAAATTTTTGTAATAATAAAAACATTTGTGACAATAATCAACAAAAAGCTATTCTGGAATTCAAATAAAAGCTCTTTGTATTAATTGATAATAATAGTTATGTATAGAAAGGCACATAATAATAATTTATTCTAAAAACTCAACAAAAAACGTAATTTTTCCCATAAATATGGAAGAGTACCTATATTTTTACGGTCTAATTCATAAATGATTATTAACAGTTCAATAACACATTAATAGTCAAAAGTCGCTAAATGTGTATTCATAAATGATTAATAGCCTATTAGACGTTTAATAAACGTTTCATAACTCAGAGATTTTTAATGTAGCCTCCATGCTACTTTAAGCGATTGATAAACAATTATAAATATTATTTTCTTGATTTTTTTATCCCTTATGTGAGATTTTCTGTGGTTTCTCACTTTTATTTATTTATTTATTTAGTACATATTATACAAAGTAAATTTGTATAATATGGTGTTGCACAAGTATGGGCGGAGTAACTAGACCATATGCCCAAGATGGTATAACAGTATTTTAAAAGTTTTTGTGACTGACTGTACACGACCTATGCCTTCACATAGGAAGTAGCAACGTGGTTGTTAAAGAAATTCCACAAAAAACCGCAAGATTATACGGTTATCCGTGGCAGATCAGTCAACCAGTGCGAGCGAGACGAAAAACTCTCGAAGGCCAAACAACACGCACAAGCCTGACCGCACTTAAGAAATAATTACGATGACGCGAGAGATGTTCCTCAACCCAGAGCTGCTTTACGACTGTTCTCACTTTTATGTTTCTTGCTTATTCTTAAGGCAGAATTAAGGCCCAACTATAATATGAATAAGCTGGCTTAAGCTAATGTCAGAATTGAACGATAAGTCTGTCAAATGCTTAAACAATTCAGATGTGACTTTTAGGTGGCCACAATGTACTTACATGCACTTAAGTATTCTTTAGCCACAGCTGCACATCTAGGTATTGTCAATAATTTTGTATTAATTTTATTTCTTCTCATAACTCATAAATGAATGCAATTCAATCAAACTAACTTGAAAGAATGTCCTAATCTATTAAAAATTCACATATAAATATATCCATCACCTTATTACTTGTTTTATTTGTTTTGCCTACTAAAAAGTACAACAGTGAATATACATAAGTAAATACATGTGTATGTGTGTATATGTGTATTGTAAAACAAACAATGAAAATAAAAGTTTTGCTTTATTTTCCGAGTTTAAAATAAGAAACAATAAAAAAATATTTAAAATCAATGCATATTTCCTGCTGCTGCTTGTTTGAGTTTAAAAAATGCACAAACAGTTCTTTCCTTACGGAATGTGCGTTCAGTTTGGCACTTTACTTAAGCAAATGACATTTGACGAAACTTGACGAAAAGTTTGTTAAGTACATTATAGTTTGCCACATACGTTTTATATATAGCCGCACAGTTGCTAAAGCTAGCTTATTCATATTATAGTTGGGCCTTTAGTTTGTACGTGCTGTTCTGTTCTGAATCAGCTGTTTTGTTTCTGTTGAGTTGAAAATCTGTATGTGTGGTTAGTTTTTACTTTTTTGTTCTGTTCTGTTGCGGACGAATTTATAGAAACTAGAATTCAACGTTAAGTGACATCCAAAAGTGTGTATGTATTAGTGTGTTGTGATATTTTGTGTACAAGTGTAATCAATTCTGCAGGTTGCCAGCTGATTTTTTTCACAGACAAAGTAATTGCAAAATATTTTATACAGAAAGGAACGGCACAGAACAGCAACAGAAAGTAAAGACTAATGAAGCCTTTATGCATGTCTCCTGAATAATGTTCTTGGGCGAATGTATTAATTTCAGTGATGCCAACTTTTTTGGCTCTAAAAGCACATCAGAATTTAAAAAAAGCACTAAAAAGCGTAATTTTGAGATCTAAAAAGCGTAAAAAGCACTAATGTGAAAAACGAGTGCAATTTAACAATGTTTTCTAAGCTATTCTCTATTTCGGCAATATTATCAACATCTTTAATGAAATATATCAGACGAAAAAGGTATGATTTACACAGAAAAAATAAATACAAAGTTTTTTATTAAAGTAATTTTAAAATTACACAAATTTCTTAAAAGCACTACTTAGTGCTTTTTGTTAGTTTGGCACTAACGCTAAAAAATTGGCGTTTCTAGTCTTCAAAAAGCACTAAAATAGTGCCAAAAGCACCAAATTGACATCGCTGATTAATTTATGTAAGTTGGTACATGTACAAAAAGAAAAATACATACATATAAACATCTTTGAAAATTAAAGAAATCCCATTCATTGGCAAAAAGAAAAATAGAATTATAAACATAAGGGCATATGTAAGTACAAGCATACGTATGTTTGTATGGTACTGCATGCTTACATAGCGTCTATACCTGATATTAAATCTGATATAATATGAGAGAGAACGTCAGCAGAATGAGAAGAAAAATATATTTATATTAATATTAATATCTATGTAGGGAAAAACGTACACTTGTAAATATCATAATATTTCATAATTATCAGGCAGCCGTGCAGTGAACATCTTTGTTTATTTGAATAGTAATGTGTATTTCATAAAAATTTTGCGATTTCCTTAATACATCGTGTATAATTAAAGCATTTCATCACTTTTTTTTATCAAAAAATATTCATTTTCATTTAAATTCACAAAATTCTCTTCTCGTATCTATGGATGTGTGTGTTTTTTGACACTTGATATCATAATATTGTTTTCTAAATATATATTACGAAAACAATATTATAATATCTGATATAATATTAATATAATACTAATATTGCAGTCCACACGTAATATAATTCGCTCTGCTATGAAATTTGACGTTTGCTGATAGAAATATATTTGATATTATATCAGGTATAGACGCTATGTTACATATGTATGTATGTATGTAGGTACAATAACATTTTAAAATTAAAACAAAATAGTGGTGCATAATCGACCGCTATAAAATGGGTATTTGCCTACCTCTGTACTCAGCCGAATATAAATGTGTTTATATACAATTTTTTGTAACATATAAATTTTTTTTGGTTTATTTATTAATAACAAGTGAAACGCCTACTTTTTAAGTTATTTTTTAATAACATTATGCGTAATGATTTACTTTTTTTCGACTCAAACAGACTACCTAGATAATCGATTCTTCGTTGTATGCATTACTAAACATAAAATGAGAGCGAAAGTAGCATGATGTTGCCAACATAACATTACAAAAGAAGCAAAATCGTTTAATAGTTAATTCACTGATATTAATCAGTTATGAATACAAATTTTTATTATAGCTTAATAAAGCAAAATCTGTTTCATAAGTAATGTACAGATTAAAGCTGAAATAAGGAATTTTTATGAATTAGACCGTTGGTGTCCAGTACAAATAATTCATATACATGGCATCAAGGCAAATTCATATAAGGTATACTCACGTCAAATTTTTGAATTCGCTTTTAGTATTTTATATACTTGGGATGCCAAAAAATGCTGTTGTGTTTTAGAAAAAAAAAGTATTTTTTGAGCGTTTTGTTATAAAAATCAATAAACAGAAAAATAAAGATAAAGAAACTTAAAAAAAGTATTTTACGTGTCCCCCAAACTATAGTGTTACTTTCCGGAATTGTATTAAGTTGGTATGGGTATTCAAAATATGCTGAAGAAGCCTGAGGAATAAGTTAATTTGTACCGAGTATGAACAGCCGCCTGCAACGATTCTATCCTTGTTGGTTTTAAAACAATTGAAAGCTTCGATACTTTTTGTTATACCTTTTAATAAGGGTCTAAGTGGGTGCAAATCGCTAAGCAGATATTTTGTAAATCCCTCTATGCAATGGTTGTGGTTTTAAGTCAATGGTCACCAAGAAGAGAAAACGCTTAAAAGCAGAACAGCACTAATACATGAGTGCTGTTCCACTGAAAAAAAAACGCTTTTGTAAATGTTTAATTGGGTATATGAAAAATATTTTATGGGTTAATTTTATATGAATGAACGTTTGTATGTAGTGGTGCCTAAGACTATGTACTAGTTTTTTTTTTCAATTTCTGGATACATACTCGGCACTCAGCAACTACAAAAATATTTAAGCCAAATAAAAACTTATTTTTTAACTCTATATTCCATATATTTTGTATATTTTTTATAGCAATAAAAAGTGCTGTTTAAAAAGATTTCAATTAGATAATTTATTTACATAAATAATATAGAAAAAAGAAATTAAATCATTTTGGTGGTATTTGAATATTCTCGGTGTATTTTTTTCATAAAAAATGCGACAGAAATCTGCTCTTTTTGTGTGTTTTATGCTCTTGCTTTAGATTTTTGTTAGTAGTTGTGCTGTGTACGTATGCAAAGCAGAATGCTAGCAGAGCCCTCAGGGCAATGGGATGGTGGACTATGTTTTAAGTACACCAGGCAGAGAAATGGAACGTTAATCTATAAGTATGTACACAAAGGCAAAAAGTATCTGATTATATGTATGTGTACATAAATAAATGTATTATGCATTTTCAGTGTTTTAGGTTGCATAATGTATGGCCTGTAAAATGGGAACAAACTTTGCAATTTCGGTTATGGAGAAAGTTGATGCAAAATCATTACCATATAGAGGCCGTTTAGATGAAGGGAGGCCTCGCTGCGACACGTCGCCTGCGAGTCTTGTTCTCAGGCGAGAAGTGAGGAGAAGCTTGTGGGGTAGCAAAAGTCGCACGTACTGGGAATTGAAGCGACAATTTTATCTCTTCTCTCACAAGTTTTTTTCTCGTGTTTTTTGTTTGCTATGTACAAACAGTGTTCAGTTAGACCCATTTTTTATAACATGCATCAAAGAAACAGTTACAATATAAAAATTATAAACAAATAAAGTAAGGAGAGAAAAGGAATTATTGTATTTTGGTGGTAAATTAAAAAAAAGTATGTGGACATATTCTACATTTCTCAAACTAACAATTAGTTCCTTTACGGCAACACTGCTACGAATGAACGAATAAAAAGCATTGAACAAATTAATATCAAAAAGTCGCCTGACTATTGCGACAAAAAGTCTTCATGTAAACGCGCGTGGATTTAAGAAGGTACTCCAAAAGAGAACGTAAGCGTTGTGGCAGCGACGCCTCCCTTCATCTAAATGGGCTCATAGATGCTGAATATAGTACATATACATACATACATATGTATGTACATATATAGTTTTAAAAGTGCTTTTTTAATAAAATTCTCTTATGTCTAACACAGAAATATTTTAGTGTAAAGGCTCCGTTACCCGACTGTAGAAATTGCAGATGTAAGGTAAATGTAAATGTAAACGTTTGAGCGCTTATAGAATACTTAAAAACGTGTCATGTGTTTTCGACACAAAAAAAAACTTCTTTGTGCACACACACATACATACTAATTGCATTGTGCCCAGCAAACACGCATTTTTGATTTTAAATTGCGAGTTATTTGAAGTCAAACGCGAAAGTTCATATAGTTATGTATAATATTTAAATTCATGAAATTAATTTTGATTGAAATTTACATACATATGTATGTAATAGAACTTATAAGTAAATAATATATAAAATAGTAATGATTTAATTAATCCAAGATTTTTTAATAATTTCGCTGAAACTATTTTAATTTACATTATAATGCGTTTTTTATAGAATTACTCTATTCAGGCTTCCATGGTCATTCAAATTGATTCAAATGCAAATAAAAGACAATTTTATTTCATTTTTTATATCCGACGTTTCGTTGGGATTTTCCAACATCTTCAGGGATACTATTTTTATTGAAATCTGGTAACATTAATAAATAAAAGAACAAATTTTAATGCAATAACAACAATAATACTAAAACAATTAATGTTTTGCTTTAACTTACATATATTATCTTCTAATAAAATTTGCATTTAAGTTTTTAAAAATGTCATTTTACGCGACGTGACAACATACAATATAAAACACATAATTAAAAAATAATTGCAAAAATAATCAAAAAATTGTAAATATCACAGTGTAAAGCTTTTCTTAACGTTCTAATATCACAGTTGGAATTACACTAAAACTTAAATTAATACGATGCTATAAGTAGCATTAGTTTTGTCTTTGTCAGTCTTGTTGTTCATTGCTATGTCCATTTTTTGTTGAATACTTAAGGTTTCCAAAGTGTATCTTTTGTTATAATTATTTCCTCTCTTTGTGCAGTATTTTCACATTTTCCAGATCAGCTGTGTGAGAATAATCCAAACAATGTTGAGCTAATGCAGTAGATTGTCGTCCTTTTTTAATATCAGTTTCATGTTCAGCTACTCTTATGCCCAAGTTCCTTTTTGTTGTCCCGATGTAAACTTGTCCACAGCTTTCATGTACGTTGCCATTACATTTGATTTCATATACTACATTGCTTTGGTCTTTTTTATTTATTTTTGTTTTTAGATTTGTGAACAGTGTTTTTGTTGTTTTGTTTGGTTTGTGTGCAAATATAATTCCTTCTTAATTAATTATCTCTTTTATTTTATTATTCTCAGTGAGCTTTGGAATATACGATAAGCTTACATATTTAGTGTTGCCAGATGTTGTTTTCGTGTTATTATTTTTTGTTTCATTATGTATTGATTTTTCTATAAGGCTATTGATCAAGTATGTCGGATAATTATTGTTTCTAAGTATTTCTATGATTATTTTAATATTTTTATCTTTGAATTTGTTATGACTTATATGTAACACTTTATTAATAAAGTTTGAAATTGTATTTATCTTGTGTTTAATTGGCTGTGTTGAATTATAATTTATTATTCTGCCTGACGATATTTGTTTCATGTACCAATCTGTTATAATTCTGTTCTTGTGTCTAATTATTCTCATGTCAAGGTAAGGCAGCGAATTGTTTATTTCCTTTTCAATTGTAAATTTTATTTTGTTGTGATAATTGTTAAAGGCCTCCATTATGATTTTTTCGTCCTTTCTTTTTACAATGGCAAATAAGTCATCTAAAGGGTGTTTTTTATTGAGGTATAGAACTTTAAGTTGGCATCACTTTTTTAACTGGCGGCCATTTTGTCAGCTGTCAAGTGATTAATATTTAGTTTGGTTTGCCATTTCATTATGAACAGGTTGACAAAAGAACAACGCTTGCAAATCGTGCAAATTTATTTCGAAAATAATGGTTCAGTTCGCGAAGTTTACCGCAAGCTCCGTCCATTTTATGGTCGACATAATCGTCCATCAGAGCAATTAATTCGGTTAACCATGGATCGTTTTCGCACTACGTTTACTCTATGTGATGATACGCATCCGCAGAGACGTCGAACAGTGCGCACCAAGAAACAATTGCCGCTGTAGAGCAAAGTGTTGAAGAGGACCCGAATGAATCGATTCGCCACCGTGCACAGCAATTGGAGCCGACTAACCGACTATTTTGTTCCCGAATTGGATGGCATGAACGTGGATGAGTTGTGGTTCCAACAAGACGGCGCTACATGCCACACAGCGCACGTCACAATCAATTTATTGAAGGAAACATTCGATGAGCGCATAATTTCGCGGAATGGACCTGTCAATTGGCCACCAAGATCGTGTGATTTGACACCATTGGATTATTTTCTTTGGGGATATGTGAAGTCGCTCGTCTACGCCAACAAACCAGAAACGTTAGGGGACTTGGAAGTCAACATTCGTGGCGTTATTGCCAACATACGGCCCCATATGCTCGAAAAAGTGGTTGAAAATTGGACCTGTAGAATTGGCTTTATTCGAGCCAGCCGCGGCGGCCACATGCCCAAAATCATATTTAAATATTAATGGCATAAAATTATCCTTCCAATACAGCCAAATTGATGGACATTAAAACGATTTTCTTGTGTTTTATTTCAATTCAAAGTTATATACCTCTTAAAAAAACACCCTATACATATTTTGTTAATAGTTTGATTTCTATATTTTTATCCCTTAGTTCATTCGTTGTTTTATCTAAAAGAGTATCTAACACAATGTCGGCAATAGTTGGAGATAGAGGGTTTCCCATTGGCATTCCATATGTTTGATTATATATTGTGCCTTCATATATGAAATAATTGTTTTCGTTTAAACAAAATTGTAGCAGTTTTAAAAATTGTGTTTTTGGTATTTTGGTGTGATTTTTTAAAATTTCCCATTTCTCCATAATATTTCTTATAGCTAAATGTATCGGTATGTTAGTAAATAACGATACCACGTCCAATGATACAAAGATTTCGTCATCGTCCAAAATAATATCTTCTAATCTTGTTTTAAGCTCTATTGAATTTTTTATGTTAAACTTTGTTGATATCACATTCTTCAAAATAACTCCCATATATTTAGACAGATTGTAGCATGGTACTTCCATAGACGATGATATTGGCCGTAAACAACGGCCATATATGAAGACACCAAACGACTATTACGTAGACATAAGGAAAATATAGTTATACTTAAATCTGATAAAGGAAATAAAACTGTGATTATGTATAGAGATGATTATAAGAGAGGGATGAACAAACTTCTAGAAAATAAAACAACGTATAAAGCACTACGTACAGACCCCACACAGAATCTCCAGCGAAAAAACAACAAATTAATAATGGATCTTTACAAACAAGAATATATTACCCAATTTGAAAAATCTAAACTGTTTTCGGATCACGCTACAGCACCGAGACTATACGGCTTGCCCAAGATCCACAAGCCAGACGTGCCTTTACGGCCAATATCATCGTCTATGGAAGTACCATGCTACAATCTGTCTAAATATATGGGAGTTATTTTGAAGAATGTGATATCAACAAAGTTTAACATAAAAAATTCAATAGAGCTTAAAATAAGATTAGAAGATATTATTTTGGACGATGACGAAATCTGTGTATCATTGGACGTGGTATCGTTATTTACTAACATACCGATACATTTAGCTATAAGAAATATTATGGAGAAATGGGAAATTTTAAAAAATCACACCAAAATACCAAAAACACAATTTTTAAAACTGCTACAATTTTGTTTAAACGAAAACAATTATTTCATATATGAAGGCACAATATATAATCAAACATATGGAATGCCAATGGGAAACCCTCTATCTCCAACTATTGCCGACATTGTGTTAGATACTCTTTTAGATAAAACAACGAATGAACTAAGGGATAAAAATATAGAAATCAAACTATTAACAAAATATGTAGATGACTTATTTGCCATTGTAAAAAGAAAGGACGAAAAAATCATAATGGAGGCCTTTAACAATTATCACAACAAAATAAAATTTACAACTGAAAAGGAAATAAACAATTCGCTGCCTTACCTTGACATGAGAATAATTAGACACAAGAACAGAATTATAACAGATTGGTACATGAAACAAATATCGTCAGGCAGAATAATAAATTATAATTCAACACAGCCAATTAAACACAAGATAAATACAATTTAAAACTTTATTAATAAAGTGTTACATATAAGTCATAACAAATTCAAAGATAAAAATATTAAAATAATCATAGAAATACTTAGAAACAATAATTATCCGACATACTTGATCAATAGCCTTATAGAAAAATCAATACATAATGAAACAAAAAATAATAACACGAAAACAACATCTGGCAACACTAAATATGTAAGCTTATCGTATATTCCAAAGCTCACTGAGAATAATAAAATAAAAGAGATAATTAATTAAGAAGGAATTATATTTGCACACAAACCAAACAAAACAACAAAAACACTGTTCACAAATCTAAAAACAAAAATAAATAAAAAAGACCAAAGCAATGTAGTATATGAAATCAAATGTAATGGCAACGTACATGAAAGCTGTGGACAAGTTTACATCGGGACAACAAAAAGGAACTTGGGCATAAGAGTAGCTGAACATGAAACTGATATTAAAAAAGGACGACAATCTACTGCATTAGCTCAACATTGTTTGGATTATTCTCACACAGCTGATCTGGAAAATGTGAAAATACTGCACAAAGAGAGGAAATATAACAAAAGATACACTTTGGAAACCTTAAGTATTCAACAAAAAATGGACATAGCAATGAACAACAAGACTGACAAAGACAAAACTAATGCTACTTATAGCATCGTATTAATTTAAGTTTTAGTGTAATTCCAACTGTGATATTAGAACGTTAAGAAAAGCTTTACACTGTGATATTTACAATTTTTTGATTATTTTTGCAATTATTTTTAAATTATGTGTTTTATATTGTATGTTGTCACGTCGCGTAAAATGACATTTTTAAAAACTTAAATGCAAATTTTATTAGAAGATAGTATATGTAAGTTAAAGCAAAACATTAATTGTTTTAGTATTATTGTTGTTATTGCATTAAAATTTGTTCTTTTATTTATTAATGTTACCAGATTTCAATAAAAATAGTATCCCTGAAGATGTTGGAAAATCCCAACGAAACGTCGGATATAAAAAATGAAATAAAATTGTCTTTTATTTGCATTTGAATCAATTTGAATGACCTTGGAAGCCTGAATAGAGTAATTCTATAAAAACGCATTATAATTTAAACAAAAAGGTCGAACAATTATTTATATATATATACATTTTAATTTACGTTCTTTTGATGGCAAGATTTAGCCTGTTGGAAAAAACTAATTGAGTTTTTGAAATAACACCTTTTAGAACAAAAATGCGCCTAGAGGTTTTGAAAATTATTATTATTATTTTATTTAAATGAACTCAATTCTAATAATTTTAATAGCAGCTGTAACGCTCAACCGTAATATTTGTCATTGTACATTACCAGAACAGATTTTGAGCAACTTCATCGTAAAGCCTAAGTATTTAGCTCTTTAATTTCCAAGAATGTGTATGCTTGCAGTAGCACCTCAATAAAATCTTTACTTTCTCGTTTTAACCTTTTCTTATTAATGTTCGTACCTACTCATAATAATTTAGTTTTATTTACAAACAATATACATATGTATATTTTTTAACAAAAATACGTACACATGTACATATACAGGACTTTTGGTTTGCTGGGTGTTTATCAGTATAAAAAAAATCATATAAAATGGAAAATGTTCGAACATTGATGAGAGTTCAACATCTTCACATTATTTTTGATTGCATGGAAAAAGTACCAAAATTATTTAAATGGTATCGAATCATTATTTTATACTTACAAACATTGTAATGACTTTGACATTTAGTGAAATTACAATTTAAGCTTCATACCCGTATATACATATTTACATTACAACGTATTATAATTATAAAAAATATTTATATTTTTATTATCATTATAATTATGATTATACGTACCTATTTTTATATTTACTGGTATTATTTTTTAAATAAAAATTGTTTTTTGTACGCTTGAATGTATGTTTGTACGCACATATGTATGTATATTTTAGAAATTCATGTATGTATGTACTAGTGTCCTGCACAAGAGTATTTATAAGACTTTTCAAGACATGAGAGATTTTTTCCAATGCTTAACTACAGCGAAATATTCTAAAAGAATCGCTAAGCAACACTGTTGGCAAGTAATTTTTTTCGGTGGTTTGTCTTGCCAACAGTGTTGTTTAGCGATTCTTTTAGAATATTTCGCTGTAGTTAAGCATTGGAAAAAATCTCTCATGTCTTGAAAAGTCTTATAAATACTCTTGTGCAGGACACTAGTATGTACATATACATATGTGTATGTATGTATATTAACAAAAAATAAACACATACGATTGGCAAACTCTAGTTGGATTTTATAAAAAAAACTTTTTTAGAAAACTAAATTTATTAAATATGCCATGTACGTATACAAATTAACCACTCAAAAGCTTAAATTATTAAAAGAAACAAAAGTACCAAATCAGGGCTATTGTGCCACACTCTCATTCAATATACATACATCCCATCACTGTCTACAAATGTCACGTAACGTCGTCATGAAATTCTATTTTCTGCAGGTTCAGACGTTACATTTACGTGCCATTTCAGTCAGGTAAGCGTTTGTATAGCTTTTCATGCAACAGATTCGATCAGCTGACACATTTACATTTACAGTTCTACATTTGCAATCGGGTAATTCTGCCTTAACTTAAAATCATTTTTTCGTAATTTTTGTTAGATAAATGTGAAGCAAACTTTATTTTTACAAATAAAAAATACAAGTGATGAACCAAATAATAAATTGTTATTTAAGTGCGAATGTCTAGCTTCTTCCATTACGCTGATACGATGCGCAAAAGCAGAACCTTAATATTTGTGGGAGTTCTTAACAATTCGTTTTAACACCCGTTTCCTGTTGAAAGGGAAGATAAGCTTATTACACACACAAACACAATTATTATTTTTAATTCCTTACGCGCATCCAGCACAGTCAAAATACAAAAATTACACAATTAATAAATAATTTCTTCTTTTTCACAATTTTGTGGTTTCAATTTAAATTTAAAAACAATATGTGTTGACAATATACATATGTATGTATGTATGTAAATAATTTTTGTCATCCCAAGTATACAAATGTACAAGAAGCAAAAATTAGTCACCTGAGCCGTCAAGGTCACCTGTTATTAATTCGCCTTGCATGGCATTTTGTTTTACTTGGGGGCCACACGTTCAATTTTTGACTTTCAATTCCATTCAATTTGCAATACACTCACACTTTTTTCACTAACACAATCAAACTTTTTAAATTGAAAACTAGATTGATTTCAAATTCACCTATCCATTTAAATGTCAATTTAGTTTTCAATTTGAACGGCTGGTCACAGCACACATTGATTGAAGCTACAAATTTGAGTTGTATCTTGGTCGGTGGCATTTAAAAAATGAAAATGATTATCAATTTGTGTCACAGCTATCAATTTCAAGCAATTTTGACACACAATATGTGTAATGAAATTGAAAGCTATTTATTGAACGTGTGGCTGCAGAGTGAGGAAATTAATATTTTTATTATTCATTAGATTGACATATCAAAAATTGAATTTAACCCTCTGTTACTCTGCAGTAGAGCTGTGTAGCTCATGAACGAACGGGTTAAATTGAACGAATCACTTAATTGAATGAACTGATCCGGTGATTTTACTGAACGCTTTTGGATCAGTAGCGTACCGCTCGATGTTTTCCTTCATTCAGTTTGTGTTTCAAGTCTTTTATGTCAAATTTGCTTTCGTTCATGTTTTCTATTTATGTTATGTCTTTTTGTTTGAGTTGAGTTTTTGTGTTTTAAAAGGTTTAGGTACGTGTATACTAAATTTTATTTAACATCGCTGTGGCACTGCCATCATTCTTTTTATAATTTGATTTAAAAGTCTTTTCACAAGAAGTATTTTTACTAGTGTTTTTTATAAAGTGTTTTTACAAAGTAAAGATGTTAGACCTTAACTGTATATATGTTTATACCTACATACATTTCATTACCTCAATCTAAACTGAATTTGTAGTGCTTGAGATATTTTTTTTGTTTCCGGTAAAATATTTTTGAGGACAAAATTTTAACTTAAACTTTAAGAAGTAACATTCAAACATTGATGCGCTTTTTATATATAAATAACGATAAAAGAGTTACAATGCTTTTATTAATTATCTGCAGAAAAAAAATTGTAAAACCAAACAAAAGTACCTTTCTTAATCTTAATATTAAAGTAAATATTAATATTAAGCCAAAATAAAATGTACAATATTCTACACCATTATAATTATATTTCAGAAATTTCTAAATATGTTTCAGAAGTTTCTAATTATCGTTCAGAAGTTTCTAATTATATTTCAGAAAATTCTATTTATATTTCAGAAATTTCTAAATATGTTTCAGAAGTTTCTAATTATAGTTCAGAAGCTTATAATTACACTTGAGAAGTTTCCAATTATGTTTCAGAATTTTCTAATTGCATTTCAGAAAATTCTAATTGCTTTTCAGAAATTTCTAATTGCTTTTCAGAAATTTCTAATTGCTTTTCAGAAATTTCTAACTGCATTTCCGAATTTTCAAATTACATTTCAGAAACTTCCAGTTGTATTTTAGAAGTTTCCATTTGTATTTCAGAAATTTCTAAATGTATTTCAGACTGTTATGTGGATATATTATTTTTGTGCACCTACATTTTATCAAATCTAATCATTTCTAAGTATTGTATGTTAAAATATTTTCAATAATATATATATATATATATATATATATATATATATATATATATACGTATATTGTGCGAAAACCAAGTAACCTATACTTGTTTTGAGAGTAATACAGTATTTTCCTTTCTTGATTTCTACATACACTATGTAAAAACACATAAATACATTTAACATTTCAAATCAGATTAATTGATTTGGTCAATACATATACATGTATGTATGTAAATTTTTACATATAAATGTATGTATGTACATAGTTCACAATAAAGTGGTATAATTCCTACACATATTGTTTATTTAAAAAAACCCCAAAATTTTATACAGAATAATATATATAAATATCTGAAATAAAAATGGAAAATTCTGAAATACAATTGGAAGTTTCTGAAATGTAATGTGAAAATACGGAAATGCAATTAGAAATTTCTAAAAAACAATTAGAAATTTCTGAAAAGCAATTTGAATTTTCTGAAATGCAATTAGAAAATTCTAAAACATAATTGGAAACTTCTGAAGTGTAACTAGAAACTTCTGAACTATAATTAGGAACTTCTGAAACATATTTAGAAATTTCTGAAATATAAATAGAATTTTCTGAAATATAATTAGAAACTTCTGAACGATAATTAGAAACTTCTGAAACATATTTAGAAATTTCTGAAATATAATTATAATGGTGTAGAATATTGTACATTTTATTTTGGCTTAATATTAATATTTACAGGCCATATTAAAGTACTAAAATTGAAACGTTGCAATATTGACACATTTTAAAACGCTATTGTGAACTCCCTAATTATTTTATCCAACGTTTCGCTGGCATTTTCCAGCTTATTCAGGGATAATTTTTATTAATCTGGCAACGATATGTAAATATAATAGTTTATAATCACTTTCTACATTAAATTATTTTTCAAAATATCGTCAAATTTTTTAAAAATCACAACACAAACGGTATAATTCATAAATGATTATTAAAAGTTCAATAACACATTAATATTCAAAAATCGCTAAATGTGTATTCATAAATGATTAATAGCCTATTAGACGTTTAATAAACGTTTCATAACTCAGAGATTTTTAATGTAGCCTCCATGCTACTTTAAGCGTTTGATAAACAATTATAAATAATATTTTCTTGACTTTTTTATCCCTTATGTGAGATTTTCTATGGTTTCTCACTTTTATGTTTTTGCTTATTCTTATACATGTCTCCTGAATAATGTTCTTGGGCAAATGTATTAATTTACGTAAGTTGGTACCTGTGTGTATGTATGCATAATTGTACAAAAAGAAAAACACATACATATAAACATCGTTGAAAATTAAAGAAATCCCATTCATTGGCAAAAAGAAAAATAGAATTATAAACATAAGGGCATATGTAAGTACAAGCATACGTATGTTTGTATGGTACTGCATGCTTACATAGCGTTATAGGTGAAACAAGTTTTTTCTTATTTTGGAGACTTTAAAAAGTTTGCTGAGGTATGTATAGCTTCTGAATTAGACCGTTTGAGAAAATGACAGTTACATTTTTTTAAAGGTATTTTAATTCTCTATCAATTGATAGAATGAATCATAGTGTTTCAGAAAATGACAGTTACTTTTTCTTAAAGCTATTTAAGTTTTCTAACAATCGGTAAAAAAAAAATTAATGCTACAGCAAATAGGTTTTGTTTTACAACTTAAAGAACAATTTTTTAATATTTTTGTGATTTTCAAAGGTTTGCTGGGCTATAACTTCTGAATGCAAGTATTTAGAAAAATTATCATTACCAATTCTTAAAGGAATTTGGATTCCCTATCGAATGGTACTAGTCGCTATATGGTACATCGAATATTTTTAATTTTATGGGCCAGCAAACTTTTTCCAGGGTGCTATTTTCAAGTGCTCTGTTCTTCTAGAGTATGGTAATGAAAAAAATGACAGCTGTGAAATTAGGGTCTACAGCTTTTTATGTACATAATTCAGTTTATTTTTTATTTTTATTAATTAATTACCCTTATTAAAGAGTTTGCAAAATGGTAAAATTTTTTTACATTTTATATGCAAAACAAAACAAATTGGCTCCTTTTTTGCAACTCTGTCTAAATTTTACCATTTTTCCAGAGTTTGCTTTCTTCACTTACTTTTGGCAGCAGGTGTCTGCAGGTCACAGTCAGGGGGCGAGGCCTATCGGCTAAGAACCGGCTTCGAGTCGCCGCCGATAAATATTGAGCACCATGAGCCGCTGAACCATTACAGCCATCCCTAAACAAAAGCGGCAAGCGTTTTTTAGCTGTCAAAAGTTCTCATGTCGACGCGGCAACGCTTCGCTATTGGGAAATCCGATTTTGACAATGCGTTTCACAATGAAGTTAGTTGTAAAAGAAAGCAATTGCCTTTTGTTTGCCATAATTCGCGTTACCATATGTGAAGATTTATCTTATTTTCGAAGGTTTTCGGGATGTTAAAAGGACTAAAGGTACGGTCACACTTGTCAAACATTTGCCCAAAAAAGTGTAACGAACAAATAGTAATGAAAAAGTTTTTATCCAGATACTTGCTTATCAAATTAAACAGTTTCGAACACAACTAATAGACAATGTTATAGAATCCAACAATATTTGCTACTCTTTAACTTGACAAACTTTTGTCTGAACTGAAAGATTTTTCATTAGCATTTAGTGGTTACGCTTTTTTGGGAAAATGTTTGACAAGTGTGACCGTAGCTTAAGATTTCTTTGTTAAAAATAAGATTTTGATGAATATGATATTTGGAATTCTTAGGCCCAATAATCGACTTCTCAATTAAGTGTCATTTAGCTAATAGCCACTTAATTTTAAGTTGCACTTAATTGCAGTTTCATTTTTTCAATCGTAAAATTAAATGATCACTTAAATACTATGAAAGTGTGGTAGCACTGTGAAATGTTTATAGTTCTAAAAGAAAACAGATGTTTAATGGAAATAAGAAAGAATGTTATCAACATGTGGAAAATTAAAACTGCATAAAAACACATTTTATGAAACCAAAAGACCATCAGAACGAATTTTTCTATTTATTTATTCCATGATATGATACTATGCATTGTATATGTTATATATTTATGAAAATTATACGAAATTATTTTTAATACGACCACATGATGTTCATGTACATGTTTTCAATAAACTAACACAAGCACAATAACATATTGTATGCTCGTAAGACTTAAGTGTGATTTAAATAGACAATGTTGGGCATTTAAATGGCTCTCAACTTTATACTGAAGAAATGAATTCGTTACTTAAGAGACACTTAAAGATAAATGACACAATTGGGAAGTAAATTATTGGGCCTTAGTATATTATTTAGTGTTAACGTCAACTTTAACTGACAGTTCTTCATATAAAACTTGCCGTTAAAGTCCTTGTTAGATTTAAATTGTACATTGTGAAAAGGGTCGTCATTCTGTTTATGAAAATTAAAATGTATAAGTGTTGAAAAAGATAAATAAAAACAATAGTGAATAAAAGAAATTCACAAAAATTTAATTTAATATATACATATTTCTCTTCAAAGTTGTAGATATTTGTAAAAAGCAAGATGCGTTGGCCGTGAAAATGTGTGAAGAGGGCTAAATACCTCCTAGGTTATTATGTGTTTGCTTATTTATATCTTTAATTTTAAATATTTTATTTACTTGTGTATTTTGAATGGACTTTTTAAAATTAAAAAAGCAAAAATTATATTTATATATACATATATTATTCTAGCTGAACCCGGCCAACGTTGTCGTACCCTCAATAATTAATTTTTTAATTCTATCACATTTTTCATTTGGCCCTTAATAATGTTATAGAAACTTTGTTCTACGCAATGATAAATATATCCTGCATGACTTTCGATCAAATGACCGGCCAATTGACTGATACTATTCTTGTAGGATTAGTTCATTTGAAGCAAAATAAATTTTTCCAGAATTTGAATTCAGTAAAATCAATGCATATTAATATATTTTGAGTAAAATCACTAAAAAAATTTTTAATGAGAAAAAGAGATTTTTGACTTGAAGGTTTTTGAGAAAAAAATATGGCAACGCTGACCATCATCCTTAATAGTATGTTTCCACCGGCATGATTTAGATAAATCATGATGATTTGTGCAAATCATGATAATTTATACAGGATTTACCATACATTTTGCATATGGATAAATCACCTCAAAGTAGTTTTTCGAACTCAATTTATATATGCAATCCTGCGTTGCTTTTAAAATTACAAACTCCTACTCTGGGTAATCCATCAATAGTGATTGACAGTTTCGAAAAAATTAGTTACATTAAGGAATATTTAATCAATATTAAATGTCAACTACGTGTGAATAAAATTCACATCACAAGCTGCTGCGCCCACCTTATAATAGTGGATACACACTTTGCAACGTGTTTACGCAACACGTTTATATTACATGCTGCATATTTTGATACAGACTATGCAACCCATAAACATCAAAACATTTTGATATTTTCGAAACTTCGAACGCAACTTCGAATGCAACCATAAACAAGACCACACACTATGCAACCGACAATGCAACCTGCCTGGTTGCATAAACACGTTACTAAGTCTGTGCCTACCATAAGGCACGTGCATAAATTTATTAGTACACATTATTTTTTGCAATTATCCAATTTTTATTTTTAGCTCAAAAGTTTAGTATCTTTGCTTGCATTTTAAAATAAAAAATACCTCCAATAGACTCTTGTTCTCTTTTTTTTTAACACGGAGAGAATTTCATAATATTTTGATTCTACAAAGTCGTAATACTTTGTATTACCATGTAAAGACACCTTTAATGTCATTCTTTCGAAACTGTCAATCACTATTGATGGATGACCCAGAGACGGACGGACGATATTGTTGTTTGTGATTTTGTTATTAATATTTGGTTACATAAATTTTGTTATTTAAATTAAAATAAAATAATAAATAATTTTGAAAAAATTAGCTATTTAGAAGATTTGGAAAACTTGCTTGTGTTATAGTATGTTTCCACCGACTTTAAATCAATTATGTTTAAGTAAATCAACTCAAGGTGTTTCCCCAAGGCTTTGAGTGATTTGTTGTTCGAATTTTCGAAAAACTGCAGCCTTTTAATTTTTTTACGACATAAAATGCAAAAGTATTTAGAGGATTTTTATTTGGGAGTTGAAATTTTTCACATATCTGAAAATTTTTTTGCAGAAACCGCATATTATGAATAATAACAATCTGGAAACTACTTACAATATCTATAGTTAAATGTGACAAATCGAAAAAACAATATATATGTATATAGAGGGTACACGTACATACATAAGGACCTTATTTTTAAAGTTGCTATATCAAATGTGAAATGAAAACCATAGACTACTTAATTAGACACGACACCGGCGAATTGAAGAAATTCGCTTTGCCACGATTATTTGATAGAGATAGCAAATATAACTATTTTCTATGCATTTCTCTGTCATATTATCGTGGTAAAATGACATTTAGTTATTTACAAAATAAAAATTTTCTTGGCAGGAATTGGCTCAAATTGGATAAAAAATGAATTTGCGCCAAAATCCTTGCCAAAGTTGGTAATTTGTGGACAAAATTTGGTAGATTATTTTGCCCACATATTACCAACAGTGAGAAAAGTGCACAAAACAAAACTGATAGTGAAAAAAACATGGATTACAAGGAGCATCACATAGCAAAAGTGAAAATGTAAGTATATATTTATTTTTTATTTTAGTTATTTTTAATCAATTTTAATAATTTATTCTTATTTTCCAGGAGGGCGAGATGTACTATTGGTTGTCCTGCAGGATAGAATGTGGATTTGTTCCCGACGAAGCCAACTAAGTAAGTAATTTAGTGAAAACTTCTGTCCAAAGTGAATTTTTTTAGTGAATTGTGGTTGGAATTTTGTACATTGGAAGGGACAAATATGTTTTTATCCAATGTACAAGTGCTCGGTTAACATGTAGTGCAGAAAAGATGTGTTCCGATCAATAAGATCCAAAATACGCTCGCTTGTTATTTTTAGTAGAAGGAGCTAAGTAATGTAAACTGCACGAGTAATGAGTACATGTAAAGTGAATTGAAAGTGTGGAATTTTGTACATTGGAAGGGACAATGATGTTCCTGTCCAATGTACACATTCTTTGGTTAACACGTCGCGGTGAAATTAAGTGCTTGGAGCAATTGGATTTAAAATTATTTCGCTTTGTGTTAGTTTTTTGCAAGTGCTTGACACAAATAACTAGTTTTTATGACTAATGTGTACAAATAAGTGAAGTGTTTGTATGGAATCATGTACATTGGAAAGGAAAATCATCTTGTCCAATGTACAATGACAATGACAATGATGTGTTCGGATCAATTGGAATCCAAATGTGTTCGCTTTGTGTTCTTTTTCACAAGTAGTTGGCAGAAATAAGACTAATGTGTTCCCATAAAGTGAATTGACAATGTGGAATTTTGTACATTGGAATGGACGATGATTGTCTTGTCCAATGTACAATAACACAAGTGTGTAAGTCGCGAGAAAAAGAAGTTTTCGAATCAATTGGAACGCAAATGTGTTCATTTCGTGTCCTACTTTAGAAGCACAAAACCAAAGCACTTTTTATTAAATAAAAAGCCCTTTTACGCGCTTCAGAACACTTTATAAAATAGATTCAACTTTTGTTTTATAGATATAAAACATTAGTTCTATAAATAAAAAGCCATTTTACTGCATGTTTTCCAAAAAGATTATTTTTTTAACTAAAAATACAATTTTATTAATTTTTTTTTTAAATTTAAATTTTATTTACATATGTGAACCTCAACAAGGAAACCTGGAAGAAACTAAATAAAATGTAGCTGCTACAAAAACTATTCGACACCTAAAAACTAAACTGGAAAAAATAATACACTTCCAAAAAATCCATTTAAGAAGGACGAAGGAAAACAACTTTCGACTTTGGTGGCATAAGTAAATGTATTTTTGTTTCAAATTATTAAACAAATTGATGAATTAAATCAGTATATAATCTAATTTTGTTTTTGTTTACACATGTATATAGTGCTAAGTTATTTTTGTAAACATTTAAGATAATAAAAAATTTTATATTTAGTTATTAAAAAATGAAAAACAAAAATTAGAAACAATTCCTTATTTTTTGAAGATTTTATTACTTCAAATTGGGGTGAGTATACGCTCAAGAAAATAATAAGAATTACCTGCAATTGATTTGGATCCCCTATTATTAAAATAACTTATTTCTATTCCAAGTTAATACAAAAGTTTTAAAGAAAATCATTTATTTTCATAAAAAGTTATTACTTTTTCAATATAAATTTAATTTAATGCAAAAACAATTCTAAAATTGGATCTACAGTGGACCTATAAAATTTCAGTACACGTTCCAATTTTTTAATAATGCTAACATTTAGCGTAATTAGCTTAATCGAATCAGATCTTTCTGGGTAAGTAGTTAAAAAAAAGAGATATTTAAAAATAGTCGAGTCATAACCATAAACAAGTGATCTACGTAAACCTTTTGGCATTATTTATGATTACATTAAAATTTTTTTAATATCTCTTTTATTTCTAAAACTACTGACCCAAAAAGATCTGGCTCGATTAAGTTAATTATGATAGTTAATAGCATTATTGAAAAATTTTAAGATTTACTGAAACTTTATATGTCCACTGTATAACTTGTTTTGTTTTAAACAATTTTTAAAGATAAAACAAATAAACAAATCAAATTCACGTTTAAGATGTATCTTTCTTAAATGATGCGTGCAACTGAAAGAAAAAAAATAGTTAATTAATATATGTGCATTCATATATATTAAAAAAATACCTTGACATCGAAAAAGTGTTATCAAATTTTGCATTTCGTCCGAGGCTGATCCAGGTAGGCAGCTTTATGTTCTCTGTTTATTGTACCTTTTTGTTGTTTATAGTACCGATAGTACCTTTTGAATCATTTCTTTCTAAGCTGTTTTAGCATCTGGTAAAGGTGGGCCAGCCAAAGAAATATTGATTTCTGGAATAGTTTCGTTACCAGCTAATATTTCAACCAACATATCATTGATCTTACTAGCCACAGATGGATGCATATGTTTGATCATTGTGTATAAAAATTCGAACAGTTTTTGTTTCTGATCTTGTTGCATTTACCCAACAAAGAGGCCAAAATATTTTCTGGAATAAATAAACGGTGAGAATAATTAATATTTTAAAATACCAAAATATTTTTGAAATAAAACTTACCGTTTTTATGCATTTGCGAAACAAGCTGACTTGCTGGAACCTTCTGAACTGTTTTCGTGGCTCGGCCAAAGCAATATAAGGTACAACACAACGTAGATTATTAAGCATTTTTGTATGAACTAACGGATCCAAAAAACGTTGGCCGGGTCAAATTTTAGGCATGCTAGTACGCGTACATTTTTATTTGGTATTACGCTCTTAAACAAAAGCAGCTTTTAAGACGGCCCGGCCAAAGTAATATAAGGTGCTGGAACAGTTTGCTGCCCAGTTATAGCACAAGCACACATGTGCAGCCCAGCGTGGAGTTATACGCACTTGTGTAGGCACTTGCGGCTCAAAACAAGTTAGCCGGGCACTATGTTAGGCACAAAGAAGACTCCAGCAGCATTATGTTAAAATACTTGACCAAATCGTTGCATGCGTCGTGTAACGCCCATATGATGCACATATTGTGAGTCCAGAAACTACGAAATTATTTATGTTGAGCTAATGCCGACTTTCTTGTGGCGTTCCAACAAGCTTAAACAACATGCACAACTTTTAGCAATTATTTTATTTGCTACATCTTCCGAAGTGCACAAACACGTTTCGTTTAGATGAGTCTTCATCATCGGTAGTAACTTTGTAGCTGCATATGTCCAAATGTTCCAAATGCCGGGAAGGTATCACAATGGCCTTAGATTTTTTTGCAAACACTTTGTAATTGCTTAAATATATCACATTATTTGGGCAACAATTTACAGTCAGTAGCTGAGGAATACCACTGGCTTTGAATTACACACTTTAATATGTTAAAAACACATCTATTTTTTACAAATTTTTAATTTTTAATTAAAATTTTTCACTTTTGCACAATTTTTGTGAATTTTATTTTCCAGTTTTTTATGAACATATGTTTGCAAATGCAGTATATAGCTATTGCTTTTTATACATGTAGAAAACAATTTTTTCTCTCATTTAAATAATCGTGGTAAAACAGCGAATTCAACACCAACCAGCTGTTATCGCATTTTCGCTTAACTCAGAAGTGAGAATTCTGGTTCATATTCTGTGATGAAAACGGACAGTGCATGTTAATGTTTGTATATATGTACATTAGAGTGGCCGTTAATTGCATGGAGACTTTTTTTATTTCTTCTACTATCACCCCCCCCCCCCAAATCGCTTCAGTTTTATGTAAAAAATATTCAAAAATTTCATACCGATAAGTTGTGTGTTAAGGGGTGCGTCCGGTCCTCAAAGTTGGCCAAGACCATTTTTCAATGTAATTTTTTGTATAAACTACCTTTTAAAAAATTATTTTACAAGAATATGACATATGGCAATATTTTAGCTCTTCAAGTCAACAACATTAGTCTCAAAGAAAGTTTTTTGCTAAAATTAATATTTTAGAAAATAATGAGAAAATGGGAATTTTTTATTTTAAGCATGTACAATATGAGCTTATATATATTAAATTATTTCATACATATACATATAGTTCAAATAAAACTAAAAAAAAAAAACAAAAAAAAATTTGCATTGAATATATGGGCTTGAGGGCCGGACGCATCCCCTAAAATACAACTTATCGGTATGAATTTTTTTTGTATTTTTTTACATCAAACAACCGAATTGTGGGGCGAGAGTAGAAGAAATCAAGAAAAAAAATAAGGGCCACCCTAATGTATATGCATATTGGGTTTGTTTGACAGGCAGTCACAATAGAAAAAGAAATGGTTTTGCATTATGTAAACTGACTTGTATATGAAACGTAACAAAAACGTATATGAAACGTACAAAAATTTGACTTTAGTTCCCCAAGTACCCCGTTTACAATAATTCTTTACCGCTGCAACACCGTAAATACAAAAATTTGACTTAAGTTGGGAAGTTTACACTGTGACGACCTTATAAATATGTATTTAGAGTATTGTGACAACATTGAAAACAAGAGTCGGAGGACGGTCATTCGGCGTTATCATTTTAAAATTATAAGTACATTAAAATTTTAGTTGTACCCGGAGACAATCATAGCAACGTCATGCTGATTGTCTTTTTCTGTCTGGGTAAGTACGTTTACTGAAAGATCTCACCCACAACGCAACCCATTAAACTGTTGCTTTTAATGTACAACTACACATTTTAACAAAATACATTATAAGAACTTGTATAATTAATATTTTTTATACCATAATTTTTAGTACAATTTGCATATGGATCTAGGGATGTACATAGAATGTACATATCTGTTTTTAGTTTGTTTTTGTTAATTTTACATGGTACCCAACTTAGGCTGAGCTTACATCTGGGATTTCGTGTGTGTCATTTGCCCAAAAAAGCGTAACCAACTAATTAATAATGAAAAATTGTTTGATTCAGACATGTATTTATTGATTTAAACAGTTTGCAATCATGCTGGATTCTATAAAATTGTCTATTAGTTATGGATGAAACTATTTAACTTAATAAATACATGTCTGAATCTAAAAGTTTTTCATTAGTTATTAGTGGTTACGCTTTTTTACGCTTGTGTGGCAGATGGCACACAGGTGAAAACTCGGTCTAAGACTATAGCACAGAGGATATACTTTGTGACTATCGCCTGTTTTGTACATTATATGAATTAAAAATGGGTAAAATATATACAATATTCACAGAATATATTTGTATTTGTTTTTTGTTGTTAAATATAATAATATTTCAGCGTAAGGAAAAATGTAGGGAAAATATTTTTGGTTGGTAGGAAAAAAGGGATTTTTTTTCCAACGCGTAGGGAATTTCAAAAAAGTTCACTGGCATCACTGGGTAAAGTAGAAGAATGTTCCACCCATGATACAATTATACAGGTAACGGCGAAGCGCCAGCTGTTTTGCTTGTTTTGTGATTTGATCTGCCAAATTGTGCTTATGTTTTACCAACCCACGCGCACAGTGCCTATTAAAACTGTACTAATACAATATATTGTTTTCCTCTCTTGTCAATCACAAAACAGCAATAAAAATCACTGTTGTTTTATTTGTTGTACATTTGTTGTAGATTCGCGGCTACCTGTATTATTGTTTCATGGTTCCACCTTTTGCGAGCTACGCGAGTCGCGAACTTCTCTATGGGGCATCACACACGGGAATAATTTTTATGCCGGCACAATTTTTGTTCTTTTTAGAACACACGAGAGGAATTAATCTGGCATAAAAATGTATACGTACACACAGCTTTGTGTGTATTAGTGTTTTTGTATTCTTTTGACATTTGCTGTGTTTTAAGTTGTGTGTGTATTGGTTTTGTGCCGATGATGCGGTGTTGTGCCCGGTTGAAAAATTATGCCATGCACAATACCACTCTCTTCGCCTCTCTCACCGACAAACTGGCATGTTATGCCAGCACAATTGTTCTTGTGTGTGATAGCTGTATGTAACTTACCTTATTAAAACACTATGTATTTCAACTTTTTTGACAGACACGTGTATCGCATTAAAGGTAGAGGTCCATAGCTCGCTTTTTGCGCGTTACGCTTTCTATGCATCTGTCAAAAAAGTAGAATCAATGTAATATTATGTGACAAGTTACATTGCAAAAAGCGCAGGACGCGTAGGTGCGTTCAAAGCAAAAAGTAGGTCAACTTTCTACTTTTGTACGCGTTACAAGCACCATGAAATAACGTCAGCTGTTCTTGAAAGCTAAAGATGTTAAATAATACTTTATTTCTTACGTTATCGATAAATATTATTTTGCCGTGGATAAGTTTTTTCTTTTATTTTCAATAAAAAAAATTTCTTAGTAAAAAAACTTGTTTAATAAAATATGTGATTATTTTCATTAATGTGATGTATTTTAATTAACTTTTCACCACATTTTTCTCTGTAACAAATTTTGCATATTATGGACCTCTACCACAAAGTACACAGAGATGTCACGAGACGGAAGATAAAAGCGAATTCTGGACGTCTCGTTCACACAGTACCCGTGTCTTCTTTAAGCTTCTTTCGTAGTTGCGTTGATTAAATGTTTTTGCAATTTATACTTTGTGTCCTTATTCGCTATGCGATTTTTGAAATTAAAAGGTTAATATAAATATTTATGAATGAAAAAGCTTAAAGTTAAATCAGAAATTATCTGAAAACAAATCTTAATCACTTTTTAATACTAATAATCATTTTCACACTCTGTTTTTTTGATTCAAGACAAAAAATTCCTTAGTTTAATTTTGTACAATGTTCACTTGTTGAAATGTATTTTCGTTTTATTCTTTGTGGTTTCATTCGCTATGTACTTTTTGAAAGTAAATGGTAAAAATTAATATTTATTAATGAAAATGCTTAAAATGAAGTCTGTAATTATTTGGAAACTAATACCTGATTTACATTAAGCATTTTTTTCATGAAATTAGTTGCATGAAAATTTTTTATTTGTCAATAGGAGGCCTGGAGGAGCAACTTATATCAAAAAGTTGTCAAAAATACATCAGAGATTCATTCTACGCTATTTTTATATAATATTCTCTTTTATAGCGCTGCAATAAGCAAATAGAAAAAGTTGCGTGCAACAAAATTCATGAAATTTCATGAAAAAATGCTTAATGTAAATCAGGTATAATTTTAATCACTTTTTTACCACTAATAACCTTTTACACATTATTTTTTTTAATTCAACACTTCAAAAACTTTCATTTAAATTTGTAAAAATGTTCTTTTGTTCATTTCACGAAGTACACATTTTCTTTTGTTTGTTTTGATTATATTGTTAACAACTTAATAACAAATATACTACAGTTGTCCCTTTCTCGCCGAACCCGTGTCGTAGCTGATTTTACCTTTTTTCATCACTCACTTTCTTCACCTCTGTATACTTTTGCCTCTACCTTAACGCATTGAACGCGTGTTATGTACTTCCACCTTAAGATTTTCTGACAACCGTGTGAACTGACAAAGAATATTGTGCTGGCAATTTACGATTGCCAGTACATTGTCAACACATGCCCAGATCTGACAATATTGTAAGATCTGACAATAGTTTGTACATAGCTAAACACATAATTTTCTTATTTCACTAATTTTTAAGTTAAAAACTAGGGATAAGTTGTGTGTAAATGAAAAACTTTGAAGTTGTGTTCTGGAAAACTATTTTTTTTCGAGTTATGACGTTATTTTAGTAAATGAGCGATTTGTTTTCAAAACAGTAAAAACATCTTAAAACAAAAAACCGAGTTTAGTACTATTGGGGTCAAGTAAGTACAATTTTAAATCCTAAATGGTACGAAATTAGTTTTTTCATTTATCATCACTGGTAAACATAGACTAACATTATTCCGCAGTGGTAAAAATCACAATATTATTATTATTATTAGTCTATGGTAAAAATTGTGCAGTAAAGTGGAGAATACTACGATGCCTTTAACAGCCGACAACGCCGCTCAGCAAATACAGGTGTGGAGTTTGGTTTTAAATTTAGTTTAGTGTATCAAAACTACATACATAATAAATTAGGATTAAATAAAGTTTAATGCCAACCGTCCAAAATAAAAGAAAAAGTATCGTATTCCATAGAAAAAAAAAAAATAAACAAAAACGTTGGCGGCGAGGCTTAGTTTCCGACCTATGGGCCTTTGAAATTCTAGTACAAAATTGTGTTTATACGGTGTTTTCCACGGAATATGACCAATATTGGTATCATCTTAAAGCTTTTGACAATACCTTGAATGAAGTGGTAAAAATAAACTTTGTCGGCCATGCAGGAAAACGTTATTAAGCAGCAAAACTTTGCAAGGCAGAAAATTTTTACTAGGCTGCGCCGTCTCGGGAAACACCATGGTGGAGAAAATGTTTAAGTCCGGCCGAAGGCCGGCAATGCACCATAACGTTATTAGGAAAGAAAACTGCAAGGCAGAAAATTTTTATTAGGCTGCGCCGTCTCGGGAAACACCATGGTGGAAAAAATCCTTAAGCCGGGCCGAAGGCCGGCAATGCAGGAAAACGTTTATTAGGCAAGAAAACTTTGCAAGCAGAAAATCTTTACTAGGCTGCGCCGTCTAGGGAAACACCATAATCATATATTAAATTATAATTTTAATTACAATTTCAGAGGCCCATAACTCAAATAATAATATTTCTTATTTTTCAATTTTCTATAAAATCTACTTTTTTTCAATTTTTGGGATACCAATATTGGTCATATTCGTTGGAAAACGCATTATAATCAAAATATTGCACTAGAATTTCAGAGGCCCATAACTCGGAATCTAACAGTGCTATTCTCGGAACAGTTATAACAAAATTTTTGTAATAGTAAAAACATTTGTGACAATAATAAACAAAAAGCTATTCTGGGATTCAAATAAAAGCTCTTTGTATTAATTGATAATAATAGTTATGTATAGAAAGGCACATAATAATAATTTATTGTAAAAACTCAACAAAAAACGTAATTTTTCCCATAAATATGGAAGAGTACCTATATTTTTACGGTCTAATTCATAAATGATTATTAACAGTTCAATAACACATTAATAGTCAAAAGTCGCTAAATGTGTATTCATAAATGATTAATAGCCTATTAGACGTTTAATAAACGTTTCATAACTCAGAGATTTTTAATGTAGCCTCCATGCTACTTTAAGCGATTGATAAACAATTATAAATATTATTTTCTTGATTTTTTTATCCCTTATGTGAGATTTTCTGTGGTTTCTCACTTTTATTTATTTATTTATTTAGTACATATTATACAAAGTAAATTTGTATAATATGGTGTTGCACAAGTATGGGCGGAGTAACTAGACCATATGCCCAAGATGGTATAACAGTATTTTAAAAGTTTTTGTGACTGACTGTACACGACCTATGCCTTCACATAGGAAGTAGCAACGTGGTTGTTAAAGAAATTCCACAAAAAACCGCAAGATTATACGGTTATCCGTGGCAGATCAGTCAACCAGTGCGAGCGAGACGAAAAACTCTCGAAGGCCAAACAACACGCACAAGCCTGACCGCACTTAAGAAATAATTACGATGACGCGAGAGATGTTCCTCAACCCAGAGCTGCTTTACGACTGTTCTCACTTTTATGTTTCTTGCTTATTCTTAAGGCAGAATTAGTTTGTACGTGCTGTTCTGTTCTGAATCAGCTGTTTTGTTTCTGTTGAGTTGAAAATCTGTATGTGTGGTTAGTTTTTACTTTTTTGTTCTGTTCTGTTGCGGACGAATCTATAGAAACTAGAATTCAACGTTAAGTGACATCCAAAAGTGTGTATGTATTAGTGTGTTGTGATATTTTGTGTACAAGTGTAATCAATTCTGCAGGTTGCCAGCTGATTTTTTTCACAGACAAAGTAATTGCAAAATATTTTATACAGAAAGGAACGGCACAGAACAGCAACAGAAAGTAAAGACTAATGAAGCCTTTATGCATGTCTCCTGAATAATGTTCTTGGGCGAATGTATTAATTTCAGTGATGCCAACTTTTTTGGCTCTAAAAGCACATCAGAATTTAAAAAAGCACTAAAAAGCGTAATTTTGAGATCTAAAAAGCGTAAAAAGCACTAACGTGAAAAACGAGTGCAATTTAACAATGTATTCTAAGCTATTCTCTATTTCGGCAATATTATCAACATCTTTAATGAAATATATCAGACGAAAAAGGTATGATTTACACAGAAAAAATAAATACAAAGTTTTTTATTAAAGTAATTTTAAAATTACACAAATTTCTTAAAAGCACTACTTAGTGCTTTTTGTTAGTTTGGCACTAACGCTAAAAAATTGGCGTTTCTAGTCTTCAAAAAGCACTAAAAATAGTGCCAAAAGCACCAAGTTGACATCGCTGATTAATTTATGTAAGTTGGTACATGTACAAAAAGAAAAATACATACATATAAACATCGTTGAAAATTAAAGAAATCCCATTCATTGGCAAAAAGAAAAATAGAATTATAAATATTATAAATATTCATTTTCATTTAAATTCACAAAATTCTCTTCTCGTATCTATGGATGTGTGCGTTTTTTGACACTTGATATCATAATATTGTTTTCTAAATATATATTACGAAAACAATATTATAATATCTGATATAATATTAATATAATACTAATATTGCAGTCTACACGTAATATAATTCGCTCTGCTATGAAATTTGACGTTTGCTGATAGAAATATATTTGATATTATATCAGGTATAGACGCTATGTTACATATGTATGTATGTATGTAGGTACAATAACATTTTAAAATTAAAACAAAATAGTGGTGCATAATCGACCGCTATAAAATGGGTATTTGCCTACCTCTGTACTCAGCCGAATATAAATGTGTTTATATACAATTTTTTGTAACATATAAATTTTTTTTGGTTTATTTATTAATAACAAGTGAAACGCCTACTTTTTAAGTTATTTTTTAATAACATTATGCGTAATGATTTACTTTTTTTCGACTCAAACAGACTACCTAGATAATCGATTCTTCGTTGTATGCATCACTAAACATAAAATGAGAGCGAAAGTAGCATGATGTTGCCAACATAAAATTACAAAAGAAGCAAAATCGTTTAATAGTTAATTCACTGATATTAATCAGTTATGAATACAAATTTTTATTAGAGCTTAATAAAGCAAAATCTGTTTCATAAGTAATGTACAGATTAAAGCTGAAATAAGGAATTTTTATGAATTAGACCGTTGGTGTCCAGTACAAATAATTCATATACATGGCATCAAGGCAAATTCATATAAGGTATACTCACGTCAAATTTTTGAATTCGCTTTTAGTATTTTATATACTTGGGATGCCAAAAAATGCTGTTGTGTTTTAGAAAAAAAGTATTTTTTGAGCGTTTTGTTATAAAAATCAATAAACAGAAAAATAAAGATAAAGAAACTTAAAAAAAGTATTTTACGTGTCCCCCAAACCATAGTGTTACTTTCCGGAATTGTATTAAGTTGGTATGGGTATTCAAAATATGCTGAAGAAGCCTGAGGAATAAGTTAATTTGTACCGAGTATGAACAGCCGGCTGCAACGATTCTATCCTTGTTGGTTTTAAAACAATTGAAAGCTTCGATACTTTTTGTTATACCTTTTAATAAGGGTCTAAGTGGGTGCAAATCGCTAAGCAGATATTTTGTAAATCCCTCTATGCAATGGTTGTGGTTTTAAGTCAATGGTCACCAAGAAGAGAAAACGCTTAAAAGCAGAACAGCACTAAGACATGAGTGCTGTTCCGCTGAAAAAAAAAACGCTTTTGTAAATGTTTAATTGGGTATATGAAAAATATTTTATGGGTTAATTTTATATGAATGAACGTTTGTATGTAGTGGTGCCTAAGACTGTATGTACTAGTTTTTTTTTCAATTTCTGGATACATACTCGGCACTCAGCAACTACAAAAATATTTAAGCCAAATAAAAACTTATTTTTTAACTCTATATTCCATATATTTTGTATATTTTTTATAGCAATAAAAAGTGCTGTTATAAAAAGATTTCAATTAGATAATTTATTTACATAAATAATATAGAAAAAAGAAATTAAATCATTTTGGTGGTATTTGAATATTCTCGGTGTATTTTTTTTTCATAAAAAATGCGACAGAAATCTGCTCTTTTTGTGTGTTTTATGCTCTTGCTTTAGATTTTTGTTAGTAGTTGTGCTGTGTACGTATGCAAAGCAGAATGCTAACAGAGCCCTCAGGGCAATGGGATGGTGGACTATGTTTTAAGTACACCAAGCAGAGAAATGGAACGTTTATTTTTAAGTAAGTACACAAAGGCAAAAAGTATCTGATTATATGTATGTGTACATAAATAAATGTATTATGCATTTTCAGTGTTTTAGGTTGTATAATGTATGGCCTGTAAAATGGGAACAAACTTTGCAATTTCGGTTATGGAGAAAGTTGATGCAAAATCATTACCATATAGAGGCCGTTTAGATGAAGGGAGGCCTCGCTGCGACACGTCGCCTGCGAGTCTTGTTCTTAGGCGAGAAGTGAGGAGAAGCTTGCGGGGTAGCAAAAGTCGCACGTACTGGGAATTGAAGCGACAATTTTATCTCTACTCTCACAAGTTTTTTTCTCTCGTATTTTTTGTTTCCTATGTACAAACAGTGTTCAGTTAGACCCATTTTTTATAACATGCATCAAAGAAACAGTAACAATATAAAAATTATAAACAAATAAAGTAAGGAGAGAAAAGGAATTATTGTATTTTGGTGGTAAATTAAAAAAAAATATGTGGACATATTCTACATTTCTCAAACTAACAATTAGTTCCTTCCGGCAACGCTGCTACGAATGAACGAATAAAAAGCATTGAACAAATTAATATCAAAAAGTCGCCTGACTATTGCGACAAAAAGTCTTCATGTAAACGCGCGTGGATTTAAGAAGGTACTCCAAAAGAGAACGTAAGCGTTGTGGCAGCGACGCCTCCCTTCATCTAAATGGGCTCATAGATGCTGAATATAGTACATATACATACATACATATGTATGTACATATATAGTTTTAAAAGTGCTTTTTTAATAAAATTCTCTTATGTCTAACACAGAAATATATTAGTGTAAAGGCTCCGTTACCCGACTGTAGAAATTGCAGATGTAAGGTAAATGTAAATGTAAACGTTTGAGCGCTTATAGAATACTTAAAAACGTGTCATGTGTTTTCGACACAAAAAAAAAACTTTGTGCACACACACATACATACTAATTGCATTGTGCCCAGCAAACACGCATTTTTGATTTTAAATTGCGAGTTATTTGAAGTCAAACACGAAAGTTCATATAGTTATGTATAATATTTAAATTCATGAAATTCATTTTGATTGAAACTTACATACATATGTATACGGACATACACACGAGTATGTATTTATGTATTTATTAGAACTTATAAGTAAATAATATATAAAATAGTAATGTTTTAATTAATCCAAGATTTTTTAATAATTTCGCTGAAACTATTTTACTTTACGTTCTTTTGATGGCAAGATTTAGGCTGTTGGAAAAAACTAATTGAGTTTTTGAAATAACACCTTTTAGAACAAAAATGCGCCTAGAGGTTTTGAAAATTATTATTATTATTTTATTTAAATGAACTCAATTCTAATAATTTTAATAGCAGCTGTAACGCTCAACCGTAATATTTGTCATTGCACATTACCAGAACAGATTTTGAGCAACTTCATCGTAAAGCCTAAGTATTTAGCTCTTTAATATCCAAGAATGTGTATGCTTGCAGTAGCACCTCAATAAAATCTTTACTTTCTCGTTTTAACCTTTTCTTATTAATGTTCGTACCTACTCATAATAATTTAGTTTTATTTACAAACAATATACATATGTATATTTTTTAACAAAAATACGTACACATGTACATATACAGGACTTTTGGTTTGCTGGGTGTTTATCAGTATAAAAAAAATCATATAAAATGGAAAATGTTCGAAACATTGATGAGAGTTCAACATCTTCACATTATTTTTGATTGCATGGAAAAAGTACCAAAATTATTTAAATGGTATCGAATCATTATTTTATACTTACAAACATTGTAATGACTTTGACATTTAGTGAAATTACAATTTAAGCTTCATACCCGTATATACATATTTACATTACAACGTATTATAATTATAAAAAATATTTATATATTTATTATCATTATAATTATGATTATACGTACCTATTTTTATATTTACTGGTATTATTTTTTAAATAAAAATTGTTTTTTGTACGCTTGAATGTATGTTTGTACGCACATATGTATGTATATTTTAGAAATTCATGTATGTATGTACTAGTGTCCTGCACAAGAGTATTTATAAGACTTTTCAAGACGAGAGATTTTTTCCAATGCTTAACTACAGCGAAATATTCTAAAAGAATTAAACAACACTGTTGGCAAGACAAACCACCGAAAAAAATTACTTGCCAACAGTGTTGCTTAGCGATTCTTTTAGAATATTTCGCTGTAGTAAAGCATTTGAAAAAATCTCTCATGTCTTGAAAGGTCTTATAAATAGTCTTGTGCAGGACACTAGTATGTACATATACATATGTGTATGTATGTATATTAACAAAAAATAAACACATACGATTGGCAAACTCTAGTTGGATTTTATAAAAAAAACTTTTTTAGAAAACTAAATTTATTAAATATGCCATTTACGTATACAAATTAACCACTCAAAAGCTTAAATTATTAAAAGAAACAAAAGTACCAAATCAGGGCTATTGTGCCACACTCTCATTCAATATACATACATCCCATCACTGTCTACAAATGTCACGTAACGTCGTCATGAAATTCTATTTTCTGCAGGTTCAGACGTTACATTTACGTGCCATTTCAGTCAGGTAAGCGTTTGTATAGCTTTTCATGCAACAGATTCGATCAGCTGACACATTTACATTTACAGTTCTACATTTGCAATCGGGTAATTCTGCCTTAACTTAAAATCATTTTTTCGTAATTTTTGTTAGATAAATGTGAAGCAAACTTTATTTTTACAAATAAAAAATACAAGTGATGAACCAAATAATAAATTGTTATTTAAGTGCGAATGTCTAGCTTCTTCCATTACGCTGATACGATGCGCAAAAGCAGAACCTTAATATTTGTGGGAGTTCTTAACAATTCGTTTTAACACCCGTTTCCTGTTGAAAGGGAAGATAAGCTTATTACACACACAAACACAATTATTATTTTTAATTCCTTACGCGCATCCAGCACAGTCAAAATACAAAAATTACACAATTAATAAATAATTTCTTCTTTTTCACAATTTTGTGGTTTCAATTTAAATTTAAAAACAATATGTGTTGACAATATACATATGTATGTATGTATGTAAATAATTTTTGTCATCCCAAGTATACAAATGTACAAGAAGCAAAAATTAGTCACCTGAGCCGTCAAGGTCACCTGTTATTAATTCGCCTTGCATGGCATTTTGTTTTACTTGGGGGCCACACGTTCAATTTTTGACTTTCAATTCCATTCAATTTGCAATACACTCACACTTTTTTCACTAACACAATCAAACTTTTTAAATTGAAAACTAGATTGATTTCAAATTCACCTATCCATTTAAATGTCAATTTAGTTTTCAATTTGAACGGCTGGTCACAGCACACATTGATTGAAGCTACAAATTTGAGTTGTATCTTGGTCGGTGGCATTTAAAAAATGAAAATGATTATCAATTTGTGTCACAGCTATCAATTTCAAGCAATTTTGACACACAATATGTGTAATGAAATTGAAAGCTATTTATTGAACGTGTGGCTGCAGAGTGAGGAAATTAATATTTTTATTATTCATTAGATTGACATATCAAAAATTGAATTTAACCCTCTGTTACTCTGCAGTAGAGCTGTGTAGCTCATGAACGAACGGGTTAAATTGAACGAATCACTTAATTGAATGAACTGATCCGGTGATTTTACTGAACGCTTTTGGATCAGTAGCGTACCGCTCGATGTTTTCCTTCATTCAGTTTGTGTTTCAAGTCTTTTATGTCAAATTTGCTTTCGTTCATGTTTTCTATTTATGTTATGTCTTTTTGTTTGAGTTGAGTTTTTGTGTTTTAAAAGGTTTAGGTACGTGTATACTAAATTTTATTTAACATCGCTGTGGCACTGCCATCATTCTTTTTATAATTTGATTTAAAAGTCTTTTCACAAGAAGTATTTTTACTAGTGTTTTTTATAAAGTGTTTTTACAAAGTAAAGATGTTAGACCTTAACTGTATATATGTTTATACCTACATACATTTCATTACCTCAATCTAAACTGAATTTGTAGTGCTTGAGATATTTTTTTTTGTTTCCGGTAAAATATTTTTGAGGACAAAATTTTAACTTAAACTTTAAGAAGTAACATTCAAACATTGATGCGCTTTTTATATATAAATAACGATAAAAGAGTTACAATGCTTTTATTAATTATCTGCAGAAAAAAAATTGTAAAACCAAACAAAAGTACCTTTCTTAATCTTAATATTAAAGTAAATATTAATATTAAGCCAAAATAAAATGTACAATATTCTACACCATTATAATTATATTTCAGAAATTTCTAAATATGTTTCAGAAGTTTCTAATTATCGTTCAGAAGTTTCTAATTATATTTCAGAAAATTCTATTTATATTTCAGAAATTTCTAAATATGTTTCAGAAGTTTCTAATTATAGTTCAGAAGCTTATAATTACACTTGAGAAGTTTCCAATTATGTTTCAGAATTTTCTAATTGCATTTCAGAAAATTCTAATTGCTTTTCAGAAATTTCTAATTGCTTTTCAGAAATTTCTAATTGCTTTTCAGAAATTTCTAACTGCATTTCCGAATTTTCAAATTACATTTCAGAAACTTCCAGTTGTATTTTAGAAGTTTCCATTTGTATTTCAGAAATTTCTAAATGTATTTCAGACTGTTATGTGGATATATTATTTTTGTGCACCTACATTTTATCAAATCTAATCATTTCTAAGTATTGTATGTTAAAATATTTTCAATAATATATATATATATATATATATATATATATATATATATATATATATATACGTATATTGTGCGAAAACCAAGTAACCTATACTTGTTTTGAGAGTAATACAGTATTTTCCTTTCTTGATTTCTACATACACTATGTAAAAACACATAAATACATTTAACATTTCAAATCAGATTAATTGATTTGGTCAATACATATACATGTATGTATGTAAATTTTTACATATAAATGTATGTATGTACATAGTTCACAATAAAGTGGTATAATTCCTACACATATTGTTTATTTAAAAAAACCCCAAAATTTTATACAGAATAATATATATAAATATCTGAAATAAAAATGGAAAATTCTGAAATACAATTGGAAGTTTCTGAAATGTAATGTGAAAATACGGAAATGCAATTAGAAATTTCTAAAAAACAATTAGAAATTTCTGAAAAGCAATTTGAATTTTCTGAAATGCAATTAGAAAATTCTAAAACATAATTGGAAACTTCTGAAGTGTAACTAGAAACTTCTGAACTATAATTAGGAACTTCTGAAACATATTTAGAAATTTCTGAAATATAAATAGAAATTTCTGAAATATAATTAGAAACTTCTGAACGATAATTAGAAACTTCTGAAACATATTTAGAAATTTCTGAAATATAATTAGAAACTTCTGAACTATAATTAGAAACTTCTGAAACATATTTAGAAATTTCTGAAAAACAATTGGAAACTTCTGAAATACAACTGGAAATGGTGTAACAAGAAATTATTTATAAAATGAATTTAAATATAATTTTTTAAATAAAGAATTCAACTTTTTTAAATTCTTCAATTCATTCATCCGCATTATTTAAATACTCGTATATACAACCGATTTTATTATTCTTACAAAATAGCATTGTTTCATACTGTCGTTCAAAAGTGAACGATTGAACGAACGGGTAAATTTTTTTCTAATTGAACGAAAATGACCGGTCACTGAAAAGAACGATTTGGCACAGCTCTACTCTGCAGCCACACGTTCAATAATGGCTTTCAATTTCATTACACATATTGTGTGTCAAAATTGCTTGAAATTGATAGCTGTGACACAAATTGATAATCAATTTCATTTTTTAAATGCCACCGACGAAGAAACAACTCAAAGTTGTAGCTTCAATCAATGTGTGCTGTGACCAGCCGTTCAAATTGAAAACTAAATTGTCATTTAAATGGATAGGTGAATTTGAAATCAATCTAGTTTTCAATTTAAAAAGTTTAATTGTGTTAGTGAAAAAAGTGTGAGTGTATTGCAAATTGAATGGAATTGAAAGTCAAAAATATAACGTGTGGCCCCCAAGTTAACAAAAGTTTCAAAATATATTTCAGTTATGTAAATATTTTAGAAAATACTTCTATGAACAAGAACAGTATTACTAACCAGGCTTAAACAAGCATCAATGATCTGATCAATAATCGGATCAACTCCCTTCATTATAAATATCGAACTCTATCAAAAATTAATTATTAAAAAATTATGATTTCATTTTGAAATATGGATGAAAGTAAATTTTCTTGAATTCACCGATTTACTTTTATTAATCGTCAACGGTTTTAAAATTTTTTAGTTACTTGGTGGTAAAGAGTAATATAAAACTCAAATGCATGTATCAAAATCAAAATATTAAATTTATGTACATATATCATTCTATAGTAAAAAGCATCAAATTGACGGAGTCGATTACATAAAATATATTATTTGAGCAGAAACCAATGCAGGAGAAGAAAATGTTTGTTTGAAATTAACCGTCTTCTGTATTTAATGTGATACCAAAACACACATCATTGTTATAAATACTTATTTACGACAACAATGCTGTGAATCCATATTTGTCTCACATGATATATATATATCATGGCAGAATGTTTCATAATGACTACTTTAAAGCCTTATGACCAATTTAGTGTCCCAGTATAACAACTTTTTCAACTTTACCATATTTCACTAAAATTACAAAAATACTGACTTTATTTTCTTGAGACCAATAATTTTATAAATGTTAATAAAAAATTCTTTGATTACCATTTTTATTTATAAAAAAGAAAACAACTAATTTTCCAATATATTATTAATTAAATATGTAATGCCAATTACGTACCATTATTTAATATTTCATAAAAATTAAAAACTTGTAACATATATTTAACATCGGCATAGCATGTTTAAATATACTAGTGTTCGCCCAGTGGTTGAAATTCAACCATTATTGCAATAATACAAACCGCTCAGATAAAATGTCATATATTTCTTCATTTCTAATAAAATGTATTACCGTGCTTACTCCGGTCTTTAATAGTTGTATCTATTAATGTGAGCTTTCCAAATAAATAATAGAAACGGTTTTGATGTTAATTTTTTCTCCGGTTTATGTTTTTCAACTTTTTTCTCCAAAATGGATTCTATTTCATTTAACTTTTTGTTGTTTTTATTCTGTCAGCTGTTCAGAGATGCCACTTGCTTATTACTCATACCAAATTGCATGCAAAATTTTCAATATTTTACTCATCACCCACTTAAAGCTGATTCAACTTAAAACCGGTTCTAATTTTGACTATAGTTGAAAGAAAGCTAACAACAGATGTTAACATTTAAGTTGTCTCTAAAAGAAATGTTTGTCTATGATTATGGCCCATTATTTTTAAGCATCTAAAGGAAAATAATACAGTACCGTAATGTATTTAACTTACTCGTTATTTAAATATCCAAATTTTATTAGTTTCAGCAATAATCGTTTAAGTACATACAAAAATGGAAATAAGAATAGAATGAACAAATAAAATAAGTACTTCCTTCTGAGCAGTGATGGAAAAGTTTTAGTACTTTTTTTGATACTATTTGACATGAAAAAGTACCGTAGTACTCCCGCAATACATTTGATACTCTCTCGGCCAACCCAGAAATACAGTCAGAAGACGCGCGTACACATATATTTTTGCCAACAATTCAATTTCTTTTTCGACAAATGGCACGAAACTTTATTAGTAAAGATATTTTAGAAAATTGTAACCCTTCACAATTAAATATATGTAAATAAAATCCATATTTCTTTCAATGATATTTTCTGTGGTACAGAAGTTGATCTATGTTTTAGATCAGTGTAAAGAATATTGTAAAAAGCTTATATTAAATTCTGTCAAGTTCTAAGGGCAAAAGTGGACTTTGACAATGAAATGTTAACTTAGCTTAGTAAGTTTCCCCTGAAAATGATTTATCTGGTAAAACCAATAGCATTATATAGCTTTGAGTAAAAATGTTTCCCAGCGAAAAGCAACATTATGAAAATATTAACAATCAATATAGAGCATTGGCTGATTTGGAAGAATTAAAACTATTAACAACAGAAAATATCGGGTTTGTTCTAAAAATCACGGTGATTTAAATTACGGTGGTGTAAAAACAAACTACTAATAGCTGAATTGTTCGTGGGTATTTATTGTATTTTAAGTTATAGTCATGTATAAACCATAAATCGTGAAATTTACATAAGCAATAATATAGCGTTTATTAATTTTTTGAAATCACCATGATTTGACATATCATGATTTGCAGAACAGGCCTGTATATGCAGTTTTTGGCCTACCGATGCTAAAACTAAAAACGCATTAGATGAATACATGTTTCCAGGTAAATCGACAGTAGCTTACCGAATTTTGTGTATACCTCACTCCTCTGTAAATGTCGAATGGATTTTCTCTTACAAAATGTCATGAAAACAAAACAAAGGAACATACTTTATGTTCCAAGAGTATCAAGTCTAATCCAGGCCTAAGATTTATTGAAATCTTAAAACACTTCTTGTTATAACTTTAGCACTTGTGCCTATGAACGAGTACATACATACATATGTGTGTATGCATATTAGGGTGATTCTAAAAAAATCGATTCAATTTTCTACAAAAGCGTACCAAGAAGTTTATTGTAGGACATTCCGTTCTTTACTTATGACAATCAGAATAAATAAAATCAATTTATACCATGTAAATCGTATGGGAAATCGAACGGACCATCTCACCATTAATATTATGAGCTGATATTTTAACAGGTCTATTTTTTTGCCTAACAAAAGTTTGAACCCTGGTTCTGAGAAAAACAAACGATTTTTTTTAGAATCATCCTATCCATATGCTTTGTGTTTCATTTTTATTTCTTTGTAAATTAATTTTATATAATTTTTTGTTAAAAAAAGTACTCAAAAAAATTGTTTTTGATACCGAAATGTAAATCTCATTTCCCATCACTGCTTCTGAGTGTTTACGGAGTTGCCAAGCCAAATTTAATTTAGTTAATTTTGAGTTTTTTGTTGTAATTTTTTTTAGCAAATTAAGAGAGAAAGAGAGATTATGGCTTTATGATTGGCTAATATTCTTAATTGTTTTTAACTATCTTAGACACAAAAATGTAGAAGACAAAATACATTCTGCACTGCTCCTATTGACAATCCATCAACCAAAAAAAAAAAAAAATCAAGCGAATACGTTGAGTTTAAGTCAGTTAAAATGGTTCTTAACTTTTTTCACTTGCCTATTTATATATAGATAAGCTCTTGCCATATCAAAAAAATTAGAATTTTATATTTTTTTTAAACATAAAAGCTTTTCATATTGTATTTTTTAATTTTGGTAATAATGCTATAAACTTAAAAAAAAGCTGTAATATTAAAACAGAAACTCGAGAATAGCTATTTCAAATACCTGTGACAAGAAATATGTGACTAGAAACAATTGAATGATAGCTGTTATGTATTCGAGAATAGCACTGTAAGCCTCGCCGCCAATTTTCTTGTTTAATTTTTCTTCTTATGTTTCAATTTTCTATAGGATAGGATACTGTTATTAAATTTCTGTGAGGTGCCCCTAAACTTGATTTATTCCCAAAATTGTGATTACGGTGTTTTCCAACGAATTAGACTAATATTGTTATATATATTATATATACCCTATCGGAAGTTGGCTAACTTTAAAGTAACTTTAAGCTAACTATTTTGCAACTAGTACTGACTAGTGTCCTGCACAAGACATCTTATAAGAACTTTCAAGACGAGGGATTTTTCAAATGCCTTACTACAGCGAAATCTTATAAAACAAACGTTAACAACACTGTTTGCAAGAAATTTGTTTTAGTATTGTAGGTATAAGAGTAAAGAAGAAAACACTTCGTGACGGAAGAATTTGTAATACTAACTTCTTTCTACGCATAAGCGCGTGTACAAACGTCATGCATGTATGTGTGTATGATCTTTTATTTTTCTGCGCACATGCAAAGGCACACACATGCATTAACATTAGTTGTATGCGGTTAATCACATAATAGCTTACCATCTACATATTACACACACACACACTCAAACGTACAATATGAAAAATAACAAGCATACACTAATCAACAGTACTTCTTTTGAGTGTTTGTTAAAAACAAGCGACATCGCTTGTTAACACTGATATACACGTACACCAATACATACATCGTGCTTCGCTTATAGTAAGACAGCATTTATTATTGGTTTAGTATAATACATGCGACGTGAATACATTTAAAAATCATGACGTATTTACATTTAAAGACTGTTTACGCAGGTCTCTAGTACTGACTGACACTTGGATTACATTGCAATGTAATCAAATGACTATTTTTACATTGCGATGTCCTAGGCGGTAGTCAATTATCTCACTCTGCACTACTTTAAGCTAACTTAAAGTTGACTTTTTTAAATCACCTGGTAGTCAGTAAATTAAACATTTTTTTCTGGGGCTCGAACCTGTAACATCACACGTTACGTACTCAACGCGCTACCACTCGGCTAAGCTGCCATCTAAAATAACAACAGCAAAATGTTAATATAAAACTGAAATTAGTTTTAAAGTAGCTGAAAATAAATTTGTTGGCTCTCATTAAATTCGATTACATACTCAACTTAAGAATTATGCTAGGAACACAATTGGGACGAACGACGAATTTCGTCCACGTCGACGAATTCTTCGATAAGAATTAGTTGCGTAACTTCGTCGTTTGAAGCACAATAACGACGAATTTACTCAGCGAATGCAGCTCTTATAATTGATAAGGTTGGTTATTGTCAGTGTGACCATATTAGCTAATTTTGGGCTAAATTTAGCTTATTTCTTCTGGATTTAGCTTTAAAATTTTTATTAAGCTCTTAGCTTCTTTTTTAGCTTTTTAAAAACGCATTTAGCTTTTTTAGCGTTTTTTAATCCAAATTGCATATTCTCTAAAAATATATTAAAGACATACGTTTAATTTTATTTCAAAATCTGGTCACACTGTTTATTGTGTATGTAAAGAGAGTGAGAGAAAATTGTTTTTTCGTCGTTCGGCGGCGTAGAAAATAGAAGTAAATCTATCTCAGAGTTCGTCACGCACGACGAATTTCGTTCTACGGCGGTGTTGTTTTCATTTTCATATTAACAAATGTGTTTTATTTTTTATGACGAAAGTTCGCACCGAAAAATTCGTCGTTCGTCCCAGTTGTGTTCCTAGCATTAATTTTGAGTTTGTTCTGGATGACTTTGCAGCTAGCTTTTAGTCAGTCTAAGAAAAGTTAACTATTTTTGTTGTCAACCACACATTCTCCGACAGGGTATATAAATATACATATGTGTATATATGTGTATATATGTATGTTTTATATGTATGTTTATACAAAAAATAAAAAAAATAATTATAATAACACCTACAGTAGCAAAAATATTCAAAATACATAGAAAAAAGGTCTACATACAGGCATAAAATACATGAAAAAAATACGTGCAATATGTTTGATGTTGTCAACTTGTTTGAAAATTCTGTGATTTCTGGTACCAAGCCGTCAACAAATGGCATCCAAATATGGTCTAATGTTATTGTTATTATAATTATTTTTGAAATCTTTATTTTTTGTATAAACATATTTATTAGCACCCTAAATATTGACATAATTAATTTTTTGAATTTCTTCCCAAGTTTCCTCAAACCCCAAAAATGATGGGCGTATGTAGAGTTTATTCCTTAATGGTATATGTATGTATATGTACATATGAATGTATGGACAAGGTGGATATCTACCTCTATATAAAATATGAAGCAAAATGTCAACAAAACTAAAAAACACTTTTTGAAAATGTATTTTGACATCTATTGCACACCATAAGGCCAATTAAATTCGCCTCTGCTATTAACTCGTACAATAATTTCTCTTAAATTTCGTGTTTCAGTAAATGTCGCCATGCTCAAAAAAAGCTTAGAGCTTTTACGAAACTTACGAAAATCAACAAAACACGCAAAATATACAAATCGAAAAGTATTCAAATCAGCCGGTTTTTAAATTGTAAAAAAACCGGACTATTCCTATTAAAACCGGTTGAAAAACCGAGTCGATCACCCTAATGTGCATGTGTGTATCCACATACCCATATGAATATGGGTATGGTATGGGTGGATTTTTCTATCCAAGAGCTAAAAAAAAGTGCTACATTTATGCAGTTTCGCTTACAGTTTAGGAAATATTCGACAAAAAAATTTAAATTTTGGGTTTTTTACCAACCTTGGTCCACTGTTCTGCTAATAGAGATTTTAAAATAGAAACTTGGTTTTAGTTAAGAACAAAATTTTTAACATTTAGAAAAAATTTTTATATCAAAATCACTATTAAGTCCAAAGTTATACGCAAATGAAATAAAATATTTGAAAAAAGTAGATTTTTTGCCGTTTTTTTTCAGAAAAAATTAGTTAATTATTTCGCTATTATTTAAAAATTTTGCTTGGACACCAAACCCATATTTTTTATTATTAGAAATATTACACTATAAGAAACATTACAAAAAAAAAATGTTGTTCAAAATTTTCGTTATTAAAGGTGCCAGATCGTTTCGAAATTGGCCTATTTTTGTTATATATATCAAATGTAAGGCATTTTTTTTCTTAAATTATATTAAATAGTTAGCTATTTTGAAAAATACCTGAGATAATACTCGTAATTATACTTGTACACTAGTTGTCCAAAAAAAAATTTTTTAGGGCTTAAGCATAATTTGAAACCTTATGGTGTCAAGTTTTTTTGAGATTTTTTTCAGATTTTCGGAAGAGGTTTAGAGGTCGTACAAGTCGAATTTTTGCAAAAAAAATCGAGTTTGCCGGCAATTTTTTGTATTTTCTTCATAACTTTAACCATAAACATAATTTTCTTAATTTTCGACTAAATAATTTAAAACAAAAATGTCCAAGATTTATTTTTGTGTGCAAAAATTATGGGGTTTTAACGAATTGGTTCTTTTAGGTAGCCTACATTACAATTTTTCGTAATTTTTCCATAAATTTTGTAAATAACGCCTTATAACTTTTAAAATTTTTATAAAAATCAAAAAAACTAATGATGTAAGTTAAGAGGGTAATAGATTTGGGCATAGTTGTTCCCAACAACAAAAAGAACTAGTTCGTTCTTTTCGTTCAGTTGTTCTTTTCGGTCAGTTGTTCAGTGAACAACAGAACAGAGATTGTAGTCGTGGAATCCTCTTCAATGTTTTCTTCTTAGTGCTTATTAGTGACCTTATTCGTTGCGTAGTTTTTATAAGTAAATGGTTAAAATTAATATTGTTGATTGAAAATACTTAAAATGAAGTCAGTGATCATTCACATTCAACACAACATATTCTTCTTTTTTATTTATGTTGTTTATGTTTCTTGTTCATCAGTATTTTTGTTTGCACTTTGTGTTCTCATTCGCAAGTAAGTAAAACGTAAAAATTAAAATTTTTTAAATGAAATCCGTAATCAGTTTAAAACAAATTTTTATCACTTTTTTAATTCTAATAATCTTTTTCACAATCTGTTTTTTAATTCAATACTACAAATTATTTCTTTTAATTTTGTAAAACTCGCTTGTATATTTCACTAAGTATACATTTTCTGTTGTTTGTTTTGATTATTATGCTAAAAATTTAATAGGCACACTACATTTTGTCTCTTGTAAATGAAATATTTTGCATGTGTATTGGTCAGGAACAGAGACTAAGATAAACAAAACGAAATAAAGACCAAAAACGAACGAAGGAACACAAACGAACGAAAGAACAAAAAAGACCAAAATAGCAAGATAGACCAAAAGAACAAGAAAGGCCAAAAGAACAAGAAAGACAAAAAGTACAAAAAGGAACAACTAGACTGAACTAGTTCACATCGTTCACTTATGGGAATAGTTCAATTGAACTAGTTCGTTCTTTTACAGCACAAGCCTAGAGAGTAATTAGTTTTAAATAATTTAAAACAAAAATTCTTGATTTTCCTCTTACCGTGAGTTATACCCGTTTTTTAGGGTTTAATTTTGATTTTTATTGTTCGGTATAAAATTAAACTGGTTACAAAGAGTAGTTGTGAATTGGGGTTCCGGTGGCAATTAAAATTGTTAAATTGTTGGTGAAATTGTTAAATTTGGGTAATTAAAATTTGAAAATTTTAAAATTCTTGAAATTTGATACCTACGAGGGTGGTTCGATAAGTCCTTTAAATATTTTTCGAGGGTGGTTCAATAAGTCTGTCTTTTTCCTAATGCCTACGGCATGCATGATAATTTTTCCTAATGCCTACGGCAATGCATGATAATTTTTTCAAATGCCGACGGCAATACATGATAATTTTTCCTAATGCCTACGTCAATGCATGATAATTTTTCCTAATGCCTACGTCAATGCATGATAATTTTTCCTAATGCCTACGGCAAAACATGATTATTTTTTTCAAATGCCGACGGCAAAACATGATTATTATTTTTCCTAATGCCTACGGCAATACATACTTATTTTTCCTAATGCCTACGGCAATACATACTTATTTTTCCTAATGCCTACGGCAATACATAATTATTTTCAAATGCCGACGGCAATGCATGATAATTTTTTCAAATGCCGACGGCAATACATGATTATTTTTTTTTTCCTAATGCCTACTGCAATACATACTTATTTTTCCTAATGCCTACGGCAATACATAATTATTTTCAAATGCCGACGGCAATACATGATAATTTTTCCTAATGCCGACGGCAAAACATGATTATTTTTTTCAAATGCCGACGGCAAAACATGATTATTATTTTTTTCAAATGCCGACGGCAAAACATGATTATTATTTTCTAATGCTCCCAGTGTTGCCATACTGTAGAAATTTGTTATCGTAATACTATATCAGTAATATCAGAGAAAATAGGTTTGATGACTACTAGACGATTCTCATATGAATCGTGGGAATGTGCTTGTGTGATTTCCTCACGCTAATAAATTCTTATAAAATAAAATAATTAAATAAATGAATAAATTAATTACATAAATTATTTTATTTATTTATAAAACGTTCTCATGTATGTGAACACCCCTAATGCTTGTGTGTGGGGGGTCCAGCTTGTTTGTCGCTGGTAAGCTTATATTCTGTTTATTTGTTTAAGAAATATATTTGTATGTATGTGTGTATGATGTATGTATGTATGTATGTGTGTATGATGTATGTATGTGTGTATGATGTATATATGTATGTATGTATGTATGTATGTACGATCGAAAGAACTTGTGCGTGGAATATTTTGTGGCTGTGTAGAATACATTTATATTTTGCAACATAATCATTTTCTTTGTCTACGATTATTTTAAAGCAGCAAAGTTTCAACTAACTACAGTCATAAGCAGAGAAACAAAAAGTAAAAATTTGCAAGTTAGCAAAAATGCTAACTTTTCCTCCTCCTTCCCACTTCCTTCTCTTTCCTTTATGTAGTTTGTATTTGAAATAAGAAAACACTTGTAGATTTTTTATTTTTCTATACATTTATTGCCTAAAATTTTTTAAAATTTTATAATAATACATACATTAATATTTTAAAGAGTGAAAAAATTCATTTAAAGCAAGATATTTCTTTTGTTAGTAAAATAGCATTTTTTAATGCGCAAACACCAAGTTTATGATAATTACAATAAAAATATTCTGGATACTTAATCTCCATTTGTTTAAAGTTGATACAGCCTATATCCTCAACGTTAAAAATTTTTCGGCATAAGATTTTTTCCAACCATCGTCTTTTCTCTTCACCTTTTACATAAATTTTAGAACATCTTGCGTTGGCTTTTAAAAAATTGCAAACGCTTTCAAAAGAAACTGATCCAGCAGTCCAGCTGAGGTGATGATAGTTTTTCGTTAGCCACTTTGCTTCTCTTTGCTTTTTTATTGATAAGCATTTAAAATCAAATGGTGGTTTTATAATGAAATTGTTATATTCATAATTGTTGAAAACAATCGCTACTTCTTTTGCGATGAAATCATTTGAATTACTTTTGAAACCTTGTACGTCTATAAAAATTGTGTTATTTTCCATATTACTCAATTTATAAGACTTTTCGAACTTGTCCTTTGATGGGTATATATTCTATTATGCGATCATGAATAAGAATGCAGTAAGCTGATGTCTTTGCTGCAATATTAGTTGCTGTTTCAAATGCTATTTTTATATCAATCGGTCCATTATTGAGTGATTCATTCTGATGACTGACATCTACTACAATAATAGGAGCTTTTGTCTTAAACTCTGATGCAGATAGAAGCGGTTGAGATTCCCTCTTATAGTAACTTTGTTGGAATCTTAGATACATATCATATAGAATTGCATATCGTTCATTTTTGAACTTTATGTTAAGATCATCATATGGATATGAGACTGAATTTAAATGTACTTTTAAATTAGTCAAATCACAATGAACAAACTTATTTTCTTGTTGAAAAGCAATCAATACAAAACGGGGGCGTTCTCTATTTGCAGCCAGTTTAACATTCCAAATATGGCTAGTACCTGTGTTTAATTGTGGATTAACATGACAATCCCAACTGCGAAATGCCATAGGTATAGAAGCACCATTGTTAATAATTTTTATCATATTCAATTTGCTAAAGTCGGATAATTGTACATGTGGGATTCTCCACGAGATGAGTGAAATTGTAAGTTTAGCTTTTTCAGTAGAAACACTCGAGCGTACAAGATCTTCATCATTCTTATTGCGCAAGAGTATCAATTCATGTTTTCCATTTAGTATAACTTTGTTGTAGTCTTCGGCGAATCCTAGAAGCATTTTTAGAGGTACATAAAAATTGAAAAATCCATTTTCAAGAGTGACATCGTCAATTTTGTTCTATCCAGCATTTTGCATGACATTGCTTTCTGTTGGTGACAGAGAAACCAAATTTTTTATAGTGCTTGTGGCTCCTAAATATCTTGTATGGTCAATTTCAATTCCATTGAGCTCATAGCGAATTTCATCAAATAGATATGCCACAAAGTTGTTTTTTAATAAAAAGTTCTCCGAAGAAGAAGAAGAAGATTTGGTCTTATTATCATCGACAACAAACCCCTCTACATAAATGTAGCTCTCACTGGGTAGCACATACAAATCTTGATTTTGTATTGAAATTCTAATTTCATCATTATTGTTGTAAGATTGTAAGTATGGTACATATGTATGATAGTCCTTTTTGATTATATTCTCATCAGACAAGGGTTTATCTAAGACATCTATTATTGAACTCATTTTGTCTTCAATTTAAAATTTAAGGACTTTAGAAAATTTTTATTTGATGTTGTTAGAGCTTTTTGTTGAGCTGGTCGCTTTAATGTTGTTGTTGTTGTTCTTGCTGCTGCTATATTTTTCAATGTATTTGTGTTGTATATTAGCATTATTTAGTTGGCCTTAAATGTATTCGTATTGTAATTTCCTCTCCTCGGAAATTAAATAAATCACCGTGTTGATCCAGTACGCGCAGCGCTAGTGAACTTATCTCTCTGGTGTTTACAGGTAAATAGATAAGATTTCTTGGAACCTCATCTATTTTATAGCCTGGAGGCACATTAATCGGAAATTCATGAAGTGTATGCGATTTCGAGTTATTCATATATGTGTTTATAGCGATACTACTTTCAATTCGCAAGAGATTCACTTTAAAAATATTAACTGGAAGATCTGAATAATAATATTTGTTTGGTGTTAGGATTTTGCTATTGAATCCTAAAAGTTTTCCAATTGTATTGTCTTTATTAAAATATACAAGATCCTTGGAACTATTAACTTTAACTTGCATTGTATTGTTATTGGCTTCAATAAAAATCTTATTTGCTGGGCAGAGTCGTTTGTATTCCTCTTCTATAAAATCAACTATATTATTTAATTTGTAAGATCCAATTGGTATTTCAATTATATGTTCCCCTATATGAAACATATTGTTGTAGGTGTCTACATTTGGAATACTGTTGTATGAATGAAAATCAGTTAGAGCACACTCATATGCACCATGTAATTCAATAGGAGGAAAGTAACTAGCAGATAGTTCTGATGAGTTAGAGCTCAGAGTAAGTGTTATTGACATTATAACAGTCTGATTACAATTAAATAATGTTTAGTACACAGTATGGTTTATAAGTATGATTTACATATTTTATTTAAAACTTTTTCTCATTTTAAAATTAACATTAGTTTCTTAATATTAATGCTATTGTTGTTGTTGCAATTGATGTTGTTGTTGTTTCTAATTTAGTTTTTCTTCCAACTATAATATTTCATCTTTACTTATCCAAGAATTGTGTTGATTAGAAAATCCCAGCCATTTAACATATACCTCCTTCCCTTTAATTTTAAGAACCTTTTCAACTAGATATGTATTTGGAAATCTAGTTTTTGATAGTTCCTCAGTATAGAAGCCACCTTTAATAGGATTGCCAAGATAGTCTTCTAATATGTATGTTGCAGGATTTGTATTTTGAACTCTTGTAATTGTGAAAATTTCTGTACTCCAATTTGGAGTATAACCTTTTTCAAATGTGTGCTTATATTTGCTTATGCGAACATGATCTCCCACATTAAATTTTGACATTTTATACATTTTCAAATGACTGTATACTGTATTTAGCAGCTTTTCCTCATTTGTTGAGTTGACTTTAATAGGAGCCATTTTAATGGTACGATGAACTTTTCTATTGTATGCATTGAGTAAATCTTTGTATATATCAATCCACTTATATGAACCATTATAACTAAATTCTTTCCACATCATTCCTTTCAATGTTCTATTAAATCGTTCTACTATTGATGCTTTCATAATGCTATATGTTGAGTAGTGATTAATGTTGTATTTATGCATTAATTTTCCAGTGTTTATTTCTTTATTGGCTTTACTCCGTTGAATCAAAAAAACTTTCGTTTTTGCTTATTTGCAAATTCTTGTTTTCATATCGCTTAAACATGCACAGTCTTGTTTTCCCTGAGAGGTTCTGCACAAAACAAATTGAATTTCACAATATTATGAAATTCCATTAAATTTCATATTTTCATAAAGAGAAACAATTTAGATAATCGGATAAGTCCTTATATTTTTCACTACATACAAGTTTCTGTAATTTTCTATTCGAATAAATGATTCCTAAATATCCTTTAAAAAATAATACAAAACAAGGAATAATTTAATTTAATTTTATTTATTTTTATTATAATGATGGAAACAAACATTTCATAGTATCTAATTATTAAATTTTCTAATATACTTTTGCGCAAAAAATATATTGTACATCTGCAAGTATCAGGTCCTTCCTCACACTCAGGATCATACCAAGGACAGCTTTTGAAGTGTCCTTCTGTATTGTCTTCATCTTCCATGATACCATATTCTTCGTTCTCATCTAGCATATTTTCGAAAAATTTGATCATCTCCCAATGATCAAAAAGCCTGAAGCTTTCGAAATCTCTTAAAAATTGGTTTAGAGTACGTCTAATTTGGCTCATTGTATTTGCCGATAAATTAATGAATGATGATTGTTTGAAGGTTTCTTTAAGACTAATTTGCTCTTTAAATTTTAAAAGTACTATCTTTTGATATTTAAAATATCTATACCATCATCTATATTCCATACTTCTTTTTTAGCACTCTATCTCTCTCTATCCCTTTTCTCTCTATAACCATCTCTTTCTGTCTATCACTATTCCCCACTTATTCACTATTTCACCATAAATATTTTCGATTGACCTTCTAGAAGTCATCATCGCTACTTTTAAGATCATTTTCAGTTAAACATTTAAAGTGAGCAGAAGTAAATAAAAAATGGAGTCTACAACAAATCTAACATCAAAATTTAATTCACTAAAAAATAAAACCTTAATCCACATAAAGGAGCTTGAGACATCAATTAAATACACCATTCGAAAAGTGTCAAGAGTAACAACAAAATATGGGCCAACACTAAAAGTTGAAATGGAAAACCACATAATGTTCCTCCCAAAGCGATATAATACTTTAACCGATGATGAAATTAAAGAACTCTCGAGCGGATCATATTGCTTAAGTAGAGAAGGTGAACAAAGCTTAATTGTTGAAAGCGAGCTGAGTGAATCTCTAATTCAAAATTCCCAATTTCCAATTTGGCAATAATATATAATAATTTTGTATTTTAAATTATAAATAAAAATACATGAAACAGTTTTGTAAAAAATAAATGTTTGTGCTTTTTTATTTAATATTTTCAGTTATTTCATAAAGAAATTTAAGACATAAATGACCACAGGTAAATGTATTGAAATTCTGATGTTGATTATAGTTGTATTTTATATTTGTACCAAGATATTTGACTACTTCCGAAGGAGGTTGTAAGTTTCCAAAGCTGTCGAAATATTCTTTTTCATTGTTGTTTTTATAATATGCTACCCAATGTGTACCAGGTCCTGTTGATACGTCTAAATTGATTATTCCACATTCTATTTTCTTTGTTCGTTTTGGTAGAGTATTCAACATGAAAACTCCTCTAAAATATGGAATATTTATAGAGAAACGGTTTAGGTCCTCATCAGATAGTGGTCTGTTGGGTAGCATCTCTAATAGTTTTTTGATTCCTCTTTGAAAACTAAACCATAACCCTTTTTATATGGTTTTAAGTAAAGTCCCTTTCCAACTGCAATAGATTCCATCGCTTTATTATGTCTATTATCATCAAGTTGATTTTTTGCATTCTTTGTTGCATTTACAGCTTTAGCTATAGCAGCACCTCCAGTTGTTAGACTACCAATTGCACCCAGAGCAGTTAAAATCGGTATTAGAGGCAAAAACCCACCAATTTTTGGGACACGTATTACACGTGGTACTATAATTTGAGATTTTCTTCCTTTTAATGATTTTTTGATAGTTTTTCGGGCAATTTTAATTGCTGAGTTAATATCTAATGGTTTTTTCTTCTTTAGTATTTTTGTTGCAGCTCTAATTGATGTTCTAAACAGTTTTTTATAATTTAGCTTGTTCTTTTTAACATTTTTCTCTTTCTCCACACCCATACCAAATTTTGTTTTGGCTTTCATTGCGTTAGTAACCATATAGGCAAATGATAAAACTCGATCCCAAGCTGAATTTTCAAGTATTTTATCAGCCTTGTGTCTAGTGCTTAAATCCTTATTTTTCGAATAAGCTATATCGTGATCTTTACAAGCAGAGTCCAATAAATTAATTCCTTTATCACCTCGATTTAAACGTTTTTGTAGTTTTGTTCCAGGTCCACAGTACTGATATCCAGGAAGATGAAGTTCAACAGGTAGAGAGTTTATTATTTTATCTACTATACCTCCTCCAACGAAGGTGTTTTTATAACTAAACGTTTTCTGATATCGTATAACCATATCTGATTTTTTCTATAATAAGAGGTAACATTTATGAAATGTATTTAGTTACAAAAATGCAGTTAGTGAAACAACATAAAAATATTTTAGTTCGTAATATTGATGAATAATCGAACATCACTTCAAAAATAAAGCATAGCCCCCTCTTACCAAATTCTATTCGTGCTCTAATAGTGGGACCATCAAATTGTGGAAAGACTAATGTTATGATCGGCTTACTAGAAAGTCCTAATGGACTCAAGTTTGAAAACATCTATTTATACTCAAAATCTCTTTATCAACCCAAATATGAGTACTTGAAGAAACTAATTTCACCAATTAAAGGAATGGGATATTATACATTCACCGATAATGAATCAGTTATTCCACCTGACGAAGCTAAAACTAATTCAATTATGATATTTGATGATGTTGCATGTGAAAAGCAGAATAATATACGTACATATTTTTGTATGGGGCGACATAGGGATATTGATTCATTCTACTTGTGTCAAACTTATACTAGAATTCCCACGCATTTAATAAGAGACAATGCAAATGTTATTATAATGTTTAAGCAAGATGATACAAATATGAAGCATGTTTATAGGGATCATGTTGGCAGCGATATGAGTTACGAAAAGTTCCAAGAAATTTGTAGAGAATGTTGGAAGGATAAATATGGCTTATTAGTGATAAGCAAAGATAATGAATTAAATGATGGTCGCTACAGAAAGCAATTTGACTTTTTCATAACTATATAAACTACTTCTCATAAAAGATTGACTTTAGTTATTAATCTAACTTTAAACTTGATACATCTATTTGCTATAACCTCATCCGATACCTGATAAGCTGATCTCCAAACTATACCAGCTACCTGAAAACCAGACCAGCTCCTGATAAGCTGATCTAAAACCCAGACCAGCTCCTGATAAGCTGATCTGAAAACCAGACCAGGTCCTGAAAAGCTGATCTGAAAACCAGACCAGGTCCTCATAAGCTGATCTGAAAACCAGACCAGGTCCTGAAAAGCTGATCTGAAAACAAGACCAGGTCCTGAAAAGCTGATCTCAAAACCAGACCAGGTCCTGAAAAGCTGATCTGAAAACCAGACTAGGTCCTGAAAAGCTGATCTGAAAACCAGACCAGGTCCTGAAAAGCTAATTTGAAAACCAGACCAGGTCCTGAAAAGCTGATCTGAAAACCAGACCAGCTCCTGAAAAGCTGATCTGAAAACCAGACCAGGTCCTGAAAAGCTGATCTGAAAACCAGACCAGGTCCTGAAAAGCTGATCTGAAAACCAGACCAGGTCCTAATAAGCTGATCTGAAAACCAGACCAGCTCCTAATAAGCTGATCTGAAAACCAGACCAGCTCCTAATAAGCTGATCTGATTGCTGATACCTGTTATTTGCCCTTAGCAAACATGGATGAGAAAATTTTAAAGCAGTTGGTGTTGACAAGAAATGTGTTGAAGAAAAAGCTTCGTAGTATAAAAACTGGTGAAATAGATACACGTGAACAATTAAGATATACATTCAAACCTATAACAGAACCTCTTAAAGAATTCATAAATAGTTCTAAAAATATTAAAAGAATTCGTATGAAAGAAGAAAGTAACATCAAGACAGAAGTTGAAAATAATACAAGTTTAAAGCCTGAAAACCCATCAGTCAAGATAGAGACAAGTACACCAAAAAAACTAGTAGAAGGGACAATTTTTGATAATACCATCTTATTTAATGATGTTAATACTGAAAATGATAATGATGATGATGAAGATGATTTTTACTCACAGACTTCTAATACAGAATATACTTATACTGATTTATCAGTTTTGGAAGGAAGAAATGAGTTAGATGCAAACTATGGCCCACATAAAGATTACAATAATGAATGGAAATTTGGTGATAGTAGCCTAAAACTGAATGAAGATAAAATACAAGTTGGTGGTCAAATATGGGCTCTAACACCAGGACTATTTTCTCTAATGTTTCATAAAATACCAAAAAATTACGATAAATTTGAACTTGAAATCTATAAAAAGATTTTAATTACTACTAATGCATATAGAAGAGACTTTAAACCTGATGGTCAAATTAAGGGTACTAGAGGATATAAATATAAACATATTATTAAGAAATTTATTGATGAGAAAAACCAGAAGAATTTACCTGAATCAACAGGATCTAAGCCCAAAGGTAGCTATTTAGGTGAGGGAATGATGCAAGTTAACATCAATAATCCCAACTATGTATACTGGGACGATCCAAATGAGTTAGTAGATAGACTTCGACTACTGCTCGCATCACAAGGTGCAGGTCATACTAATCACAATAACGAAATTGTATCAATTATTGAAGAACTACGTGAAGCGAATATAATACACTAACTTTAATAAACTAAATAGAGTATGTCTGTTGATAAATTTGGACACTATTTAAACGATACTAGCAGCACAATTTCTTTGAAAAATGCACCTAAACTGCTGGGGTTCTTTGTGGATACGAACAACAACATTGATGTCCAAAACAAAAGGATCAAAAATGTTGCTAAAGCTCTGGAGGAAAACGATGTTTCCAATAAATTGTTTTTGCAAACTCAAATCGAAAAATTAGAAGAGAAATTATTAACATACTTTAAGGGGGATAATACTATAATACGAGAAGATATTCAAATGCAAATTGAGGAACTACAACGCGAAATAAAATTATATATAGAAGAAAATTATAAAATTGAAAAAGATATTCTACATATTAAAACATCCTTTGAAGAACAAATTGAACAGCTTAATGAAAAAATTTATAGATTAAAAAATTATATGTTTGTATCAATAGCTGAAAGTGCGTCAAGCAGATCACAACACTCTGCAAAAAATCTTTAAAAACAACTTAATGTCTTCAAAAAGAAATTTAGTAAATGAACTCCATAAGCAAGCACGAAAACAATTTGTGCGTCGCAGAGTTGTAATGAAAGGAATAGACGATCTTTGGCAAGCTGATTTAGTTTAAATGGGGAACTATTCTAAAGAAAATAGAAATTATCGATTTTTGTTGACTGTAATTGACACATTCTCAAAATTTGCATGGGCAGTACCGCTAAAAACAAAAACAGCACTCGAAACAACCAAGGCAATGGAAGATATTTTTGAATTGGGACGAGTACCAAAAAACTTACAAACAGATGATGGCAAGGAATTTTTCAACAAACACTTTGGAAAATTAATGCATAAATACAACATTAATCACTACTCAACATATAGCATTATGAAAGCATCAGTAGTAGAACGATTTAATAGAACATTGAAAGGAATGATGTGGAAAGAATTTAGTTATAATGATTCATATAAGTGGATTGATATATACAAAGATTTACTCAATGCATACAATAGAAAAGTTCATCGTACCATTAAAATGGCTCCTATTAAAGTCAACTCAACAAATGAGGAAAAGCTGCTAAATACAATATACAGTCATTTGAAAATGTATAAAATGTTAAAATTTAATGTGGGAGATCATGTTCGCATAAGCAAATATAAGCACACATTTGAAAAAGGTTATACTCCAAATTGGAGTACAGAAATTTTCACAATTACAAGAGTTCAAAATACAAATCCTGCAACATACATATTAGAAGACTATCTTGGCAATCCTATTAAAGGTGGCTTCTATACTGAGGAACTTTCAAAAACTAGATTTCCAAATACATATCTAGTTGAAAAGGTTCTTAAAATTAAAGGGAAGGAGGTATATGCTAAATGGCTGGGATTTTCTAATCAACACAATTCTTGGATAAGTAAAGATGAAATATTATAGTTGGAAGAAAAACTAAATTAGAAACAACAACAACATCAATTGCAACAACAACAATAGCATTAATATTAAGAAACTAATGTTAATTTTAAAATGAGAAAAAGTTTTAAATAAAATATGTAAATCATACTTATAAACCATACTGTGTACTAAACATTATTTAATTGTAATCAGACTGTTATATGTCAATAACACTTACTCTGAGCTCTAACTCATCAGAACTATCTGCTAGTTACTTTCCTCCTATTGAATTACATGGTGCATATGAGTGTGCTCTAACTGATTTTCATTCATACAACAGTATTCCAAATGTAGACACCTACAACAATATGTTTCATATAGGGGAACATATAATTGAAATACCAATTGGATCTTACGAATTAAATAATATAGTTGATTTTATAGAAGAGGAATACAAACGACTCTGCCCAGCAAATAAGATTTTTATTGAAGCCAATAACAATACAATGCAAGTTAAAGTTAATAGTTCCAAGGATCTTGTATATTTTAATAAAGACAATACAATTGGAAAACTTTTAGGATTCAATAGCAAAATCCTAACACCAAACAAATATTATTATTCAGATCTTCCAGTTAATATTTTTAAAGTGAATCTCTTGCGAATTGAAAGTAGTATCGCTATAAACACATATATGAATAACTCGAAATCGCATACACTTCATGAATTTCCGATTAATGTGCCTCCAGGCTATAAAATAGATGAGGTTCCAAGAAATCTTATCTATTTACCTGTAAACACCAGAGAGATAAGTTCACTAGCGCTGCGCGTACTGGATCAACACGGTGATTTAATTAATTTCCGAGGAGAGGAAATTACAATACGAATACATTTAAGGCCAACTAAATAATGCTAATATACAACACAAATACATTGAAAAATATAGCAGCAGCAAGAACAACAACAACAACATTAAAGCGACCAGCTCAACAAAAAGCTCTAACAACATCAAATAAAAATTTTCTAAAGTCCTTAAATTTTAAATTGAAGACAAAATGAGTTCAATAATAGATGTCTTAGATAAACCCTTGTCTGATGAGAATATAATCAAAAAGGACTATCATACATATGTACCATACTTACAATCTTACAACAATAATGATGAAATTAGAATTTCAATACAAAATCAAGATTTGTATGTGCTACCCAGTGAGAGCTACATTTATGTAGAGGGGTTTGTTGTCGATGATAATAAGACCAAATCTTCTTCTTCTTCTTCGGAGAACTTTTTATTAAAAAACAACTTTGTGGCATATCTATTTGATGAAATTCGCTATGAGCTCAATGGAATTGAAATTGACCATACAAGATATTTAGGAGCGACAAGCACTATAAAAAATTTGGTTTCTCTGTCACCAACAGAAAGCAATGTCATGCAAAATGCTGGATGGAACAAAATTGACGATGTCACTCTTGAAAATGGATTTTTCAATTTTTATGTACCTCTAAAAATGCTTCTAGGATTCGCCGAAGACTACAACAAAGTTATACTAAATGGAAAACATGAATTGATACTCTTGCGCAATAAGAATGATGAAGATCTTGTACGCTCGAGTGTTTCTACTGAAAAAGCTAAACTTACAATTTCACTCATCTCATGGAGAATCCCACATGTACAATTATCCGACTTTAGCAAATTGAATATGATAAAAATTATTAACAATGGTGCTTCTATACCTATGGCATTTCGCAGTTGGGATTGTCATGTTAATCCACAATTAAACACAGGTACTAGCCATATTTGGAATGTTAAACTGGCTGCAAATAGAGAACGCCCCCGTTTTGTATTGATTGCTTTTCAACAAGAAAATAAGTTTGTTCATTGTGATTTGACTAATTTAAAAGTACATTTAAATTCAGTCTCATATCCATATGATGATCTTAACATAAAGTTCAAAAATGAACGATATGCAATTCTATATGATATGTATCTAAGATTCCAACAAAGTTACTATAAGAGGGAATCTCAACCGCTTCTATCTGCATCAGAGTTTAAGACAAAAGCTCCTATTATTGTAGTAGATGTCAGTCATCAGAATGAATCACTCAATAATGGACCGATTGATATAAAAATAGCATTTGAAACAGCAACTAATATTGCAGCAAAGACATCAGCTTACTGCATTCTTATTCATGATCGCATAATAGAATATATACCCATCAAAGGACAAGTTCGAAAAGTCTTATAAATTGAGTAATATGGAAAATAACACAATTTTTATAGACGTACAAGGTTTCAAAAGTAATTCAAATGATTTCATCGCAAAAGAAGTAGCGATTGTTTTCAACAATTATGAATATAACAATTTCATTATAAAACCACCATTTGATTTTAAATGCTTATCAATAAAAAAGCAAAGAGAAGAAAAGTGGCTAACGAAAAACTATCATCACCTCAGCTGGACTGCTGGATCAGTTTCTTTTGAAAGCGTTTGCAATTTTTTAAAAGCCAACGCAAGATGTTCTAAAATTTATGTAAAAGGTGAAGAGAAAAGACGATGGTTGGAAAAAATCTTATGCCGAAAAATTTTTAACGTTGAGGATATAGGCTGTATCAACTTTAAACAAATGGAGATTAAGTATCCAGAATATTTTTATTGTAATTATCATAAACTTGGTGTTTGCGCATTAAAAAATGCTATTTTACTAACAAAAGAAATATCTTGCTTTAAATGAATTTTTTCACTCTTTAAAATATTAATGTATGTATTATTATAAAATTTTAAAAAATTTTAGGCAATAAATGTATAGAAAAATAAAAAATCTACAAGTGTTTTCTTATTTCAAATACAAACTACATAAAGGAAAGAGAAGGAAGTGGGAAGGAGGAGGAAAAGTTAGCATTTTTGCTAACTTGCAAATTTTTACTTTTTGTTTCTCTGCTTATGACTGTAGTTAGTTGAAACTTTGCTGCTTTAAAATAATCGTAGACAAAGAAAATGATTATGTTGCAAAATATAAATGTATTTTACACAGCCACAAAATATTCCACGCACAAGTTCTTTCGATCGTACATACATACATACATACATACATACATACATCATACACACATACATACATACATACATCATACACACATACATACATACATACATCATACACACATATAGGGTGTTTTTTTTAGAGGTATAGAACTTTGAACTGAAATAAAACATAAGAAAATCGTTTTAATGTCCATCAATTTGGCTTTATTGAAAGGATAATTTTATGCCATTAATGCTTAAATATGATTTCGGGCATGTGGCCGCCGCGGCTGGCTCGAATAAAGCCAATTCTACAGGTCCAATTTTCAACCACTTTTTCGAGCATATGGGGCCGTATGTTGGCAATAACGCCACGAATGTTGGCTTCCAAGTCCCCTAACGTTTCTGGTTTGTTGGCGTAGACGAGCGACTTCACATATCCCCAAAGAAAATAATCCAATGGTGTCAAATCACACGATCTTGGTGGCCAATTGACAGGTCCATTCCGCGAAATTATGCGCTCATCGAATGTTTCCTTCAATAAATTGATTGTGACGTGCGCTGTGTGGCATGTAGCGCCGTCTTGTTGGAACCACAACTCATCCACATTCATGCCATCCAATTCGGGAACAAAATATTCGGTTAGTCGGCTCCAATTGCTGTGCACGGTGGCGAATCGATTCATTCGGGTCCTCTTCAACACTTTGCTCTACAGCGGCAATTGTGTCTTCGGTGCGCACTGTTCGACGTCTCTGTGGATGCGTATTATCACATAGAGTAAACGTAGTGCGAAAACGATCCATGGTTAACCGAATTAGTTGCTCTGATGGACGATTATGTCGACCATAAAATGGACGGAGCTTGCGGTAAACTTCGCGAACTGAACCATTATTTTCGAAATAAATTTGCACGATTTGCAAGCGTTGTTCTTTTGTCAACCTGTTCATGATGAAATGGCAAACCAAACTAAATATTAATCACTTGACAGCTGACAAAATGGCCGCCAGTTAAAAAAGTGATACCAACTTAAAGTTCTATACCTCAATAAAAAACACCCTATACATACAAATATATTTCTTAAACAAATAAACAGAATATAAGCTTACCAGCGACAAACAAGCTGGACCCCCCACACACAAGCATTAGGGGTGTTCACATACATGAGAACGTTTTATAAATAAATAAAATAATTTATGTAATTATTTTATTCATTTATTTAATTATTTTATTTTATAAGAATTTATTAGCGTGAGGAAATCACACAAGCACATTCCCACGATTCATATGAGAATCGTCTAGTAGTCATCAAACCTATTTTCTCTGATATTACTGATATAGTATTACGATAACAAATTTCTATAGTATGGCAACACTGGGAGCATTAGAAAATAATAATCATGTTTTGCCGTCGGCATTTGAAAAAAATAATAATCATGTTTTGCCGTCGGCATTTGAAAAAAATAATCATGTTTTGCCGTCGGCATTAGGAAAAATTATCATGTATTGCCGTCGGCATTTGAAAATAATTATGTATTGCCGTAGGCATTAGGAAAAATAAGTATGTATTGCAGTAGGCATTAGGAAAAAAAAATAATCATGTATTGCCGTCGGCATTTGAAAAAATTATCATGCATTGCCGTCGGCATTTGAAAATAATTATGTATTGCCGTAGGCATTAGGAAAAATAAGTATGTATTGCCGTAGGCATTAGGAAAAATAAGTATGTATTGCCGTAGGCATTAGGAAAAATAATAATCATGTTTTGCCGTCGGCATTTGAAAAAAATAATCATGTTTTGCCGTAGGCATTAGGAAAAATTATCATGCATTGACGTAGGCATTAGGAAAAATTATCATGTATTGCCGTCGGCATTTGAAAAAATTATCATGCATTGCCGTAGGCATTAGGAAAAATTATCATGCATGCCGTAGGCATTAGGAAAAAGACAGACTTATTGAACCACCATCGAAAAATATTTAAAGGACTTATCGAACCACCCTCGTAGGTATCAAATTTCAAGAATTTTAAAATTTTCAAATTTTAATTACCCAAATTTAACAATTTCACCAACAATTTAACAATTTTAATTGCCACCGGAACCCCAATTCACAGCTACTACAAAGCTGAAAAAACCCCATAATTTTTGCACACCAAAATAAAGCTTGGACATTTTTCTTTTAAATTAGTTACTCAAAAGTTAAGAAAATTATGTTTATGGTTAAAGTTATGAAGAAAATACAAAAAATTGCTGGCAAACTCGATTTTTTGCAAAAATTCGACTTGTGCGACCTCTAAACCTCTTCCAAAAATCTGAAAAAAATCTCAAAAATACTTGACCCTATAAGGTTTAAAATTATGCTTAAGCCCTAAAAAAATTTTTTTTGGACAACTAGTGTACAAGTATAATTACGAGTATTATTTCAGGTATTTTTCAAAATTAGACGTAGCTGCATAACTACATACATGAATATTACACCAATATATTCAATTATAACAGCTACAAGCAATAATGCAAAAAATTATTAAGTATTAATTTTCCTATAAAAATAAACTTGTACTAATTTTTTTCTAATTATGTACTTGCATCTGCTTACAACATATGAAGAGTTTTCCGAGAAGAAAGAGGTCTTACACAAAGGAATGCTATAAAATTCGCATTTATCAATATTTTCGGCTAAAAATTCTCACTTAAGCCTGGTACTCTGTTCAGAATTTCATGCGAAATGCTGTCAAACTACATATAAAAGTATTTGGTATGAAAAATTTGCGAAATAAATTCGCAAAAGTAGTACTCTGTTCTTGTTGTGAAAAACACGTAAAATCATGTCTTTCCATGTAAAATAGTCTGGCGTCATTTTAGTTTAGCTGCGAAACAACATGAGCAGTGCTGTTTTCGCACGGAATTTTAACAATGCTGCATACTTTCAAGCAATAAAGGCGAGAAATTTATACAAAAACCGCGAGTTGGGCTACATTTACTACATGTCAAATTTTTCACGCGAAATAATCACTGGTGCTGAAAATTTTTCGCAACTTTGAACAGAGTACCAGGCTTTAGATGGAAAATTATGTAACAAATACATAATAACAAAAATTAAAAATTTTAAAAACCGCCGACTTTTTTCAGAAAAGATGTTATATCTTCTAAACGGCTGGACCGATTTTTTTCAAACATAGCTAAGAACCCTCTCGATCAAGTCATCTTTCAAACAGAAAAAAACTAAATGAAAATCGGTCCAGCCGTTTGGCCTGTACGTGGACACAGACAGACACACAGATACACAGATACACAGACACAGACACACACTACAAACTTATAACACCCCTTTTTTAGTCGGGGGTTAAAAAGTAAAATCACATAGAATATTCTTTTCAGTTCCCGGCAATTCCCAAAAAGATTTCATAAAATCCCAAAAATGGGATTTTTTGGTATTTCTGCTGTATTTTTCTTATCTTTCGCCGGGCGCAGATAATATTTTGGGAAATATTTAAAAACATTTCACGTAGTAAGGTAAAATGAGAAATTTTTCGGTTCCAGCTTTGGAATTTGAGAAAAAAGGCCTTACATTTGATATATATATAACAAAAATAGGCCGATTTCGAAACGATCTGGCACCTTTAATAAAGAAAATTTTGAACAAAAATTTTTTTTGTAATGTTTCTTATAGTGTAATATTACTAATAATAAAAAATATAGGGTTGGTATCCAAGCTAAATTTTTAAATAATAGCGAAATAATTGAAAAAAAACGGCAAAAATCTACTTTTTAGGGTTCCGTACACCAAACGTGAAAAGGAACCCTATTGTTTTCGCTACGCTGTCCGTCTGTCCGTCTGTCCGTCACACGGTATTTTCTCAGGAACCGTAAGAGCTACGGACCTGAAATTTGGGCAGAGTATGTAGAACCTTGGCCGCTATAACACCAAATACATGAGAATTAAAAATTAAAGGGTGTTCCAAAACGAACAATGAAAAATGTTAAAATCCAATCTAATATACATACAATTGTATGTACATATGTATATTGAAACTTGTAATTTGTAGAATAAGTGTATTTTTATACAGACTAAAACAAATAACACTAAAATTTAAAAAAAATTTAAATTAAAATGTGGTCCATCAGTTAATGCAATTTTGACTACGTAATTTTGACGACTTGCTATATCTTGGAAACCTTAAGAGGCAAACACTTGAAATTTTCAAAAACGGTAAAACTAAAAAATCCGAAAATTATAAAATCGCCAAACCAAAAAAAAAAAGTCGACAAAAATTAAAAAAAATCGCCAAAACGAAAAAAATCGCCAAAATTAAAAAAAAATTTCTAGCACTAAAATAAATCAGTTCTCGTGATACCTTCATAGCGAACAGTCGATTAGCGGAATTTTGCTTACATACTTACCAAACAAACAAAAAATTATACAAAAAAGTATTCGTAGTACATATTATTCGTAATAGGTACATACTGTCTTTGATAAATAAGCTTTATGCTTTGCTAATATTTTTTACATAGTAGAAATAACAGAAACAAAAAAAAAACCGCAAACAAAAAAAACATAAACAAAGTGACATTGAGGAATAATCTATATGTGTACCTCGAAACAAATAAACAATCATAAATAACAAAAACAAAAAAAGACCGCAAACAAAAAAAAAACACAAACGAATAACCCTTGAGGAATTCTTTGTATGAGTGCCTCAAATACAAAAAATTTGAAGTGAGTTCTAACGGCAGAAATGCTTATTTTACTGTGAGTTGTGAAACTCTTAATGAAAAAAATATAAATAATAAATCTGTTGAAAGTCTTTTTTTAACGGCAAAGCCAATTTTTCGTCAGCGATCAACATCGCTTTGTCCAATGCCAAATAGTAATGATGCATTAGCATTACAGTTGCCTAGTACTTCTTCATATAAGCCAGTAATATCATCCCCTTCAGGCTCGTGTTCATCACTTAACAAAGTTATTACTACAGATAACAGCGGATCGAAACTCAAGGTGCAAGTCGGAATGGACAGATATATAACCGTGGTAAAGCGTGGGCGAAGCCCGAATTCTTCAAAAATTTCATCTGCTCCAAAAATGTCTAGGGATAACAGCGCAGCCTCAACTAATCGCCAAAACCGCTTTAAAATTTTGCAAGATGACAACGACAAACCCGAGGTATCCTCGAATAAAATATCCAAGCCGCCACCAATCTATTTGAGACAAACAAATTCAAATGCCCTTATTAAAAAATTAATTTCGGTCATTGGTGAGAATAAATTTCACATTGTTCCAATAAAACGTGGCAACATCGATGAAACTAAAATCCAAATTTATGACGAAAAAGATTTCCGCAAAATGGTTGCTGAATTTGAAAAAAATAAAACAAGCTTCTATACATACCAGCTTAAGAGCGCTAAAGGCATGCAGATAGTATTGAAGGGCATAGATTCCTATATTGTTCCTGAAGAAATAAAAGATGCACTCGTCATCCAGGGATTTAAGGTAAAAAATGTATCTAACATAATAAGCAGAGAAAAGGTACCCCAACCCCTATTTCGTGTTGAACTGGAGCCGAATGATATACAGTTGAAAAAAACGAGACTCATCCTATTTATAGCCTAAAATACCTTTTATACAGAAAAATCACAGTTGAAGAGCCACATAAGCTCAGGTCCCTTGCCATAATTGCCAAGAATATGGCCATACAAAAACTTACTGCAATTTACCAAATTCGAAAAAATCGCCTAAATGAAAAAATCGCCAAAATAAAAAAAAACGCAAAAAATCGAAAAAAATCGCCTAAACGCGAAAAAGGCGTCAAAACCAAAATAATTGTTTATATGAAAAAAAAAATCGCCAAAATGAATAAAAATCGCCAAATTCAAAAACGCCAAAAACTGAAAAAATTCCGCAAAATGCGAAAAAGGCGCCAAAACTAACAAAATCGCGCAAACGAAAAAAAAACCCAAAATGAAAAAAAATCGCCAAATTGAAAAAACGCCAAAAACCAAAAAAACAATTCCAAAACTATATATTATATAGGCTGAAGTTTGTATTAAATTACATATCTAGTGTTCGTACGGAATCCTTCGTGCGCGAGTCAGAGTCGCACTTTACGGAATATATTTCAAATATTTTATTTAATTTGCGTATAACTTTTGACTTAATAGTGATTTTGATATCAAATTTTTTTCTAAATAAAATTTTGTTCTTAACTAAAACTAACTATTAACTTAACTATTTTAAAATCGAACAAAATTTGATTTCTCTATTAGCAGAACATTGGACCAAGGTTGGTAAAAAAACCCAAAATAAATTTAAACTGTAAGCGAAACTGCATAAATGTAGCAGACTTTTTTTTAGCTCTTGGATAGAAAAATTCACCTCCAAAAAATCTTTTTTATCATATCAAAAACATCAGCTTGGCATCGGTATGAATTTTTCATTAACACGAGGTTGCCCACTTTGGGGCTTTGTGGCTCCGCCTGCTTTAAGGATATGACATCCAAACTCCAGACTTAAATGCTGTATGAAATTTCATTACAATCAGACGGCTCGTTTAGAAACTGCAGAATTATTTCCACTTTATTTTTCAAAATCCCCGCTGTTTATCGCAATGTCGGAACCTTATTTCGTTTTGTTATTTTAATTTTATTTAGTAGTTGTGTTGTTGGAAATTGTTGCCGTATATAATATAATAATTTTGTTTTTTACCTTTTTTAACCCCCGACTAAAAAAAGGGGTGTTATAAGTTTGTAGTGTGTGTCTGTGTATCTGTTTATCTGTGTGTCTGTCCGTGTCCACGTGCAGACCAAACGGCTGGACCGATTTTCATTTAGTTTTTTCTGTTTGAAAGATGGCTTGATCGAGAGGGGTCTTAGCTATGTTTGAAGAAAATCGGTCCAGGCCGTTTAGACTTTTCTGAAAAAAGTCGGGGGTTTTTAAAATTTTTAATATTTGTTATTATAATATTTTTTCTTTTACTATTTTTTTCAAATAGTTTTATATCATATTGAGTTATCGATATACATACGTTGTACGTATTACTTATATTCTACTGTAATATTTTTTTTTGGCCACATGAAGGCTTTTGTTATTAAATTTTATAAATAAATAAACAAATAAATAATTATTAATGAACAAATAACACCAAAGTTAATTGTAAATATTCTGACAAACACTAGTAGAGCGGATCAACTAGCTGTTTTTGAAGGCCACTACACCTTCGTCATCAGCGTTCTTTGTGTTCGGTCCACTGTGTGTGGTGTCAGTTGATGTAGATTTCTAATGTGTCAGAATATTTACAATTAATTCTAGGAACACAATGGGGACGAACGACGAATTTTGTCCATGTCGACGGATTCGTCGATAAGAATTCGCTGCGTAAATTCGTTGTGTGAAGCACAATAACTACGAATTTACTCAGCAAATTCAGGGGGCAAATCACGGCATTCGATACGACTCGTAATTTAAAAATATTTCCATATGAACTCTATTGAAATATTTTTAAATTACGAGTCGTATCGGATGCCGTAATTTGCCCCCCAGCTCTTATAATTTATAAAGTTGGTTATTGTCAGTGTGAGCATATTAGCTAAATTTAGGCCAAATTTAGCTCATTTCTTTTGGATTTAGCTTAAAAATTTTCATTTAGCTCTTAGCTTATTTTTTTAAAGCTTTTTTAAAGAACATATTTAGCTTTTTATCCCTTTTTTAATTTAAATTGCGTATTCTCTAAAAATGTATTAAAGACATACGTGATTTAGCTTAATTTTATTTTAAATTCTGGTCACACTGGTTATTGTGTATGTAAATAGAGAGGGAGAGAATATTGTTTTTTCGTCGTTCGTCGGCGTACAAAATAGAAATAAATCTTTCTCAGAGTTCGTCACGCACGACGAATTTTCTTCTACGGCGGTGTTGTGTTCATATGAACAAATGTGTTTTATTCTTTATGACGAAAGTTCCCACCGAAAAATTCGTCGTTCGTCCCAGTTGTGTTCCTAGTATAACTTTGGTGTTATTTGTTCATTAAAAATTATCACATGTAATTTGGCTTACAAAGCGATACGAAATCCTGATCAAAAATCTTATAAGTAGTAGTGAAATGGCGGTTCTGCCCCAATTAAAATTGTTAAATTGTTGCTGAAATTGTTAAATTGTGGCTGAAATTGTTAAATTGTTGCTGAAATTGTTAAATTTGGGTAATTAAAATTTGAGAATTGTTAAATTCTTGGAAATTTGTGTTTTTTTGTTTACATAAGGAGTTTTTTGTTTACATTAGGAGTTTTTTGTTTACATTAGGAGTTTTTGTTTACATTAAGTGTATGTCTGTCTGTCGGTCTGTCTGTCTGTCTGTCCGTGGAAATTTGTGTGTGGAATATTGTGTGTGCATGTATTAAGGCGGTTCATAGTTTGGCGGTTTTTATGTGTGTATGTGACGACGGGGAAAATCATGAAAATGGTTTTTCCTAATGCTGACGGAAAATCATCTAATGATTTTTCCTAATGCCGAAGGCAAAACATGATAATTTTTCCTAATGCCGAAGGCAAAACATGATAATTATTTTTTTCAAATGCCGACGGCAAAACATGATTATTATTTTTCCTAATGCCTACGGCATGCATGATAATTTTTCCTAATGCCTAGGCAATGCATGATAATTTTTCCTAATGCCGGGCAATACATGAATATTGTTTTTTCAAATGCCGGCGGGAAAATGATTTTTCCTAATGACGACGGGAAAACGTGAAAGTTATTTTTTCTAATGTTAATGTAGATGTTGCTAGTCTGTGGAAATTTAAGGGTGACCGTGATTTGAGTGGGTGGCGTTGTGCCGTAATATCTAACCCTACGAATTCGTGGATGTGTCTGTCTGTGAGAATTTAGTTGGAGCTTCAATTGGAAGGGGGGGCGGGGTGTAGTAGAGCTAGATCGATTGCGTGTATATATATGTGTGTGTGTGTGTGTGTGTGTGTGTGTACGTTTGTAGGAATTTCTATAGGAGCTTAAGGCTGATTGCGATTTATGAGGGGCGAGGTGTACTAGTAATATGTAACCGAGGGAGTCTGTCTGTTTGTATTTCTGTAGGAGTTTAAGGCTGACCATGATTTGCGTGGGCATGGTTGTTGACGTAATATGTAGCCATGGAGATTTGTGGGTGTGTCTGTCTGTAGGAGTTTAAGGCTGATCGTGATTTGAGGTGGGTGAGGATGTTATTGAGGTAAATTGGTTATGTGTATGTATGTATGTATGGCCAGGGGAATTTGTGTATGCATATCTGGGGGAGAATTTAAGGCTAGTCGTGATTTGTGAAAGGTGGGGTGTTGTTGAAATTTTCTTGGATATTTCTTATATGAATTCTGCTATGTGTGTGTATTTGCGCTGGTATTTATATGTAGGTGGAAATAAATTGTTTTCAGTATCGACATTTGGTACTATAAAATAATATCATATGTCTGGACTTCCCTAATCCTAGTATGCTTTTATACTTACGATTGCTTTATATTTTCTCATGCTTAAATTTGTCTCGCGTTGAAGTCGGTCTGTGTGAAATTTGTTTATATTACAGATTTTGTTTATTTAACTACATTCGTCTTCTTTGACTGAAACAGTTTTCTACACACAGAGAAAAACCAACTTGAAATCAGTAAGAACCATGCTGAATTAATAAGAACCATTAGCGAAGGTTTAGTCATATTGAAATTTCTTATTTCAATATGGACAAAATATTAATTTACAGTATTCATTTAACTCATTAACTCATTAGTTTGTAGATATCTCAATAGACATTTTCTATTATAGTAAAAATTATTGAATTAATGTCAAGCATGCTTATTTTTAAGCTGCAAATTTTTTCTAGTGTATAGATCATTTATATTTGCATTGTGCTTTAACTAAACGACGCTTCATATACATATGTACATATTTTCATTAGGTAGATCTGATAAATACTTCAACATTGATAAAAAATTTGATATGTATACATACATATCTACAAATTGATTTTATGTATGTGTGTATGTATGTACATACAAATAAGTGTTTAACTCAATCTTTGAATACATTTTATATTTGTTTTTTGTCATGTCTGTTGTTGTTATTGTAAATATTCGCCTGTGTATAAATGCGAAATATTCATAGTTTTTTTTTTATTTGAAAATAAAAACGTTTTAATTTTTATCTGCGTTTACTTAAAAGTTTGTGAGGATTTTCTGTTTTAAGTAAAACTGAATTCCTGAAGATACATACTCTATAGTAATAGTAACTATAATAGAATATTTCTTATACTTAATTTAAATTTTTTTAAAGTTGATGCAATGTTAGTAAGTTAACGTTAGAAATTTTTGGGGTACACAATTTTTTCTAATTATAGCCTTTTTTCTTACTTTCTACATTTATTTTCGAAATCTTGCTTTGCTTTTTGAAAATGTATAAACATTTTTAAATGAAACTGATCCGGCACTCCAGCTTATATACTGATAGTTTTTTTTTCTTTGTTAATCAACTTACTTCTTTTTTTTACTTTTATTGATACACATTTAAAATCAAAAGGGAGCTTTATATTGAAATTATTATTTTCATAATTGTTGAAAACAATCACTACTTTTTTTTTTTTTTTTTTTTTTTTGATGAAATCATTTGAAGTTGAAGCTGATATCTTTGCTTACTGTTTGAAATTGAAATTTTATTCAATTGAATAAAAGGCGCTTTTTTCTTAAAGTCTGATGTACGTAGTCAGAAGCGCTCGAGATTCTTTCCTATAACAGCTTTCTTGGAATTTTAGATGCATATAATATAGAATTGGATAACATTTATTTTTAATTTTTATGATAAAAAGTACGGATATGAGTCTGAATTTAAATATACTTTTAAATTAGTTAAATCATAATGAACAAACATATTTTCTTCTTGGATAGCGATCAACAGAAAACGAACTCGTTTTCATATAATTTAGGTATACCCTCTCGACGGCTCCTCTAGGATACAAATTGACTTTGTGACGAAATATCTGTTGCTTTATACTGATAATATGTTTACATTAATAAGATACATATACAGATGTTTATTTTATGAAGGGTGATTACCTATGGCTTTTATTTGATGTTCTATATGACTTTTACTCATTTTATTAAAGTTCAGCGTATTGTGTATATATTTCTGAAATGTTTAAGTGTGCTTTGTGTGCCTATCAGACAGAGTGTACGTATTAGTTGGTCAGTCAGTCTCTATTTTTATTTATTTTCTTCTTCTAATGTACCACTCCTTTTTTCAGATTTTACTACTTGAAATAGAGAATTTTATCTAATTTTTTGCTGGGTATATACATTAGGTAAATGTGTGTGATGTATGTAGAAATTGGTTTACATACAAAGAAATGGATGCTTAATAAACAACTATTGTAACAAATCGTTCTCAAATAACTCAGTTACCTCTACAAGCAATTCAAGTCGGTGTTTTCATAAAGTGTTAGAAACATTGTAATATATATGTTTGCGAGAATTTTTCCCTCAAATATTTCTATATACATGAGATTTGCTGGTTGATCCCTATCGCATTCATATATAATGATTTCTCACTTAAAAAAGGTCATCACCACCATCATTCATACCCGCATATAACACAGTCATGAGTTGGGTTGATCTAGATACAATTGCTCTCTCATCACCTTCTAACAGATTTATATATTTTACTAGTATGCATGCCTTAGCATGCTTCTATCGATAGTGACGTAAGAGTGCAATTTCCGTAGTTTATCTATATTTTCTAAAGATCTGATAGCTATAGAAATAAACAGAGTGAAGATCTATTATAATAGTCATTACCATATTTTAAAATTTGGCGTACTAGACCTTTCGAAATGGAAAAATATTCAGCTTTCACTATTAAAGTTATAATATGATGATGTTGCTGAATATTGCAGTTGTTCATTTATTGTTATTGGTCATTTCGAACGCTTTAGTTTTTACAATATTTCATACTTACATACCATCAAGTTTAGAGGATACAATACATTAAGGTAATTCTTTTCCAAGACTTAATATTCCCATTCAATCCTTCAGAAAAATAAATAAATAATAAAAACAAAACAAAGCAGACTTTTTTCCTTTTTTAATTTTATATTTTATTTTAGTATTTTTACATTTTTCTATAATAAATAGCTATTACACCTTCTACAATTGCTTTCCGCAAATAGTAGACTTTACAACGGCACACTTCTTCTTCTTCTTCTTCTACTTCTTTATAAGTTGTAATGGACTGAAGACAACATGCAAAATGTCCATCACTTGCATCCTCGCCTTCTACTGTACCCAACAGCTCGTTCTCCTCGAGCATGTTTATAAAGAACGTAATGAGTTCTTTGTGCTCCCACATCATCTTTTTACCAAAATCCTCAATGAATTTAGCAACTTTGATCCTTATTGCAGTCATGGCTGTTTGAATACCGATATGTGAGTGAATAAACTTCCTTCTTTTAAAGAGCTTACTAACATTTTTGAAAATATATCTTAGGGGTGCTGACTGTGAAACAGTAAGCTCAATATTCCAAGCTTTGTGAAAACAATATTATGCGGCTGATAGTTTGATATATCAATATTTTTGTTTATACTCATCATCGATTTTTTGTTTAGAATTATTTTTGTTATTTGCTAAGACCCATTTTTAGCTGTGTGGGAAAAATATGAATTATATTTACATGATCATGTTGACAGCGATATAAATTTTCTGAAATTTTAAGAAATTTGTGGATTGATCGATTTTCGATTTTCTCATTAGTTTTATTTTTGTTATTTACTTATGTTTATTATTACAAAGTCAATGGAACTTTAGCTAAAGCAGTTTTAAAACCCAAAGAATATTTAAGTAAGACCAATTTTTAGCAGTGTGGGAAAAATATGAATTATATTTATATAATCATGTTGACAGCGATATAAATTTTGTGAAATTTTAAGAAATTTATGGATTGTTCGAAGGTTAAATATGATTTTGTTAATGATAAACAAAAGTTTGTTGTATTATTATTATTTCTGTTTATACTAATTTTCGATTTTTGGCTTAGATTTATTTTTTGTTCTTTGCTAAAGCAGTTGTAAAACGAATACATATTTAAGTAAGACTCATTTTTAGCAGCGTGGGAAAAATTTGAATTATGTTTATAGTGATCATGTTGTCAGTGATATAAATTTCGGAAAATGTCAAGCAATTTGTAGGATGTTGGAATTGACTCCTATCTCTAATTTTATTTCACGTTGTAGTTCCTCAATTTGCATTTAAATGAATATTAATACTTTAAGCTACATTATTAATTTGTCTTGTATTTTATCTTCATTCAGTTTGAGGTAACTATCAACAATAGTTTGTATATATTTAATTTCTTCCTTCCAATACTGGTAAGTCATAGGAATTGGAAGTCTGTGAGTACAAATCATAGTCATCATCATTCTCACTATTAGTTTCATTAAATAAGATGGTATTCTCAAATATTGTTCCTTCTGCTAGTTTCTTTGGTGTACTTGTCTCTATCTTGACTGATGATTTCTCAGGCTTTAAACTTGTATATTTTCAACTTCTGTCTTGATGTTACACTCTTTTTTCATGTGAATTCTTTTAACATTTTTAGAACTATTTATGAATTCTTCTGTTATAGGTTTAAATGCATCTCTTAGTTGTTCACTTGTATCTATTTCACTTGTTTTTATACTACGAAGCTTTTTCTTAAACACATCTGTTCTCAACACCAAATGCTTTAAAACTTTCTCATCCATGTTTGCTAACAGCAAACTCAGGTATCGGCTACTAGATCAGCTTATCAGGAGCTGGTCTGGTTATCAGATCAGCTTATCAGGAGCTGGTCTGGTTATCAGATCAGCTTATCAGGAGCTGGTCTGGTTATCAGATCAGCTTATAAGGAGCTGGTCTGGTTATCAGATCAGCTTATCAGGAGCTGGTCTGGTTATCAGATCAGCTTATCAAAAGCTGGTCTAGTTATCAGATCAGCTTATCAGGAGCTGGTCTGAAAATCAGATCAGCATATCAGGACCCGGTCTGATTTTCAGATCAGCTTATCAGAAGCTGGTCTAGTTTTTAGATCAGCTTATCAGGAGCTGGTCTGGTTATCAGATCAGCTTATCAGGAGCTGGTCTGGTTATCACATCAGCTTATCAGGAGCCGGTCTGATTTTCAGATCAGTTTATCAGAAGCTGGTCTGGTTTTCAGATCAGCTTATTAGGAGCTGATCAGACTATCAGGAGCTGTTCAGATTTTCATATCAAGATATGTGATTCAGATTTAGTTAACAGTATACAAGTAGCTACCCATTTATATCATTTAGATACATGAAGTTTAAGGTCAGATGAAATACGAAAAAGGAAACTTTTATATAGTAAAATTATTTTCTATAACGATCATCGTTTAATTCACTATCTTTGCTTATAATCAAAAATCCATATGTATCCTTTCAAGATGCTTTATATTTTTCTCACCTTACTTAAACATTAAAATTGCATTATGATGATCTCATATTAAATGTTTGGTGATTCTGGTGTAAGTTTTACATAAGGAGAATGAATCAACATTATTATCTCACCCATACAAAAATATGCTTCTTATTCTTATAGAAAATATTTTCTGATATGGTATAGTTGCATTAGTTTATTTTTTTATAATAAGAGATTATATTTATCAAATGTATTTAGCTACATAAATGCGGCTAGTAAAACAACCTAAAATACCTTGGTACGAAATATTGATGAATCATCGACCGATAGTTCAAAAATAAATCATAATTCTCTTCTATCAAATTCTATTCGTGTAACAATAGTTGACCTGTCAAATTGCGAAAAAAAAACGCTATGATTGGCTTGCTAGCAAGTACTAGTGGACTTAAATTTGAGAACATCTATTTATACTAAAAATCTTTATATCAACCCAAATATGAATACCTGTAGAAATTAATTTCATTAATTAAAATAATAAAATATTATACATTTACAGATAGTGAATGTGTTATTTCTGCCAAAAGTAACTCCAATATGATATTTAACGATGATGCGCATAAGAAGCATATTTTTGTATGGGTGAGATAATAATGTTGATTCATTCTCCTTATGTAAAACTTACACCAGAATCACCAAACATTTAATATGAGATCATCATAATGCAATTTTAATGTTTAAGTAAGGTGAGAAAAATATAAAGCATCTTGAAAGGATACATATGGATTTTTGATTATAAGCAAAGATAGTGAATTAAACGATGATCGTTATAGAAAATAATTTTATTATATAAAAGTTTCCTTTTTCGTATTTCATCTGACCTTAAACTTCATGTATCTAAATGATATAAATGGGTAGCTACTTGTATACTGTTAACTAAATCTGAATCACATATCTTGATATGAAAATCTGAACAGCTCCTGATAGTCTGATCAGCTCCTAATAAGCTGATCTGAAAACCAAACCAGCTTCTGATAAGCTGATCTGAAAATCAGACCGGGTCCTGATAAGCTGATGTGATAACCAGACCAGCTCCTGATAAGCTGATCTGATAACCAGACCAGCTCCTGATAAGCTGATCTAAAAACTAGACCAGCTTCTGATAAGCTGATCTGAAAATCAGACCGGGTCCTGATATGCTGATCTGATTTTCAGACCAGCTCCTGATAAGCTGATCTGATAACTAGACCAGCTTTTGATAAGCTGATCTGATAACCAGACCAGCTCCTGATAAGCTGATCTAATAACCAGACCAGCTCCTGATAAGCTGATCTGATAACCAGACCAGCTCCTGATAAGCTGATCTGATAACCAGACCAGCTCCTGATAAGCTGATCTGATAACCAGACCAGCTCCTGATAAGCTGATCTGATAACCAGACCAGATCTGATAAGCTGATCTGATAACCAGACCAGCTCCTGATAAGCTGATCTATTAGCCGATACCTGAGTTTGCTGTTAGCAAACATGGATGAGAAAGTTTTAAAGCATTTCCTGTTGAGAACAGATGTGTTTAAGAAAAAGCTTCGTAGAATAAAAACAAGTGAACAACTAAGAGATGCATTTAAACCTATAACAAAAGAATTCATAAATAGTTCTAAAAATGTTAAAAGAATTCACATGAAAAAAGAGTGTAACATCAAGACAGAAGTTGAAAATATACAAGTTTAAAGCCTGAGAAATCATCAGTCAAGATAGAGACAAGTACACCAAAGAAACTAGCAGAAGGAACAATATTTGAGAATACCATCTTATTTAATGAAACTAATAGTGAGAATGATGATGACTATGATTTGTACTCACAGACTTCCAATTCCTATGACTTACCAGTATTGGAAGGAAGAAATTAAATATATACAAACTATTGTTGATAGTTACCTCAAACTGAATGAAGATAAAATACAAGACAAATTAATAATGTAGCTTAAAGTATTAATATTCATTTAAATGCAAATTGAGGAACTACAACGTGAAATAAAATTAGAGATAGGAGTCAATTCCAACATCCTACAAATTGCTTGACATTTTCCGAAATTTATATCACTGACAACATGATCACTATAAACATAATTCAAATTTTTCCCACGCTGCTAAAAATGAGTCTTACTTAAATATGTATTCGTTTTACAACTGCTTTAGCAAAGAACAAAAAATAAATCTAAGCCAAAAATCGAAAATTAGTATAAACAGAAATAATAATAATACAACAAACTTTTGTTTATCATTAACAAAATCATATTTAACCTTCGAACAATCCATAAATTTCTTAAAATTTCACAAAATTTATATCGCTGTCAACATGATTATATAAATATAATTCATATTTTTCCCACACTGCTAAAAATTGGTCTTACTTAAATATTCTTTGGGTTTTAAAACTGCTTTAGCTAAAGTTCCATTGACTTTGTAATAATAAACATAAGTAAATAACAAAAATAAAACTAATGAGAAAATCGAAAATCGATCAATCCACAAATTTCTTAAAATTTCAGAAAATTTATATCGCTGTCAACATGATCATGTAAATATAATTCATATTTTTCCCACACAGCTAAAAATGGGTCTTAGCAAATAACAAAAATAATTCTAAACAAAAAATCGATGATGAGTATAAACAAAAATATTGATATATCAAACTATCAGCCGCATAATACTGTTTTCACAAAGCTTGGAATATTGAGCTTACTGTTTCACAGTCAGCACCCCTAAGATATATTTTCAAAAATGCTAGTAAGCTCTTTAAAAGAAGGAAGTTTATTCACTCACATATCGGTATTCAAACAGCCATGACTGCAATAAGGATCAAAGTTGCTAAATTCATTGAGGATTTTGGTAAAAAGATGATGTGGGAGCACAAAGAACTCATTACGTTCTTTATAAACATGCTCGAGGAGAACGAGCTGTTGGGTACAGTAGAAGGCGAGGATGCAAGTGATGGACATTTTGCATGTTGTCTTCAGTCCATTACAACTTATAAAGAAGTAGAAGAAGAAGAAGAAGTGTGCCGTTGTAAAGTCTACTATTTGCGGAAAGCAATTGTAGAAGGTGTAATAGCTATTTATTATAAAAAAATGTAAAAATACTAAAATAAAATATAAAATTAAAAAAGGAAAAAAGTCTGCTTTGTTTTGTTTTTATTATTTATTTATTTTTCTGAAGGATTGAATGGGAATGTTAAGTCTTGGAAAAGAATTACCTTAATGTATTGTATCCTCTAAACTTGATGGTATGTAAGTATGAAATATTGTAAAAACTAAAGCGTTCAAAATGACCAATAACAATAAATGACCAACTGCAATATTCAGCAACATCATCATATTATAACTTTAATAGTGAAAGCTGAATATTTTTCCATTTCGAAAGGTCTAGTACGCCAAATTTTAAAATATGGTAATGACTATTATAATAGATCTTCACTCTGTTTATTTCTATAGCTATCAGATCTTTAGAAAATATAGATAAACTACGGAAATTGCACTCTTACGTCACTATCGATAGAAGCATGCTAAGGCATGCATACTAGTAAAATATATAAATCTGTTAGAAGGTGATGAGAGAGCAATTGTATATAGATCAACCCAACTCATGACTGTGTTATATACGGGTATGAATGATGGTGGTGATGACATTTTTTAAGTGAGAAATCATTATATATGAATGCGATAGGGATCAACCAGCAAATCTCATGTAGAAATACTTGAGGGAAAAATTCTCGCAAACATATATATTACAATGTTTCTAACACTTTATGAAAACACCGACTTGAATTGCTTGTAGAGGTAACTGAGTTATTTGAGAACGATTTGTTACAATAGTTGTTTATTAAGCATCCATTTCTTTGTATGTAAACCAATTTCTACATACATCACACACATTTACCTAATGTATATACCCAGCAAAAAATTAGATAAAATTCTCTATTTCAAGTAGTAAAATCTGAAAAAAGGAGTGGTACATTAGAAGAAGAAAATAAATAAAAATAGAGACTGACTGACCAACTAATACGTACACTCTGTCTGATAGGCACACAAAGCACACTTAAACATTTCAGAAATATATACACAATACGCTGAACTTTAATAAAATGAGTAAAAGTCATATAGAACATCAAATAAAAGCCATAGGTAATCACCCTTCATAAAATAAACATCTGTATATGTATCTTATTAATGTAAACATATTATCAGTATAAAGCAACAGATATTTCGTCACAAAGTCAATTTGTATCCTAGAGGAGCCTTCGAGAGGGTATACCTAAATTATATGAAAACGAGTTCGTTTTCTGTTGATCGCTATCCAAGAAGAAAATATGTTTGTTCATTATGATTTAACTAATTTAAAAGTATATTTAAATTCAGACTCATATCCGTACTTTTTAGCATAAAAATTAAAAATAAATGTTATCCAATTCTATATTATATGCATCTAAAATTCCAAGAAAGCTGTTATAGGAAAGAATCTCGAGCGCTTCTGACTACGTACATCAGACTTTAAGAAAAAAGCGCCTTTTATTCAATTGAATAAAATTTCAATTTCAAACAGTAAGCAAAGATATCAGCTTCAACTTCAAATGATTTCATCACAAAAAAAAAAAAAAAAAAAAAGTAGTGATTGTTTTCAACAATTATGAAAATAATAATTTCAATATAAAGCTCCCTTTTGATTTTAAATGTGTATCAATAAAAGTAAAAAAAAGAAGTAAGTTGACTAACAAAGAAAAAAAAACTATCAGTATATAAGCTGGAGTGCCGGATCAGTTTCATTTAAAAATGTTTATACATTTTCAAAAAGCAAAGCAAGATTTCGAAAATAAATGTAGAAAGTAAGAAAAAAGGCTATAATTAGAAAAAATTGTGTTCCCCAAATATTTCTAACGTTAACTTACTAACATTGCATCAACTTTAAAAAAATTTAAATTAAGTATAAGAAATATTCTATTATAGTTACTATTACTATAGAGTATGTATCTTCAGGAATTCAGTTTTAGTTAAAACAGAAAATCCTCACAAAATTTTAAGTAAACGCAGATAAAAATTAAAACGTTTTTATTTTCAAATAAAAAAAAAACTATGAATATTTCGCATTTATACACAGGCGAATATTTACAATAACAACAACAGACATGACAAAAAAAAAATATAAAATGTATTCAAAGATTGAGTTAAACACTTATTTGTATGTACATACATACACACATACATAAAATCAATTTGTAGATATGTATGTATACATATCAAATTTTTTATCAATGTTGAAGTATTTATCAGATCTACCTAATGAAAATATGTACATATGTATATGAAGCGTCGTTTAGTTAAAGCACAATGCAAATATAAATGATCTATACACTAGAAAAAATTTGCAGCTTAAAAATAAGCATGCTTGACATTAATTCAATAATTTTTACTATAATAGAAAATGTCTATTGAGATATCTACAAACTAATGAGTTAATGAGTTAAATGAATACTGTAAATTAATATTTTGTCCATATTGAAATAAGAAATTTCAATATGACTAAACCTTCGCTAATGGTTCTTATTAATTCAGCATGGTTCTTACTGATTTCAAGTTGGTTTTTCTCTGTGTGTAGAAAACTGTTTCAGTCAAAGAAGACGAATGTAGTTAAATAAACAAAATCTGTAATATAAACAAATTTCACACAGACCGACTTCAACGCGAGACAAATTTAAGCATGAGAAAATATAAAGCAATCGTAAGTATAAAAGCATACTAGGATTAGGGAAGTCCAGACATATGATATTATTTTATAGTACCAAATGTCGATACTGAAAACAATTTATTTCCACCTACATATAAATACCAGCGCAAATACACACACATAGCAGAATTCATATAAGAAATATCCAAGAAAATTTCAACAACACCCCACCTTTCTCAAATCACGACTAGCCTTAAATTCTCCCCCAGATATGCATACACAAATTCCCCTGGCCATACATACATACATACACATAACCAATTTACCTCAATAACATCCTCACCCACCTCAAATCACGATCAGCCTTAAACTCCTACAGACAGACACACCCACAAATCTCCATGGCTACATATTACGTCAACAACCATGCCCACCCAAATCATGGTCAGCCTTAAACTCCTACAGAAATACAAACAGACAGACTCCCTCGGTTACATATTACTAGTACACCTCGCCCCTCATAAATCGCAATCAGCCTTAAGCTCCTATAGAAATTCCTACAAACGTACACACACACACACACATACACACACACACACACACACACACACATATATATACACGCAATCGATCTAGCTCTACTACACCCCGCCCCCCCCCCCCCCTTCCAATCGAAGTTCCAACTAAATTCTCACAGACACACACATCCACGAATTCGTATGGTTACATATTACGGCAACAACGCCACCCACTCAAATCACGGTCACCCTTAAATTTCCACAGACTAGCAACATCTACATTAACATTAGATAAAATAACTTTCACGTTTTCCCGTCGTCATTAGGAAAAATCATTTTCCCGCCGGCATTTGAAAAAACAATATTCATGTATTGCCCGGCATTAGGAAAAATTATCATGCATTGCCTAGGCATTAGGAAAAATTATCATGCATGCCGTAGGCATTAGGAAAAATAATAATCATGTTTTGCCGTCGGCATTTGAAAAAAATAATTATCATGTTTTGCCTTCGGCATTAGGAAAAATTATCATGTTTTGCCTTCGGCATTAGGAAAAATCGTTAGATGATTTTCCGTCAGCATTAGGAAAAACCATTTTCATGATTTTCCCCGTCGTCACATACACACATAAAAACCGCCAAACTATGAACCGCCTTAATACATGCACACACAATATTCCACACACAAATTTCCACGGACAGACAGACAGACCGACAGACAGACATACACTTAATGTAAACAAAAACTCCTAATGTAAACAAAAAACTCCTAATGTAAACAAAAAACTCCTTATGTAAACAAACAAACACAAATTTCCAAGAATTTAAAAATTTTCAAATTTTAATTACCCAAATTTAACAATTTCAGCAACAATTTAACAATTTCAGCCACAATTTAACAATTTCAGCAACAATTTAACAATTTTAATTGGGGCGGAACCGCCATTTCACTACTACTCATATATATAGAAACAAATGAAGTTCGAATAATAATAATTAAAATTAACTAGAAATTCTTTTTTATTTCTCAGGAAAGACAGCTTTCAATTTTTATATTGTCCAAAAATAACTACCTAGTCAATAGTACCAACGGTAGTAGTTAATTTTCAATAACATACACATGTTAAACGCAATAGTGAATCAGTAGTGTTTCAAAATCATGACATTTTCACATCTCTAGTAATAGGCACCGTGTCGGGAAATATCAAAGAGGGGAGAATCCATGCGGCCGCCCGATGGGCGGCTATGCAGGAAATCTTTACTAATTTTGAAAAAATTGTTAATTTAACTTTTTAAATTTTTTATTACTAATTATGAAAAATTAAATAAAAATTAATCGTTGACTCTTCTTCTAATTCACTGTCCTCTGGTACGGAAATAATACTTTCCAAAGGATTTTTTACGCAACAGTTGATTCTAAGAATTAAATTTTCTACCATTTGTGATTGATTTTATTTTATTTTGAGCTGCTTCAGTAAACTAGATTTGTATCGATGTTTGCATAAAAATAATATAAGATTACCTTCTTACTACATCACGTATATTTCCAGGAACGCCTAAATGATATACAACGTTTAACACATCAAATTGATGATGAACGTCGCCACTCCGAAACAAACATAAATAGTTTAATCCGTGTTTATTATAGTAATTTGCCTGTTCCAAAAATAAAAGGTATGCTTAAAAGTTGCTTGCAAGGTGCTGCTGTTGAAGAAGATTCCATTCGTAAAGCTCTAGAAAAAATTCAAGAAATTCGTAATATACGAAATGAGCGCAGGATACAAGCACGAAATGCTGGTAATAAAGAAGCAATTAGAAGGGGTGCTTTAATGAAAATGGTTCAACTTTCTGCACAGACATTGCCATTATATGTCAGTAAGCCCGGAGAAAAAGTACCACCTCTTTGTGGCGCAAACCCAGCTGAAAGTAATTATATAGCTAAAGTTGGCGATAATGTTGCGGCTTTAGTCAAAGGTGTTGAAGACGAAGAAAACTGGATATTAGCTGAAGTAGTTCAATTCTTAAATAGACAGAATAAATACGACGTTGTGGATATAGATGAGGAGCAGAAGGACAGGCATGTTTTAAGCAAAAGAAAAGTTATGCCATTGCCCTTAATGAGGGCAAACCCCGAAACAGATGGACATGCTTTGTTCCCGAAAGATACTGTTGGTAGGTATGTAGTAGGCTTTTTCCACTTGTGTACATCTTAGATAAATTAATGGAAGATGCTAAAAATGCGAACAATTAGTTTACATTGACAACTCCTAACAACTATATATCAAAATATTTCATAGGTAAAATAAACGAAAAATGTGGTGCATTTTACGAAAATATTCGTTGTTTTTACGGTACGAAATGCTTCGTAAATAGTAGAAGTGATATTCAAGGCACATTCATCAGGTAGTAGCGGAAACGCAGCTGAGCTATTTTTTTTAAATTATAGTTCATTCGAAGCTTCAAAAATTGTTTACGAAAGAGAAATTAAAAAAAATTTTAAAAAATTTTCAATGTGAAAAATATTTTATTAAAAAATTCTTTTGAAACAAATGTAAAAATATGAAAAAACTATTAAAAAATTGTGAAAAGTGGCCTAAACGTTGCAAATTTTGTTAGTGGTAGCTGCCGTGAAGAAATTTTTTCAAATTTATGTGAAGAATTTTCATTTATATTATTTTACAACAAATTCTATTTTTGATATTTTGGATCAACTAAAAGCCATGTTGTTTTTTTCATTGTTGTATTTTTTCATTGTTCTTGTAATCCTGATATTACCTGGAAATAAATGTGCCTTGAGTGATACCTGTTTATTTTACGAAATAACAAAATTTTGTATTTTTACAAATTTTTTTTCGTAAATTTACGAAAAATAATGTTTATACTACAAAAGAAATTCGTGAATCATGAAAATACATTTTGTGTAATATACGAAATTTTTTGTAAAATTAAAATCTGTAAAAAAATAAAATCTGCAAAAAATTATATTTTCTAACATTTGGGAAATAATTTTGTAGTATAATCTGTAATTCTTGGAGTTGGAGGTTGTAATAGTTATGAAAAGAAAAAAGTAATTTAAGGGGAATTGTTACAGCATCTGTATTCCTCATACATCACATAAGCCTATAGTACACGGCATGTAAAAAACCACATGCGCATGTGGTTCTGACTTAATTTTGACGTCATAAAGCTACATTTGCTACATGCCGTGTACTAGCAACATATATACATGCAAATATTCACATGATTACAGATTTGCTGCCTCAGAAAATGTGTTCAATTCGGTTAAAAATGTCACAATTGTATTTTGGAACAAAATTTTACGGCATGTAGCCACTACTAGCAATTTTAAAAAATGCAACCAACATGCTGAAAATGTCCTTGAGGTCATCGCCACATATGCATGTGGCTTTTTACATGCCGTGTACTATAGGCTATACACATACTCGTACATATGTATGTACATACATTCCAACATATTTTGCACTGAAACTCACTAAAGGTGTCTTTACATGGTAATACAAAGTATTACGACTTTGTAGAATCAAAATATTATGAAATTCTATCCGTGTTTAAAAAAAAGAGAACAATAGTCTGTTGTAGGCAAGAATGATAAACTACAAGATTCAGCGTTACCGTTGAAAAATTTGAAAAAGGGGATTTTCAAAAAAAGTGGCACAAAAAGGGGATTTTCAAAAAAAAAGTGGCACAAAAAGGGGATTTCTAAGAAAAAAAGGGGCAACTTTAAAATCAAAGAAAATTAAAGAAACAAACATCAACCTATTTTTATTAAAAACAAACAATAAAAACAAATTTCTCATGTATAAAAAGTACACAAACATTAATTTTATGAGATCTCATATAAGCTTAAACGTACGTTTTATTTGCAAGTAAAAATTCTAACTTGTGGCAGAATTAGGATTTAGTTTCTGTTCTGTTACGACTCTTTTTCTTTTACTTTTAGAAGTCTTACACAAGTCGTTAGTTTTGTATAAATATATGTATATATTATCAACCTAAATATTGGCATATATAATTTTTTGAATTTCTTCCCAAGTTTCCTCAAACCCCAAAAATTATGGTTGTATATAGAGTTTATTCCTTAATGGTATATACATACATATGAATGTATGGACAAGGTGATCTATATAAAATATGAAGGCCAATTAAATTCGCCTCTGCTATTATCTCATAAAATAATTTCTCTTAAATTTCATGTTTCAGTCAATGTTGCCATGCTGTAAAAAGCTTAGAGCTTTTACACTAAAAATATACAAAATCAACAAAACATGCAAAATATACAAATCGAAAAGTATTCGACTCAGCCGGTTTTTAAATTGTAAAAAAACCGGACTATTCGACCTTCGAAAAAACATTTTGAAAAAACCGACAACCGTATTTTGAAAAAACCGGATTTTAAAACCGGTTGAAAAACCGAGTCGATCACCCTAGTATGTATACAGAAAAAGAAATAATGTTTGATTTTACAATTGTTTATTTGACGATTGTGAATATACATATTTCTATAATACCGGCTAGTTGAGTATTTGCAAATACTGTTTTTATTTACAAATAAGACGAGTATAAACGTAGTATAGATAGCTACTATATATAAAAAAAAATTAAATCTATGATAATAATGAAACACTGGTCAAAATGTGGCATTTGATATTGATCGAAATTCCAATAGAAAATAAATGGAAATTTCGTTCGATATTGAATGCCGTAAGTAGTAGGGAACTGTTCATCCGGGGGCAATTAAAATTGTTAAATTGTGGCTGAAATTGTTAAATTGTTGCTGAAATTGTTAAATTTGGGTAATTAAAATTTGAAAATTTTAAAATTCTTGAAATTTGATACCTACGAGGGTGGTTCGATAAGTCCTTTAAATATTTTTCGAGGGTGGTTCAATAAGTCTGTCTTTTTCCTAATGCCTACGGCATGCATGATAATTTTGCCTAATGCCTACGGCAATACATAATTATTTTCAAATGCCGACGGGAAAATCATGAAAATGATTTTTTCTAATACCAATGGTGAAATAGTGATTATTAATTTTTCCTAATGTCTACGGTAAAACATGTTTATTAATTTTTCCTAATGCCGACGGCAAAACATGAATATAATTTTTTCAAATGCCGACGGGAAAATGATTTTTCCTAATGACGACGGGAAAACATGATTATTATTATTTTTTTTCCTAATGCATACGGCATGCATGATAATTTTTCCTAATGCCGACGGCAAAACATGATAATTTTTCCTAATGCCTACGGCAATGCATGATAATTTTTTCAAATGCCGACGGCAATACATGATTATTTTTTTTTCCTAATGCCGACGGCAATACATACTTATTTTTCCTAATGCCTACGGCAATGCATGATAATTTTTTCAAATGCCGACGGCAATACATGATTATTTTTTTTTTCCTAATGCCGACGGCAATACATACTTATTTTTCCTAATGCCTACGGCAATGCATGATAATTTTTTCAAATGCCGACGGCAAAACATGATTCTTATTTTCTAATGCTCCCAGTGTTGCCAGACTGTAGAAATTTGTTATCGTAATACTACATCAGTAATATCAGAGAAAGAAAGTTTCATGACTACTAGGTCATATGGTTTCATATAAATCATGGGAATGTGCTTGTGTGATTTCATCACACTAATAAATTCTTATAAAATAAAATAATTAAATAAATTAATAAAATAATTAAATAAATTATTTTATTTATTTATAAAACGTTCTCATGTATGTGAACACCACTAATGCTTGTGTGTGGGGGGTCCAGCTTGTTTGTCGCTGGTAAGCTTATATTCTGTTTATTTGTTTAAGAAATATATTTGTATGTAGGTATGTATGTGTGTATGATGCATGCATGCATGTATGTATGTATGTATGTATGTATGTGTGTATTATGTTTGTATGTATGTATGTATGTATGTGCGATCGAAAGAACTTGTGCGTGGAATATTTTGTGGCTGTGTAGAATACATTTATATTTTGCAACATAATCATTTTCTTTGTCTACGATTATTTTAAAGCAGCAAAGTTTCAACTAACTACAGTCATAAGCAGAGAAACAAAAAGTAAAAATTTGCAAGTTAGCAAAAATGCTAACTTTTCCTGTTCCTTCCCACTTCCTTCTCTTTCCTTTATGTAGTTTGTTTTTGAAATAAGAAAACACTTGTAGATTTTTTATTTTTCTATACATTTATTGTTTAAAGTTTTTTAAAATTTTATAATAATACATACATTAATATTTTAAAGAGTGTAAAAATTCATTTAAAGCAAGATATTTCTTTTGTTAGTAAAATAGCATTTTTTAATGCGCAAACACCAAGTTTATGATAATTACAATAAAAATATTCTGGATACTTAATCTCCATTTGTTTAAAGTTGATACAGCCTATATCCTCAACGTTAAAAATTTTTCGGCATAAATTTTTTTCCAACCATCGTCTTTTCTCTTCACCTTTTACATAAATTTTAGAACATCTTGCGTTGGCTTTTAAAAAATTGCAAACGCTTTCAAAAGAAACTGATCCAGCAGTCCAGCTGAGGTGATGATAGTTTTTCGTTAGCCACTTTGCTTCTCTTTGCTTTTTTATTGATAAGCATTTAAAATCAAATGGTGGTTTTATAATGAAATTGTTATATTCATAATTGTTGAAAACAATCGCTACTTCTTTTGGGATGAAATCATTTGAATTACTTTTGAAACCTTGTACGTCTATAAAAATTGTGTTATTTTCCATATTACTCAATTTATAAGACTTTTCGAACTTGTCCTTTGATGGGTATATATTCTATTATGCGATCATGAATAAGAATGCAGTAAGCTGATGTCTTTGCTGCAATATTAGTTGCTGTTTCAAATGCTATTTTTATATCAATCGGTCCATTATTGAGTGATTCATTCTGATGACTGACATCTACTACAATAATAGGAGCTTTTGTCTTAAACTCTGATGCAGATAGAAGCGGTTGAGATTCTTTCATATAGTAGCTTTGTTGGAATCTTAGATACATATCATATAGAATTGCATATCGTTCATTTTTGAACTTTATGTTAAGATCATCATATGGATATGAGACTGAATTTAAATGTACTTTTAAATTAGTCAAATCACAATGAACAAACTTATTTTCTTGTTGAAAAGCAATCAATACAAAACGGGGGCGTTCTCTATTTGCAGCCAGTTTAACATTCCAAATATGGCTAGTACCTGTGTTTAATTGTGGATTAACATGACAATCCCAACTGCGAAATGCCATAGGTATAGAAGCACCATTGTTAATAATTTTTATCATATTCAATTTGCTAAAGTCGGATAATTGTACATGTGGGATTCTCCATGAGATGAGTGAAATTGTAAGTTTAGCTTTTTCAGTAGAAACACTCGAGCGTACAAGATCTTCATCATTCTTATTGCGCAAGAGTATCAATTCATGTTTTCCATTTAGTATAACTTTGTTGTAGTCTTCGGCGAATCCTAGAAGCATTTTTAGAGGTACATAAAAATTGAAAAATCCATTTTCAAGAGTGACATCGTCAATTTTGTTCCATCCAGCATTTTGCATCACATTGCTTTCTGTTGGTGACAGAGAAACCAAATTTTTTATAGTGCTTGTGGCTCCTAAATATCTTGTATGGTCAATTTCAATTCCATTGAGCTCATAGCGAATTTCATCAAATAGATATGCCACAAAGTTGTTTTTTAATAAAAAGTTCTCCGAAGAAGAAGAAGAAGAAGATTTGGCCTTATTATCATCGACAACAAATCCCTCTACATAAATGTAGCTCTCACTGGGTAGCACATACAAATCTTGATTTTGTATTGAAATTCTAATTTCATCATTATTGTTGTAAGATTGTAAGTATGGTACATATGTATGATAGTCCTTTTTGATTATATTCTCATCAGACAAGGGTTTATCTAAGACATCTATTATTGAACTCATTTTGTCTTCAATTTAAAATTCAAGGACTTTAGAAAATTTTTATTTGATGTTGTTAGAGCTTTTTGTTGAGCTGGTCGCTTTAATGTTGTTGTTCTTGCTGCTGCTATATTTTTCAATGTATTTGTGTTGTATATTAGCATTATTTAGTTGGCCTTAAATGTATTCGTATTGTAATTTCCTCTCCTCGGAAATTAATTAAATCACCGTGTTGATCCAGTACGCGCAGCGCTAGTGAACTTATCTCTCTGGTGTTTACAGGTAAATAGATAAGATTTCTTGGAACCTCATCTATTTTATAGCCTGGAGGCACATTAATCGGAAATTCATGAAGTGTATGCGATTTCGAGTTATTCATATATGTGTTTATAGCGATACTACTTTCAATTCGCAAAAGATTCACTTTAAATATATTAACTGGAAGATCTGAATAATAATATTTGTTTGGTGTTAGGATTTTGCTATTGAATCCTAAAAGTTTTCCAATTGTATTGTCTTTATTAAAATATACAGGATCCTTGGAACTATTAACTTTAACTTGCATTGTATTGTTATTGGCTTCAATAAAAATCTTATTTGCTGGGCAGAGTCGTTTGTATTCCTCTTCTATAAAATCAACTATATTATTTAATTCGTAAGATCCAATTGGTATTTCAATTATATGTTCCCCTATATGAAACATATTGTTGTAGGTGTCTACATTTGGAATACTGTTGTATGAATGAAAATCAGTTAGAGCACACTCATATGCACCATGTAATTCAATAGGAGGAAAGTAACTAGCAGATAGTTCTGATGAGTTAGAGCTCAGAGTAAGTGTTATTGACATTATAACAGTCTGATTACAATTAAATAATGTTTAGTACACAGTATGGTTTATAAGTATGATTTACATATTTTATTTAAAACTTTTTCTCATTTTAAAATTGACATTAGTTTCTTAATATTAATGCTATTATTGTTGTTGCTGTTGATGTTCTTGTTGTTTCTAATTTAGTTTTTCTTCCAACTATAATATTTCATCTTTACTTATCCAAGAATTGTGTTGATTAGAAAATCCCAGCCATTTAACATATACCTCCTTCCCTTTAATTTTAAGAACCTTTTCAACTAGATATGTATTTGGAAATCTAGTTTTTGAAAGTTCCTCAGTATAGAAGCCACCTTTAATAGGATTGCCAAGATAGTCTTCTAATATGTATGTTGCAGGATTTGTATTTTGAACTCTTGTAATTGTGAAAATTTCTGTAGTCCAATTTGGAGTATAACCTTTTTCAAATGTGTGCTTATATTTGCTTATGCGAACATGATCTCCCACATTAAATTTCGACATTTTATACATTTTCAAATGACTGTATATTGTATTTAGCAGCTTTTCCTCATTTGTTGAGTTGACTTTAATAGGAGCTATTTTAATGGTACGATGAACTTTTCTATTGTATGCATTGAGTAAATCCTTGTATATATCAATCCACTTATATGAACCATTATAACTAAATTCTTTCCACATCATTCCTTTCAATGTTCTATTAAATCGTTCTACTATTGATGCTTTCATAATGCTATATGTTGAGTAGTGATTAATGTTGTATTTATGCATTAATTTTCCAAAGTGTTTGTTGAAAAATTCTTTTCCATCATCTGTTTGTAAGTTTTTTGGTACTCGTCCCAATTCAAAAATATCTTCCATTGCCTTGGTTGTTTCGAGTGCTGTTTTTGTTTTTAGCGGTACTGCCCATGCAAATTTTGAGAATGTGTCAATTACAGTCAACAAAAATCGATAATTTCTATTTTCTTTAGAATAGTTCCCCATTTCAACTAAATCAGCTTGCCAAAGATCATCTATTCCTTTCATTACAACTCTGCGACGCACAAATTGTTTTCGTGCTTGCTTATGGAGTTCATTTACTAAATTTCTTTTTGAAGACATTAAGTTGTTTTTAAAGATTTTTTGCAGAGTGTTGTGATCTGCTTGACGCACTTTCAGCTATTGATACAAACATATAATTTTCTAATCTATAAATTTTTTCATTAAGCTGTTCAATTTGTTCTTCAAAGGATGTTTTAATATGTAGAATATCTTTTTCAATTTTATAATTTTCTTCTATATATAATTTTATTTCGCGTTGTAGTTCCTCAATTTGCATTTGAATATCTTCTCGTATTATAGTATTATCCCCCTTAAAGTATGTTAATAATTTCTCTTCTAATTTTTCGATTTGAGTTTGCAAAAACAATTTATTGATAACATCGTTTTCCTCCAGAGCTTTTGCAACATTTTTGATCCTTTTGTTTTGGACATCAATGTTGTTGTTCGTATCCACAAAGAACCCCAGCAGTTTAGGTGCATTTTTCAAAGAAATTGTGCTGCTAGTATCGTTTAAATAGTGTCCAAATTTATCAACAGACATACTCTATTTAGTTTATTAAAGTTAGTGTATTATATTCGCTTCACGTAGTTCTTCAATAATTGATACAATTTCGTTATTGTGATTAGTATGACCTGCACCTTGTGATGCGAGCAGTAGTCGAAGTCTATCTACTAACTCATTTGGATCGTCCCAGTATATATAGTTGGGATTATTGATGTTAACTTGCATCATTCCCTCACCTAAATAGCTACCTTTGGGCTTAGACCCTGTTGATTCAGGTAAATTCTTCTGGTTTTTCTCATCAATAAATTTCTTAATAATATATTTATATTTATATCCTCTAGTACCCTTAATTTGACCATCAGGTTTAAAGTCTCTTCTATATGCATTAGTAGTAATTAAAATCTTTTTATAGATTTCAAGTTCAAATTTATCGTAATTTTTTGGTATTTTATGAAACATTAGAGAAAATAGTCCTGGTGTTAGAGCCCATATTTGACCACCAACTTGTATTTTATCTTCATTCAGTTTTAGGCTACTATCACCAAATTTCCATTCATTATTGTAATCTTTATGTGGGCCATAGTTTGTATCTAACTCATTTCTTCCTTCCAAAACTGATAAATCAGTATAAGTATATTCTGTATTGGAAGTCTGTGATTAAAAATCATCTTCATCATCATCATCATCATTTTCAGTATTAACATCATTAAATAAGATGGTATTATCAAAAATTGTCTCTTCTACTAGTTTTTTTGGTGTACTTGTCTCTATCTTGACTGATGGGTTTTCAGGCTTTAAACTTTTATTATTTTCAACTTCTGTCTTGATGTTACTTTCTTCTTTCATACGAATTCTTTTAAAATTTTTAGAACTATTTATGAATTCTTTAAGAGGTTCTGTTATAGCTTTGAATGTATCTCTTAATTGTTCACGTGTATCTATTTCACCAGTTTTTATACTACGAAGCTTTTTCTTCAACACATTCCTTGTCAACACCAACTGTTTTAAAATTTTCTCATCCATGTTTGCTAAGGGTAAATAACAGGTAGCAGCAATGAGATCAGCTTTTCAGGAGCTGGTCTGGTTTTCAGATCAGCTTATTAGGACCTGGTCTGGTTTTCAGATCAGCTTTTCAGGACCTGGTCTGGTTTTCAGATCAGCTTTTCAGGACCTGGTCTGGTTTTCAGATCAGCTTTTCAGGAGCTGGTCTGGTTTTCAGATCAGCTTTTCAGGACCTGGTCTGGTTTTCAAATTAGCTTTTCAGGACCTGGTCTGGTTTTCAGATCAGCTTTTCAGGACCTAGTCTGGTTTTCAGATCAGCTTTTCAGGACCTGGTCTGGTTTTGAGATCAGCTTTTCAGGACCTGGTCTTGTTTTCAGATCAGCTTTTCAGGACCTGGTCTGGTTTTCAGATCAGCTTATGAGGACCTGGTCTGGTTTTCAGATCAGCTTTTCAGGACCTGGTCTGGTTTTCAGATCAGCTTATCAGGAGCTGGTCTGGGTTTTAGATCAGCTTATCAGGAGCTGGTCTGGTTTTCAGGTAGCTGGTATAGTTTGGAGATCAGCTTATCAGGTATCGGATGAGGTTATAGCAAATAGATGTATCAAGTTTAAAGTTAGATTAATAACTAAAGTCAATCTTTTATGAGAAGTAGTTTATATAGTTATGAAAAAGTCAAATTGCTTTCTGTAGCGACCATCATTTAATTCATTATCTTTGCTTATCACTAATAAGCCATATTTATCCTTCCAACATTCTCTACAAATTTCTTGGAACTTTTCGTAACTCATATCGCTGCCAACATGATCCCTATAAACATGCTTCATATTTGTATCATCTTGCTTAAACATTATAATAACATTTGCATTGTCTCTTATTAAATGCGTGGGAATTCTAGTATAAGTTTGACACAAGTAGAATGAATCAATATCCCTATGTCGCCCCATACAAAAATATGTACGTATATTATTCTGCTTTTCACATGCAACATCATCAAATATCATAATTGAATTAGTTTTAGCTTCGTCAGGTGGAATAACTGATTCATTATCGGTGAATGTATAATATCCCATTCCTTTAATTGGTGAAATTAGTTTCTTCAAGTACTCATATTTGGGTTGATAAAGAGATTTTGAGTATAAATAGATGTTTTCAAACTTGAGTCCATTAGGACTTTCTAGTAAGCCGATCATAACATTAGTCTTTCCACAATTTGATGGTCCCACTATTAGAGCACGAATAGAATTTGGTAAGAGGGGGCTATGCTTTATTTTTGAAGTGATGTTCGATTATTCATCAATATTACGAACTAAAATATTTTTATGTTGTTTCACTAACTGCATTTTTGTAACTAAATACATTTCATAAATGTTACCTCTTATTATAGAAAAAATCAGATAATATGGTTATACGATATCAGAAAACGTTTAGTTATAAAAACACCTTCGTTGGAGGAGGTATAGTAGATAAAATAATAAACTCTCTACCTGTTGAACTTCATCTTCCTGGATATCAGTACTGTGGACCTGGAACAAAACTACAAAAACGTTTAAATCGAGGTGATAAAGGAATTAATTTATTGGACTCTGCTTGTAAAGATCACGATATAGCTTATTCGAAAAATAAGGATTTAAGCACTAGACACAAGGCTGATAAAATACTTGAAAATTCAGCTTGGGATCGAGTTTTATCATTTGCCTATATGGTTACTAACGCAATGAAAGCCAAAACAAAATTTGGTATGGGTGTGGAGAAAGAGAAAAATGTTAAAAAGAACAAGCTAAATTATAAAAAACTGTTTAGAACATCAATTAGAGCTGCAACAAAAATACTAAAGAAGAAAAAACCATTAGATATTAACTCAGCAATTAAAATTGCCCGAAAAACTATCAAAAAATCATTAAAAGGAAGAAAATCTCAAATTATAGTACCACGTGTAATACGTGTCCCAAAAATTGGTGGGTTTTTGCCTCTAATACCGATTTTAACTGCTCTGGGTGCAATTGGTAGTCTAACAACTGGAGGTGCTGCTATAGCTAAAGCTGTAAATGCAACAAAGAATGCAAAAAATCAACTTGATGATAATAGACATAATAAAGCGATGGAATCTATTGCAGTTGGAAAGGGACTTTACTTAAAACCATATAAAAAGGGTTATGGTTTAGTTTTCAAAGAGGAATCAAAAAACTATTAGAGATGCTACCCAACAGACCACTATCTGATGAGGACCTAAACCGTTTCTCTATAAATATTCCATATTTTAGAGGAGTTTTCATGTTGAATACTCTACCAAAACGAACAAAGAAAATAGAATGTGGAATAATCAATTTAGACGTATCAACAGGACCTGGTACACATTGGGTAGCATATTATAAAAACAACAATGAAAAAGAATATTTCGACAGCTTTGGAAACTTACAACCTCCTTCGGAAGTAGTCAAATATCTTGGTACAAATATAAAATACAACTATAATCAACATCAGAATTTCAATACATTTACCTGTGGTCATTTATGTCTTAAATTTCTTTATGAAATAACTGAAAATATTAAATAAAAAAGCACAAACATTTATTTTTTACAAAACTGTTTCATGTATTTTTATTTATAATTTAAAATACAAAATTATTATATATTATTGCCAAATTGGAAATTGGGAATTTTGAATTAGAGATTCACTCAGCTCGCTTTCAACAATTAAGCTTTGTTCACCTTCTCTACTTAAGCAATATGATCCGCTCGAGAGTTCTTTAATTTCATCATCGGTTAAAGTATTATATCGCTTTGGGAGGAACATTATGTGGTTTTCCATTTCAACTTTTAGTGTTGGCCCATATTTTGTTGTTACTCTTGACACTTTTCGAATGGTGTATTTAATTGATGTCTCAAGCTCCTTTATGTGGATTAAGGTTTTATTTTTTAGTGAATTAAATTTTGATGTTAGATTTGTTGTAGACTCCATTTTTTATTTACTTCTGCTCACTTTAAATGTTTAACTGAAAATGATCTTAAAAGTAGCGATGATGACTTCTAGAAGGCCAATCGAAAATATTTATGGTGAAATAGTGAATAAGTGGGGAATAGTGATAGACAGAAAGAGATGGTTATAGAGAGAAAAGGGATAGAGAGAGATAGAGTGCTAAAAAAGAAGTATGGAATATAGATGATGGTATAGATATTTTAAATATCAAAAGATAGTACTTTTAAAATTTAAAGAGCAAATTAGTCTTAAAGAAACCTTCAAACAATCATCATTCATTAATTTATCGGCAAATACAATGAGCCAAATTAGACGTACTCTAAACCAATTTTTAAGAGATTTCGAAAGCTTCAGGCTTTTTGATCATTGGGAGATGATCAAATTTTTCGAAAATATGCTAGATGAGAACGAAGAATATGGTATCATGGAAGATGAAGACAATACAGAAGGACACTTCAAAAGCTGTCCTTGGTATGATCCTGAGTGTGAGGAAGGACCTGATACTTGCAGATGTACAATATATTTTTTGCGCAAAAGTATATTAGAAAATTTAATAATTAGATACTATGAAATGTTTGTTTCCATCATTATAATAAAAATAAATAAAATTAAATTAAATTATTCCTTGTTTTGTATTATTTTTTAAAGGATATTTAGGAATCATTTATTCGAATAGAAAATTACAGAAACTTGTATGTAGTGAAAAATATAAGGACTTATCCGATTATCTAAATTGTTTCTCTTTATGAAAATATGAAATTTAATGGAATTTCATAATATTGTGAAATTCAATTTGTTTTGTGCAGAACCTCTCAGGGAAAACAAGACTGTGCATGTTTAAGCGATATGAAAACAAGAATTTGCAAATAAGCAAAAACGAAAGTTTTTTTGATTCAACGGAGTAAAGCCAATAAAGAAATAAACACTGGAAAATTAATGCATAAATACAACATTAATCACTACTCAACATATAGCATTATGAAAGCATCAATAGTAGAACGATTTAATAGAACATTGAAAGGAATGATGTGGAAAGAATTTAGTTATAATGATTCATATAAGTGGATTGATATATACAAAGATTTACTCAATGCATACAATAGAATAGTCCATCGTACCATTAAAATGTCTCCTATTAAAGTCAACTCAACAAATGAGGAAAAGCTGCTAAATACAGTATACAGTCATTTGAAAATGTATAAAATGTCAAAATTTAATGTGGGAGATCATGTTCGCATAAGCAAATATAAGCACACATTTGAAAAAGGTTATACTCCAAATTGGACTACAGAAATTTCCACAATTACAAGAGTTCAAAATACAAATCCTGCAACATACATATTAGAAGACTATCTTGGCAATCCTATTAAAGGTGGCTTCTATACTGAGGAACTATCAAAAACTAGATTTCCAAATACATATCTAGTTGAAAAGGTTCTTAAAATTAAAGGGAAGGAGGTATATGTTAAATGGCTGGGATTTTCTAATCAACACAATTCTTGGATAAGTAAAGATGAAATATTATAGTTGGAAGAAAAACTAAATTAGAAACAACAACAACATCAATTGCAACAACAACAATAGCATTAATATTAAGAAACTAATGTTAATTTTAAAATGAGAAAAAGTTTTAAATAAAATATGTAAATCATACTTATAAACCATACTGTGTACTAAACATTATTTAATTGTAATCAGACTGTTATAATGTCAATAACACTTACTCTGAGCTCTAACTCATCAGAACTATCTGCTAGTTACTTTCCTCCTATTGAATTACATGGTGCATATGAGTGTGCTCTAACTGATTTTCATTCATACAACAGTATTCCAAATGTAGACACCTACAACAATATGTTTCATATAGGGGAACATATAATTGAAATACCAATTGGATCTTACGAATTAAATAATATAGTTGATTTTATAGAAGAGGAATAAAAACGACTCTGCCCAGCAAATAAGATTTTTATTGAAGCCAATAACAATACAATGCAAGTTAAAGTTAATAGTTCCAAGGATCCTGTATATTTTAATAAAGACAATACAATTGGAAAACTTTTAGGATTCAATAGCAAAATCCTAACACCAAACAAATATTATTATTCAGATCTTCCAGTTAATATTTTCAAAGTGAGTCTCTTGCGAATTGAAAGTAGTATCGCTATAAACACATATATGAATAACTCGAAATCGCATACACTTCATGAATTTCCGATTAATGTGCCTCCAGGCTATAAAATAGATGAGGTTCCAAGAAATCTTATCTATTTACCTGTAAACACCAGAGAGATAAGTTCACTAGCGCTGCGCGTACTGGATCAACACGGTGATTTAATTAATTTCCGAGGAGATGAAATTACAATACGAATACATTTAAGGCCAACTAAATAATGCTAATATACAACACAAATACATTGAAAAATATAGCAGCAGCAAGAACAACAACATTAAAGCGACCAGCTCAACAAAAAGCTCTAACAACATCAAATAAAAATTTTCTAAAGTCCTTGAATTTTAAATTGAAGACAAAATGAGTTCAATAATAGATGTCTTAGATAAACCCTTGTCTGATGAGAATATAATCAAAAAGGACTATCATACATATGTACCATACTTACAATCTTACAACAATAATGATGAAATTAGAATTTCAATACAAAATCAAGATTTGTATGTGCTACCCAGTGAGAGCTACATTTATGTAGAGGGATTTGTTGTCGATGATAATAAGGCCAAATCTTCTTCTTCTTCTTCTTCGGAGAACTTTTTATTAAAAAACAACTTTGTGGCATATCTATTTGATGAAATTCGCTATGAGCTCAATGGAATTGAAATTGACCATACAAGATATTTAGGAGCCACAAGCACTATAAAAAATTTGGTTTCTCTGTCACCAACAGAAAGCAATGTGATGCAAAATGCTGGATGGAACAAAATTGACGATGTCACTCTTGAAAATGGATTTTTCAATTTTTATGTACCTCTAAAAATGCTTCTAGGATTCGCCGAAGACTACAACAAAGTTATACTAAATGGAAAACATGAATTGATACTCTTGCGCAATAAGAATGATGAAGATCTTGTACGCTCGAGTGTTTCTACTGAAAAAGCTAAACTTACAATTTCACTCATCTCATGGAGAATCCCACATGTACAATTATCCGACTTTAGCAAATTGAATATGATAAAAATTATTAACAATGGTGCTTCTATACCTATGGCATTTCGCAGTTGGGATTGTCATGTTAATCCACAATTAAACACAGGTACTAGCCATATTTGGAATGTTAAACTGGCTGCAAATAGAGAACGCCCCCGTTTTGTATTGATTGCTTTTCAACAAGAAAATAAGTTTGTTCATTGTGATTTGACTAATTTAAAAGTACATTTAAATTCAGTCTCATATCCATATGATGATCTTAACATAAAGTTCAAAAATGAACGATATGCAATTCTATATGATATGTATCTAAGATTCCAACAAAGCTACTATATGAAAGAATCTCAACCGCTTCTATCTGCATCAGAGTTTAAGACAAAAGCTCCTATTATTGTAGTAGATGTCAGTCATCAGAATGAATCACTCAATAATGGACCGATTGATATAAAAATAGCATTTGAAACAGCAACTAATATTGCAGCAAAGACATCAGCTTACTGCATTCTTATTCATGATCGCATAATAGAATATATACCCATCAAAGGACAAGTTCGAAAAGTCTTATAAATTGAGTAATATGGAAAATAACACAATTTTTATAGACGTACAAGGTTTCAAAAGTAATTCAAATGATTTCATCCCAAAAGAAGTAGCGATTGTTTTCAACAATTATGAATATAACAATTTCATTATAAAACCACCATTTGATTTTAAATGCTTATCAATAAAAAAGCAAAGAGAAGCAAAGTGGCTAACGAAAAACTATCATCACCTCAGCTGGACTGCTGGATCAGTTTCTTTTGAAAGCGTTTGCAATTTTTTAAAAGCCAACGCAAGATGTTCTAAAATTTATGTAAAAGGTGAAGAGAAAAGACGATGGTTGGAAAAAAATTTATGCCGAAAAATTTTTAACGTTGAGGATATAGGCTGTATCAACTTTAAACAAATGGAGATTAAGTATCCAGAATATTTTTATTGTAATTATCATAAACTTGGTGTTTGCGCATTAAAAAATGCTATTTTACTAACAAAAGAAATATCTTGCTTTAAATGAATTTTTACACTCTTTAAAATATTAATGTATGTATTATTATAAAATTTTAAAAAACTTTAAACAATAAATGTATAGAAAAATAAAAAATCTACAAGTGTTTTCTTATTTCAAAAACAAACTACATAAAGGAAAGAGAAGGAAGTGGGAAGGAGGAGGAAAAGTTAGCATTTTTGCTAACTTGCAAATTTTTACTTTTTGTTTCTCTGCTTATGACTGTAGTTAGTTGAAACTTTGCTGCTTTAAAATAATCGTAGACAAAGAAAATGATTATGTTGCAAAATATAAATGTATTCTACACAGCCACAAAATATTCCACGCACAAGTTCTTTCGATCGCACATACATACATACATACATACAAACATAATACACACATACATACATACATACATACATACATGCATGCATGCATCATACACACATACATACCTACATACAAATATATTTCTTAAACAAATAAACAGAATATAAGCTTACCAGCGACAAACAAGCTGGACCCCCCACACACAAGCATTAGGAGTGTTCACATACATGAGAACGTTTTATAAATAAATAAAATAATTTATTTAATTATTTTATTAATTTATTTAATTATTTTATTTTATAAGAATTTATTAGTGTGATGAAATCACACAAGCACATTCCCATGATTTATATGAAACCATATGACCTAGTAGTCATCAAACCTTCTTTCTTTGATATTACTGATGTAGTATTACGATAACAAATTTCTACAGTCTGGCAACACTGGGAGCATTAGAAAATAAGAATCATGTTTTGCCGTCGGCATTTGAAAAAATTATCATGCATTGCCGTAGGCATTAGGAAAAATTATCATGCATGCCGTAGGCATTAGGAAAAAAAAATTATAATCATGTTTTCCCGTCGGCAACTGAAAAAAAATAATAATCATGTTTTGCCGTCGGCATTTGAAAAAAATAATCATGTTTTGCCGTCGGCATTAGGAAAAATTATCATGCATTGACGTAGGCATTAGGAAAAATAAGTATGTATTGCCGTCGGCATTAGGAAAAAAAAATAATCATGTATTGCCGTCGGCATTTGAAAAAATTATCATGCATTGCCGTAGGCATTAGGAAAAATTATCTTGTTTTGCCGTCGGCATTAGGAAAAATTATCATGCATGCCGTATGCATTAGGAAAAAAATAATAATAATCATGTTTTCCCGTCGTCATTAGGAAAAATCATTTTCCCGTCGGCATTTGAAAAAATTATATTCATGTTTTGCCGTCGGCATTAGGAAAAATTAATAAACATGTTTTACCGTAGACATTAGGAAAAATTAATAATCACTATTTCACCATTGGTATTAGAAAAAATCATTTTCATGATTTTCCCGTCGGCATTTGAAAATAATTATGTATTGCCGTAGGCATTAGGCAAAATTATCATGCATGCCGTAGGCATTAGGAAAAAGACAGACTTATTGAACCACCCTCGAAAAATATTTAAAGGACTTATCGAACCACCCTCGTAGGTATCAAATTTCAAGAATTTTAAAATTTTCAAATTTTAATTACCCAAATTTAACAATTTCAGCAACAATTTAACAATTTCAGCCACAATTTAACAATTTTAATTGCCCACGGATGAACAGTTCCCTACTACTGCCGTAATTTGCCCCGGGTTCTTAAGATTTCCAAAAAATTAAAAAATACATTAATAAATTTTTTGGCATCTTTTGGGCCATATCACTTTTTTACTTAAAAACCACTATAATTCAAAAAATTTACTTAGCCATTTAAAGTTTTGATAAAAAATTTTAAATTTCGATTCTGAAGAAGATAATATATTTATGGTATTATTTTTATGCATAATGCATACTTATTAAATACCTTAAATATCAATTCTCTTGAAATTGTACATCTGTATTTATTAATAAGTTATTCACTTGCAATCCATTCTTTCAAATCGTTTTGAAATAAATTTAAGGCATACAGCATAGACAGACAAGTCACTACTTTCAGTCTATTTGAAAATTTTTCAGCAATGATAATTTAACTCACCGACCTCGCAATTGCTGAATCTGGGTATATTTTTGCGTTTAATTTGGCCAATTTGTTCAATGACTTAAACGAGTAGTTGCAACTTATCATCAGCAATAGTCACTTTCCTCCGAAAATAAGTATTTTTGTGTTAAAAACTCGGATATTTTTCGATCATTTGCTTTTGGGAATTGGCCACTTGTTTGGCTGTTTTAGTTTTCTAAAATCATGCGATTTCAATCGATCAGTTTACAGAACAGCCTTTTGAAAATATGTACTTTAATTAAATTTGGATTTTACAATAGATATCGAAAACAGTTAAAATATCAAGTATGAATGTGCAATTGTACTCGTATATTTAAAAACCTTACACAAATGAAAAGATTCATACCAAGGTGTATTTTTTATATTAAGTTTGGCACATAGGAAATAAAATCTTGTTTAATGTGGTAGAATCTGTATGAATCTGCGTACATTTATTGTCAAAATAAAAACGAAAGTTGACTTTGATCAAAAAGGGGCAAAAAGGGGCACAAAAAAGGGGATTTAAAAGTAAGGGGCATAAAAAGTGGCAAGTATATGTGTATATGTATATGTGTATATGTATATGTGTATATGTGTATATGTATATGTGTATATGTATATGTGTATATGTATATGTGTATATGTGTATATGTATATGTGTATATGTGTATATGTATATGTGTATATGTGTATATGTATATGTGTATATGTGTATATGTATATGTGTATATGTATATGTGTATATGTGTATATGTATATGTGTATATGTGTATATGTATATGTGTATATGTATATATCTATATGTGTATATGTTTATATGTATATATCTATGTATATGTGTATATGTGTATATGTATATATGTATATGTGTATATGTATATATGTATATGTGTATATGTGTATATGTGTATATGTGTATATGTGTATATGTGTATATGTATATATGTATATGTGTATATGTGTATATGTATATATGTATATGTGTATATGTGTATATGTATATATGTATATGTGTATATGTATATATGTATATATGTATATGTGTATATGTATATGTGTATATGTATATGTGTATATGTATATATGTATATGTGTATATGTGTATATGTATATGTGTATATGTGTATATGTATATATGTGTATATGTATACGTGTATATGTGTATATGTGTATATGTATATGTGTATATGTGTATATGTATATGTGTATATGTATATGTGTATATGTATATGTGTATATGTGTATATGTATGTATATGTGTATATGTGTATATGTATATGTGTATATGTGTATGTGTATATTTGTATATGTATATGTGTATATGTGTATATGTATATGTGTATATGTATATGTGTATATGTGTATGTGTATATGTGTATATGTATATGTGTATATGTGTATATGTGTATGTGTATATGTGTATATGTGTATATGTGTATATGTGTATATGTATATGTGTATATGTATATGTGTATATGTGTATATGTATATGTGTATATGTGTATATGTATATGTGTATATGTATATGTGTATATGTGTATATGTATATGTGTATATGTGTATATGTATATGTGTATATGTGTATATGTATATGTGTATATGTGTATATGTATATGTGTATATGTGTATATGTATATGTGTATATGTATATGTGTATATGTGTATATGTATATGTGTATATGTGTATATGTATATGTGTATATGTATATGTGTATATGTATATGTGTATATGTGTATATGTATATGTGTATATGTGTATATGTATATGTATATGTGTATATGTATATATATGTGTATATGTATATGTGTATATGTATATGTGTAGATGTGTATATGTATATGTGTATATGTATATCTGTATATGTGTATATGTATATGTGTATATGTGTATATGTATATGTGTATATGTGTATATGTATATGTGTATATGTATATGTGTATATGTGTATATGTGTATATGTATGTGTGTATATGTGTATATGTGTATATGTATATGTGTATATGTGTATATGTATATGTGTATATGTATATGTGTATATGTATATGTGTATATGTATATGTGTATATGTGTATATGTATATGTGTATATGTATATGTGTATATGTATATGCATATGTGTATATGTATATGTGTATATGTATATGTGTATATGTATATGTGTATATGTATATGTGTATATGTATATGTGTATATGTATATGTGTATGTTTTTATGTATATGTGTATATGTGTATATGTATATGTGTATATGTATATGTGTATATGTGTATATGTATATGTATATGTGTATATGTATATGTGTATATGTGTATATGTATATGTGTATATGTATATGTGTATATGTATATGTGTATATGTGTATATGTATATGTGTATGTGTATATGTATATGTGTATATGTATATGTGTATATGTATATGTGTATATGTATATGTGTATATGTGTATGTGTATATGTGTATATGTATATGTGTATATGTGTATATGTATATGTGTATATGTATATGTGTATATGTATATGTGTATATGTGTATATGTATATGTGTATATGTATATGTATATGTGTAAATGTGTATATGTATATGTGTATATGTGTATATGTATATGTGTATATGTGTATGTGTATATGTATATGTGTATATGTATATGTGTATATGTATATGTGTATATGTGTATATGTATATGTGTATATGGGTATATGTATATGTGTATATGTATATGTGTATATGTGTATATGTATATATATGTGTATATGTATATGTGCATATGTGTATATGTATATGTGTATATGTATATGTGTATATTTATATGTGTAGATGTGTATATGTGTATGTGTATATGTGTATATGGATATGTGTATATGTGTATATGTATATGTGTATATGTATATGTGTATACGTGTATATGTATATGTGTATATGTATATGTGTATGTGTATATGTATATGTGTATATGTATATGTGTATATGTGTATATGTATATGTGTATATGTGCATATGTATATGTGTATATGTGCATATGTATATGTGTATATGTGCATATGTATATGTGTATATGTGCATATGTATATGTGTATATGTATATGTGTATATGTGTATATGTATATGTGTATATGTGTATATGTATATGTGTATATGTATATGTGTATATGTATATGTGTATATGTATATGTGTATATGTGTATATGTATATGTGTATATGTATATGTGTATATGTGTATATGTATATGTGTATATGTATATGTGTATATGTATATGTGTATATGTATATGTGTATATGTGTATATGTATATGTGTATATGTGTATATGTATATGTGTATATGTATATGTTTATATGTGTATATGTATATGTGTATATGTGTATATGTGTATATGTATATATGTATATGTGTATATGTGTATGTGTATATGTATATGTGTATATGTATATGTATATGTGTATATGTATATGTGTATATGTGTATATGTATATGTATATGTGTATATGTGTATATGTATATGTGTATATGTATATGTGTATGTGTATATGTGTATATGTATATGTGTATATGTATATGTGTATATGTATATGTGTATATGTATATGTGTATATGTATATGTGTATATGTGTATATGTATATGTGTATATGTGTATATGTATATGTGTATATGTATATGTGTATATGTGTATATGTATATGTGTATATGTGTATATGTATATGTGTATATGTATATGTGTATATGTATATGTGTATATGTGTATATGTATATGGGTATATGTATATGTGTATATGTATATGTATATGTGTATATGTATATATATGTGTATATGTATATGTGCATATGTGTATATGTATATGTGTATATGTATATGTGTATATTTATATGTGTAGATGTGTATATGTGTATATGTATATGTGTATATGTATATGTGTATATGTGTATATGTATATGTGTATATGTGTATATGTATATGTGTATATGTGTATATGTATATGTGTATGTGTATATGTGTATATGTATATGTGTATATGTATATGTGTATATGTATATGTGTATATGTATATGTGTATATGTGTATATGTATATGTGTATATGTGTATATGTATATGTGTATATGTGTATATGTATATGTGTATATGTATATGTGTATATGTGTATATGTATATGTGTATATGTATATGTGTATATGTGTATATGTATATGTGTATATGTATATGTGTATGTGTATATGTATATGTGTATATGTATATGTGTATATGTGTATATGTATATGTGTATATGTGCATATGTATATGTGTGTATGTGCATATGTATATGTGTATATGTGCATATGTATATGTGTATATGTGCATATGTATATGTGTATATGTGTATATGTATATGTGTATATGTATATGTGTATATGTATATGTGTATATGTGTATATGTATATGTGTATATGTATATGTGTATATGTGTATATGTATATGTGTATATGTATATGTGTATATGTATATGTGAAATCAACTTTATTGAAAATTTGATTATGAGTGATGAAGCTCATTTTCATTTGAATGGCTTTGTTAATAAGCAGAACTGTAGGTTCTGGGGTTCTCAAAATCCAAGAGCCATTCATCAACGCCAATTGCACCCCATCAGGTGTACAGTATGGTGTGGGATCACATCTGAAAATGTCATTCGGTCCTACTTCTTCGAGAATGAAGATGGAAGTGCTGTAACCGTAAATGGAGAGCGGTATCGGTTTATGATAGAAAATTATTTACGTCCTGCTCTTGAAAACAGACCTGGTATGTGGTTTCAGCAGGACGGAGCCACTGCCCATACTGCCCGAGACACAATGACACTTTTAAGTCAAATTTTTGGAGGGCGAATAATTTCTCGAAATTCGGAAATTATTTGGCCAGCGCGATCGCCAGATTTGACAGCACCCGACTATTTTCTTTGGGGTTTTTTGAAGGAGCGAGTGTATGTGAACAAGCCAGAGACAATCCTTGAACTCAAGGCAAACATTGTTGCAGAAATTCGAACGCTACAGCCACAAGTTTTGAAAGATGTTATGGAAAATGCTCTAAAAAGAGCCCATCAGTGCGAAGCTGAAAACGGTGGTCATTTAAGAGACATCATTTTTCATACTTAGTGTAAAAAAATTTCCATTTTGTATATTATATAATCTGAAAGAAAAAATAAAAAAAAGTTAATAAACAAAAAACTTATTAAACTTTTACACCCCTTGGTTTCTTTTGGCCCACCCTGTATATGTGTATATGTATATGTGTATATGTGTATATGTGTATATGTATATGTGTATATGTGTATATGTATATGTGTATATGTGCATATGTATATGTGTATATGTGCATATGTATATGTGTATATGTGCATATGTATATGTGTATATGTATATGTGTATATGTATATGTGTATATGTATATGTGTATATGTATATGTGTATATGTATATGTGTATATGTATATGTGTATATGTATATGTGTATATGTATATGTGTATATGTATATGTGTATATGTGTATATGTATATGTGTATATGTGTATATGTATATGTGTATATGTGTATATGTATATGTGTATATGTATATGTGTATATGTATATGTGTATATGTATATGTGTATATGTATATGTGTATATGTGTATATGTGTATATGTGTATATGTATATGTGTATGTGTATATGTATATGTGTATATGTATATGTGTATATGTATATGTGTATATGTATATGTGTATATGTATATGTGTATATGTATTTGTGTATATGTATATGTGTATATGTGTATATGTATATGTGTATTGTGACGCGGTATATTGGTTAGATTTTGTTGTCATATTCATTTTTAATTTAATATTAAAAAAAAAAAACTGTATACTTGTTTGTATAATTGAAAATAGGAAAAAAATTATTTTTCTTTACGAATCAGAGAGGCCTTGTTTCTTTTGCAAAAAAATAAAAAAGAAAATTCTGAATTTGGATTTGTGTGTTTGAAACTTTGAAGAGAAAATTATTAAATTATAAAAATAATTATCAATATTTGAAAGAAATTTTGGCCAGTTAAGAACTAAAACTTTTTTTTTTGAGAAAGAATTGTTGTTCGTTGGATTAGATCTGGAATAAAGAAACATAGGTGATTTTGCTCCTGTGGACTTATTTGCTTCTTGGGCAATAAATAATCTGTGAAGTGGTGGTAGTTCAACAACAATCTTAGCTGCGGGCAAGCATATGTACATTAACAGGGCTAAAAAACTACAAAAAACCAGGTCCAAGCGAAATTCCTGTCAAAATTCTGAATAAAAAAAAAGAGTTACCCGAAATCGTGGGTCCAACACTCACATATGTATATATTAAATTCAACCATTAGCAAATGCCTTACAGATGGGAGACTTCTTACGTGTGTTCCCATTTAAATGTTAATTAATTGATTTGAAAATTTTCTTGAATACGGACCATCAGTAATTTTTTTACGTGTTCACAAATTTTATTAATTATCTTATTTCTAATATAAAAAAGAGATTTTCTGATTAACTTTACTTTACTTAACTTTATTAACTTAACTTAATTAACTTAATGTTACTTAACTTAACATAACTTAATATATTAATCAACGCGGATCACTCATATAATATTAATTAAAAATATTTATTTCAATTCAAAGTTAAGATATCAGAGTTAACATAAAACACATCACGTACATAAAAAATTAAGAATTTGTTTCAGAAACTCTCTTCGTCTTCTGGCGCCTGATGACTTCGAGGAATAATTGAACTGTAAGTTTATTTATATTTTTTTTTTCTTTTATTCTTAAACAAATTGTTAATCATCACAAGCACATAAACTAACTTCTTTAACACAAAAAAAAAAACAAAAAAAAAAAACATTCTTAAATACCATGTCAAATACGTGAATTGATCTAAAAATTAAAAAAAAATACTTTAGATCGAACAAAGATCAGTTTTTAAATTCAAATAATAAAAAAATATCCTAAAAAAATTTTTGAAGTGACCGTAACTTTGATTTGCTTATAAAATCTTGTTGTGTTTCATCCTGTAACAATTTAATTTAACGTACTGAAAATACTTAACTTTAACTAAATTTATATAATCCATATTATCTATAAAAACTGTTTTATCATTAATTTCATTATGATTGCTTAGAATACTTTTGATACTTAAATAATAAAAAATGTGAAATTTGTTTTAGTTTAGTCTTAAACTTAAAATGAAATACTAATTTGTCATTTATTTCTTGCGAAAGGTGAAGTGTGTACAAATGGATAAAGATTAGGTAGGAGTAAAGTGGAAATTTGGATTGGGCTGACAATAGACAAAATCGATTAAGTCAGCAAGGTGGGTGGGTCAGAATATGTGTAGCGATTAACACCATAAGTTACACATCAATCATCTACATTTTTTTGTTTTTGTTTATTTTGCTGTATTATCACCTTGTTTATTAGCTACCTTAATTTTTAAAATCTCATTATTACGACTGAATTTTGTTTTAACTATCTTTATTGGGAGCAAAATTAACCCCCCCCAGCGACGAGCACGGCCGATATTAATAGGTAGCCCCGTTCCCATTATCTTCCATCCTCAATAGCAATCGTTACAGAGATTTTTGGCGCCCAACGTGGGGCCTCAGCATTCGTATTTTTTAATTTTTATAGTGCAATCACATCTAGATGCTGTGGGCCTTAGAATCTGCTGTGGTTAGTGATTTTTACGGATATTTTTTTTCTCTTTCTTTTTAATTTTATTGGTATTGTCTTCTTTCAATACTACTTGTTATCTTGGACATAGTTGCTTATTACTGACATGATATGCAACTCCTTGATAAACATTGCCTTGTTTGGTATGGAACTCGATATATTATACTGGTTTATTTATATCGGTGTAATGTTCGTTTCAACCTTACTATATATATTTGTTTCATTTATTTTCTTTTTACTTTTTTATTAGGATTGATTTTTTTTCTTCTGTTTGGATGTAAAGTATTATGGTTTTGAATCGTTTACTTTCCTACAGTTAAGTATTGATAATTATTAATGTTTATGATTCAATTTTTGTTTTGGATTTTTCATTTTGGCTTTATGTCGAAATGTTACCAGCAAGAATGGAATTTCCTATTTGTTCTCTTTAGTTTATTTTCATATGTTGATGATTCGTCTATTAATTTCTTTTGTGTTTGATTTACATATAATTTTTTTTTCTTTTTCGCGGATTTTTTGTTTGTTTGTTTATTTTACTACCAATCTATACTGATGTTCATTTGTATATATATACTTCACCGAGTAGCAATAAATATAATTTGTGTAACTGTTAGACGAAATATAATGGGTGTTTTTTATTGAGGTATAGAACTTTAAGTTGGCATCACTTTTTTAACTGGCGGCCATTTTGTCAGCTGTCAAGTGATTAATATTTAGTTTGGTTTGCCATTTCATCATGAACAGGTTGACAAAAGAACAACGCTTGCAAATTGTGCAAATTTATTTCGAAAATAATGGTTCAGTTCGCGAAGTTTACCGCAAGCTCCGTCCATTTTATGGTCGACATAATCGTCGATCAGAGCAATTAATTCGGTTAACCATGAATCGTTTTCGCACTACGTTTACTCTATGTGATAATACGCATCCGCAGAGACGTCGAACAGTGCGCACCGAAGAAACAATTGCCGCTGTAGAGCAAAGTGTTGAAGAGGACCCGAATGAATCGATTCGTTAATGGAGACCGGTATAGAGCCATGATAACCGACTATTTTGTTCCCGAATTGGATGGCATGAATGTGGATGAGTTGTGGTTCCAACAAGACGGCGCTACATGCCACACAGCGCACGTCACAATCGATTTATTGAAGGAAACATTCGATGAGCGCATAATTTCGCGGAATGGACCTGTCAATTGGCCACCAAGATCGTGTGATTTGACACCATTGGATTATTTTCTTTGGGGATATGTGAAGTCGCTCGTCTACGCCAACAAACCAGAAACGTTAGGGGACTTGGAAGCCAACATTCGTGGCGTTATTGCCAACATACGGCCCCATATGCTCGAAAAAGTGGTTGAAAATTGGACCTGTAGAATTGGCTTTATTCGAGCCAGCCGCGGCGGCCACATGCCCGAAATCATATTTAAACATTAATGGCATAAAATTATCCTTCCAATAAAGCCAAATTGATAGACATTAAAACGATTTTCTTGTGTTTTATTTCAATTCGAAGTTCTATACCTCTGAAAAAAACACCCTTTACATACATTACTTACTGTAATTATTATTATAATTTTTTTTATTAATTTTTGTATTAACACGCTTTATTTGAACTTCCCTACGTGTATTAGACTTTTAACTTGATTTAAAAATTTTAACTCTTAATTTAGTTGTTTTTTTTATCATATTTTTGTTTTGAAAGATTGGTTTTACTAGGTTAAATTAGGTTTAATTAACGCACATATATATTTTTTTTTTCTGATAAAAATGCCTTTGGTTCGAAGCCTTGAAAGTATACCAGCACAAATTGAGCAGGAATCTGCTAATATGACAGATTTGCTTGAACAAGGTGCGTGTGGTGGTTTAGAGTTTCCAACAAATTCACTTGGAAGACCAAGAACACGTTTGCAAACGCGCAAGGAACAGTGTAATGAAGAAGACAATAGAATCCGTCGTATAGTAAATGACTTAATATCAGGTATTAGACAGGAATTAAGTAACATGATTGCAGAAAGTTTTAGGGAAATGCATTTGACTAATCAAGAACCAGTTATACCGATACGTTCTGATCATTCCTTAAATCGAACTATAGAACCTCGTACTGAAAATAGGGAACAGGTTGCCCCAAATATAGCTAGAGGCAATGATGGTGGCCGGAACAAAGATGGAAATGTTGATGCAAATTCGGAAAAAGTTTTTAATTTGATTAGGAATTGGAGAATTCGCTTTACGGGTGACATTACGGAGACAACAGTAGATGAATTTATTTATAGAGTTAATTCTCTCACGAGCTCAAATCTACGTGGTGACTTTAATCTGCTGTGTGAACACGCACATATCTTGTTCGAAGGTAAAGCCTTAAAATGGTTTTGGCGATACCATCGCAGTTGCGATTATGTAGTCTGGGAGGAATTGTGTCTTGCTTTAAAACGCCAATATAAGGACTACCATACAGACTTCGATATAAAAGATGATATTCTACGCAGAAAACAACGGGCTAACGAAAACTTTGACGAGTACTGTGACGCAATTATGACGCTTTGTGACAGATTACGGATACCTTTGTCAGGCACCGAATTGTGCGAGACTATCCAACGAAATTTAAGACCTGAGTTGAGACACGAGCTTCTTCATCTAGAAGTTACTGGTATTGATCAACTTAGACGCGCGGTGAGGCGACATGAAAAGTTTGTCAAAGATATGGCTATGACTAGCATTAATAAACGTCCATTTCAAAAGGGACAGGTATCACAAATTAATAATGGAATCGATTTTTCTAATACGGAGGATGATACAGTAGAAGAGGAAGCAGATATTTGCTTATTGCAACGATCGGGTCAGTGTTGGAATTGTGATATGCCTGGTCACAGTTTCTTCGATTGTATGAAGCCGCGGTCAATATTTTGCTATGGTTGTGGACTTAAAAATACATATAAACCAAAATGTCCGAAATGTTCCCAAAAGCAGGGAAACGTATTGATGGATGTTCGTTCAAAGAAAGGCGGACATCCGAATCAAAATTAGATCAAAGCGTTATTACGAAGACAATTGATAAAATCCTACTTACAAGACCTGTAATACCTATTCATACAAAATTACCTGACAAAATTAAGCTGACTAAACACCCATTACAACGACCTTACCATGTTCGTCTCAGAGAATATGATGAAGCAAGGAATAGAATTTTTAATGACAACACCATTAAACATAAGCCTAACAGATCATCTAGCAGAATTAGAGAATACTTTAAACGAGGAAAGCAATTCAGTAAATATATTATTTCATCCGTAGTTAATAGAGAATGTGACAATAGGCCTTACATTTTATTGACTATAGGAGGTAAACTCTGCTCAGAAATTGTGGAGTCTAGAGTATATAAAAGTGGCGCGGGAATGGTCAAAACAGCAGATCGACAACGACAAAAAGTTTTAGGAACTGTGATTTTGGGGATTGAATATAATAGTCAGATTAAGCCCACTGAGTTTTTGTTAATACCGTCAATCACTCAGGATGTTATATGCGGCATGAGTTTTTGGAAGGATTTTGATATACAAATAGTAGTCAACCAAGTTGATGAAATTGTTTCTCAAGATGATACGGGAGGAATTTCTATGACATCGTTGCAAAGGCAACAATTACATAAAATAGTCGAATGTTTTCCGAATTCAGAGAAAGACGGTTTGGGTTGCACAGGACTTTTGGAACACAATATTGATACAGGTATAGCTTCCCCCATTAAACAGAGATACTACCCTATTTCTCCAGCAAGGGAGAAACTTTTGTGTGGTGAGATTGACCGCATGTTAAAGTTAGGGGTTATTGAGGAGTGTCCAACATCTCCATGGTCTTCTCCTGGTGTTTTAATTGTTAAACCTGGGAAAGTAAGATTTTGTTTGGAAAGCCGTAAATTAAATTCCGTTACGACAAAAGACGCATACCCGATTCCAAACATTGAAGGACTTATTTCGAGACTTCCTCCCATTTATTACATTTCTAAAGTAGATCTGAAAGATGCCTTTTGGCAGATTAAATTGGATGAAAGTTCCAGACCTAAGACAGCTTTTACCGTCCCTAATCGGCCCTTGTATCAATTTACGAGAATGCCGTTTGGATTGTGTAACGCACCGCAAACAATGTGCAGACTGATGGACCGAGTCATTCCGTATTACTTAAAGTCCAACGTTTTCGTCTATCTTGATGACCTACTTATTATTCCGAAAGACTTTGACGAACACATAAAACATCTTCAGGAAGTGTCTACTCAACTCAGGAAAGCGAATTTGACCATCAATGTAAAGAAAAGTAGTTTTTGTATTAAGCAAGTGCAATATTTGGGTTATATTGTCGGCGAAGGTATGTTGAAAGTTGATCCTGAGAAGGTGAAAGCTATATCTCAATTTCCCGTACCGAAGTCCATACGTCAACTTCGCCAGTTTCTCGGGATGGCAGGTTGGTATCGACGATTTATCGATGACTATGCCACGATAACTTTTAATATGACAGAATTATTAACTAAAAGAAAAACGTTTACATGGACAAAGGAAGCTCAAGAATCATTTGAAATTTTGAAACAGAAATTAATTTCTGCGCCCATATTGGTTCACGCTAATTTTGAGAACCCATTTATACTCCAATGCGACGCTAGTACGTTTGGAGTAGGAGCAGTTTTGGCTCAGCTAGACGAAGAAGGATTTGAGAAACCGATCGCTTTCATGTCTCAAAAATTAAATAAAGCTCAGAGAAACTATTCAATCACTGAGTTAGAATGCTTAGCGGTAATTTTGGCAATAAAAAAGTTCAGAGCTTACATAGAGGGACATGCATTTAAGGTCATCACCGACCACGCTAGCCTTAAGTGGCTTATGCGGCAAAAGGACTTATCTGGACGACTGGCTAGATGGGCACTTAAGCTACAAGGCTTTGACTTTACAATCGAACATCGAAAGGGAAAAGACAATGTTGTACCTGATGCTTTGTCTCGGGGTTTTGAAACCGAAACATCATTGGCTGAACTAGATTTGGAAATTCTCCCATCTATTGACCTTAATTCTAACGCCTTTGACAGTGTTGAGTACACGCGTTTGAGAAATGAGTTTGCTAAATCCCAGTTACCTGATTTTAAAGTACTAGATAAATTTATTTATAAACGAACCAGCTTTACAAACGGAAGAGATGATGAATCTGAGTCGTGGAAACTATTCGTTCCACTAGAACTAAGACAGAACGTTATTTATGCTGCGCATGACGTGCCTAATGCTGCACATGTTGGAATAGCCAAAACAGCTTATGCAATAAGAAAATATTTCTTTTGGCCCAAGTTAGTATCCGATGTAAAGAAGTATGTAACTGGATGCGTTTCTTGTAAAACTTCTAAAGTTCCAACTTTCTCTCTCAGACCACCTATGGGACAAATGGTCAACACAGAAAGGCCATTTCAGCGTCTTTATTTAGATTTTATTGGTCCTTTTCCACGGACCAAAAAAGGAATCATAGGAATATTTATCATTCTCGATCACTTCACCAAATTTACTTTTTTAAGACCTCTAAGGAAATTATTGACTGGACCTGTTGTTGACTATCTGAAGAATGAAATTTTTACGTGCTATGGGGTACCAGAGACTATTGTATCCGACAATGGTAGCCAATTTAAATCAAAGGAGTTTAAAAAATTAATTGAGGAATTTGGTATTGTCCATCAATTTACTGCAGTCCACAGTCCTCAGTCAAACGCAAGCGAAAGGGTCAATCGGTCTATTAATGAAGCCCTCCGAACATTCGTATCCAGCGATCAACGTCAGTGGGATATATATTTAGCGAGCATTAATTGTGCGTTGCGTAGTAGTGTTCACCAAACAACTGGACGCACACCTTATGAACTTGTATTCGGACAGTCCATGATTACACATGGAAAAGACTGCAATTTTGAGAAATTTAGAAATTTTGGCTGAAACGAATACGGAAATTGAAAGGCAAGATAAATTCACACTTTTACGCGATTCAATACAAGAGAAGATAAAAGAGGCATACGCTCGGAATTTAAAATCGTATAACTTACGAACAAGGCATCGAGAGTACCATGTTGGTCAAACGGTGATACGGCGAAACTTTGCTCAAAGTTCACTAATAAATAATTTTAATGCAAAACTTGCTGCTGCAGGAGTGAAAGCAGTGGTAAAAAGAAAATTAGGAACCGTAAATTATGAGCTTGAAGATCTTAACGGAAAACATGTTGGTGTATACCATATCAAAGACATATGGAATTAATGATCGCTATTACTAGTAAATTATATCCGTTTTTTAGTTTAAGTACTGCAGTAAGCTTTGTTCTTAAACTACTTTGTGACGCGGTATATTGGTTAGATTTTGTTGTCATATTCATTTTTAATTTAATATTAAAAAAAAAAAAAAAAAACTGTATACTTGTTGTTTGTATACTTGAAAATAGGAAAAAATTATTTTTCTTTACGAATCAGAGAGGCCTTGTTTCTTTTGCAAAAAAATAAAAAAGAAAATTCTGAATTTGGATTTGTGTGTTTGAAACTTTGAAGAGAAAATTATTAAATTATAAAAATAATTATCAATATTTGAAGGAAATTTTGGCCAGTTAAGAACTAAAACTTTTTTTTTTTTTTGAGAAAGAATTGTTGTTCGTTGGATTAGATCTGGAATAAAGAAACATAGGTGATTTTGCTCCTGTGGACTTATTTGCTTCTTGGGCAATAAATAATCTGTGAAGTGGTGGTAGTTCAACAACAATCTTAGCTGCGGGCAAGCATATGTACATTAACAGGGCTAAAAAACTACAAAAACCAGGTCCAAGCGAAATTCCTGTCAAAATTCTGAATAAAAAAAAAAGAGTTACCCGAAATCGTGGGTCCAACACTCACATATGTATATATTAAATTCAACCATTAGCAAATGCCTTACAGATGGGAGACTTCTTACGTGTGTTCCCATTTAAATGTTAATTAATTGATTTGAAAACTTTCTTGAATACGGACCATCAGTAATTTTCTTACGTGTTCACAAATTTTATTAATTATCTTATTTCTGTATATAAAAAAGAGATTTTCTGATTAACTTTACTTTACTTAACTTTATTAACTTAACTTAATTAACTTAATGTTACTTAACTTCACATAACTTAATATATTAATCAACGCGGATCACTCATAAAATATTAATTAAAAATATTTATTTCAATTCAAAGTTAAGATATCAGAGTTAACATAAAACACATCACGTACATAAAAAATTAAGAATTTGTTTCAGAAACTCTCTTCGTCTTCTGGCGCCTGATGACTTCGAGGAATAATTGAACTGTAAGTTTATTTATATTTTTTTTTTTCTTTTATTCTTAAACAAATTGTTAATCATCACAAGCACATAAACTAACTTCTTTAACACAAAAAAAAAACAAAAAAAAAAAAACATTCTTAAATACCATTTCAAATACGTGAATTGATCTAATAATTAAAAAAAAATACTTTAGATCGAACAAAGATCAGTTTTTAAATTCAAATAATAAAAAAATATCCTAAAAAAATTATTGAAGTGACCGTAACTTTGATTTGCTTATAAAATCTTGTTGTGTTTCATCCTGTAACAATTTAATTTAACGTACTGAATATACTTAACTTTAACTAAATTTATATAATCTATATTATCTATAAAAACTGTTTTATCATTAATTTCATTATGATTGCTTAGAATACTTTTGATACTTAAATAATAAAAAATGTGAAATTTGTTTTAGTTTAGTCTTAAACTTAAAGTTCGTTTCAACCTTACTATATATATTTGTTTCATTTATTTTCTTTTTACTTTTTTATTAGGATTGATTTTTTTTCTTCTGTTTGGATGTAAAGTATTATGGTTTTGAATCGTTTACTTTCCTACAGTTAAGTATTGATAATTATTAATGTTTATGATTCAATTTTTGTTTTGGATTTTTCATTTTGGCTTTATGTCGAAATGTTACCAGCAAGAATGGAATTTCCTATTTGTTCTCTTTAGTTTATTTTCATATGTTGATGATTCGTCTATTAATTTCTTTTGTGTTTGATTTACATATAATTTTTTTTTCTTTTTCGCGGATTTTTTGTTTGTTTGTTTATTTTACTACCAATCTATACTGATGTTCATTTGTATATATATACTTCACCGAGTAGCAATAAATATAATTTGTGTAACTGTTAGACGAAATATAATGGGTGTTTTTTATTGAGGTATAGAACTTTAAGTTGGCATCACTTTTTTAACTGGCGGCCATTTTGTCAGCTGTCAAGTGATTAATATTTAGTTTGGTTTGCCATTTCATCATGAACAGGTTGACAAAAGAACAACGCTTGCAAATTGTGCAAATTTATTTCGAAAATAATGGTTCAGTTCGCGAAGTTTACCGCAAGCTCCGTCCATTTTATGGTCGACATAATCGTCCATCAGAGCAATTAATTCGGTTAACCATGGATCGTTTTCGCACTACGTTTACTCTATGTGATAATACGCATCCGCAGAGACGTCGAACAGTGCGCACCGAAGAAACAATTGCCGCTGTAGAGCAAAGTGTTGAAGAGGACCCGAATGAATCGATTCGTTAATGGAGACCGGTATAGAGCCATGATAACCGACTATTTTGTTCCCGAATTGGATGGCATGAATGTGGATGAGTTGTGGTTCCAACAAGACGGCGCTACATGCCACACAGCGCACGTCACAATCGATTTATTGAAGGAAACATTCGATGAGCGCATAATTTCGCGGAATGGACCTGTCAATTGGCCACCAAGATCGTGTGATTTGACACCATTGGATTATTTTCTTTGGGGATATGTGAAGTCGCTCGTCTACGCCAACAAACCAGAAACGTTAGGGGACTTGAAAGCCAACATTCGTGGCGTTATTGCCAACATACGGCCCCATATGCTCGAAAAAGTGGTTGAAAATTGGACCTGTAGAATTGGCTTTATTCGAGCCAGCCGCGGCGGCCACATGCCCGAAATCATATTTAAACATTAATGGCATAAAATTATCCTTCCAATAAAGCCAAATTGATAGACATTAAAACGATTTTCTTGTGTTTTATTTCAATTCGAAGTTCTATACCTCTGAAAAAACACCCTTTACATACATTACTTACTGTAATTATTATTATAATTTTTTTTATTAATTTTTGTATTAACACGCTTTATTTGAACTTCCCTACGTGTATTAGACTTTTAACTTGATTTAAAAATTTTAACTCTTAATTTAGTTTTTTTTTATCATATTTTTGTTTTGAAAGATTGGTTTTACTAGGTTAAATTAGGTTTAATTAACGCACATATATATTTTTTTTTCTGATAAAAATGCCTTTGGTTCGAAGCCTTGAAAGTATACCAGCACAAATTGAGCAGGAATCTGCTAATATGACAGATTTGCTTGAACAAGGTGCGTGTGGTGGTTTAGAGTTTCCAACAAATTCACTTGGAAGACCAAGAACACGTTTGCAAACGCGCAAGGAACAGTGTAATGAAGAAGACAATAGAATCCGTCGTATAGTAAATGACTCAATATCAGGTATTAGACAGGAATTAAGTAACATGATTGCAGAAAGTTTTAGGGAAATGCATTTGACTAATCAAGAACCAGTTATACCGATACGTTCTGATCATTCCTTAAATCGAACTATAGAACCTCGTACTGAAAATAGGGAACAGGTTGCCCCAAATATAGCTAGAGGCAATGATGGTGGCCGGAACAAAGATGGAAATGTTGATGCAAATTCGGAAAAAGTTTTTAATTTGATTAGGAATTGGAGAATTCGCTTTACGGGTGACATTACGGAGACAACAGTAGATGAATTTATTTATAGAGTTAATTCTCTCACGAGCTCAAATCTACGTGGTGACTTTAATCTGCTGTGTGAACACGCACATATCTTGTTCGAAGGTAAAGCCTTAAAATGGTTTTGGCGATACCATCGCAGTTGCGATTATGTAGTCTGGGAGGAATTGTGTCTTGCTTTAAAACGCCAATATAAGGACTACCATACAGACTTCGATATAAAAGATGATATTCTACGCAGAAAACAACGGGCTAACGAAAACTTTGACGAGTACTGTGACGCAATTATGACGCTTTGTGACAGATTACGGATACCTTTGTCAGGCACCGAATTGTGCGAGACTATCCAACGAAATTTAAGACCTGAGTTGAGACACGAGCTTCTTCATCTAGAAGTTACTGGTATTGATCAACTTAGACGCGCGGTGAGGCGACATGAAAAGTTTGTCAAAGATATGGCTATGACTAGCATTAATAAACGTCCATTTCAAAAGGGACAGGTATCACAAATTAATAATGGAATCGATTTTTCTAATACGGAGGATGATACAGTAGAAGAGGAAGCAGATATTTGCTTATTGCAACGATCGGGTCAGTGTTGGAATTGTGATATGCCTGGTCACAGTTTCTTCGATTGTATGGAGCCGCGGTCAATATTTTGCTATGGTTGTGGACTTAAAAATACATATAAACCAAAATGTCCGAAATGTTCCCAAAAGCAGGGAAACGTATTGATGGATGTTCGTTCAAAGAAAGACGGACATCCGAATCAAAATTAGATCAAAGCGTTATTACGAAGACAATTGATAAAATCCTACTTACAAGACCTGTAATACCTATTCATACAAAATTACCTGACAAAATTAAGCTGACTAAACACCCATTACAACGACCTTACCATGTTCGTCTCAGAGAATATGATGAAGCAAGGAATAGAATTTTTAATGACAACACCATTAAACATAAGCCTAACAGATCATCTAGCAGAATTAGAGAATACTTTAAACGAGGAAAGCAATTCAGTAAATATATTATTTCATCCGTAGTTAATAGAGAATGTGACAATAGGCCTTACATTTTATTGACTATAGGAGGTAAACTCTGCTCAGAAATTGTGGAGTCTAGAGTATATGAAAGTGGCGCGGGAATGGTCAAAACAGCAGATCGACAACGACAAAAAGTTTTAGGAACTGTGATTTTGGGGATTGAATATAATAGTCAGATTAAGCCCACTGAGTTTTTGTTAATACCGTCAATCACTCAGGATGTTATATGCGGCATGAGTTTTTGGAAGGATTTTGATATACAAATAGTAGTCAACCAAGTTGATGAAATTGTTTCTCAAGATGATACGGGAGGAATTTCTATGACATCGTTGCAAAGGCAACAATTACATAAAATAGTCGAATGTTTTCCGAATTCAGAGAAAGACGGTTTGGGTTGCACAGGACTTTTGGAACACAATATTGATACAGGTATAGCTTCCCCCATTAAACAGAGATACTACCCTATTTCTCCAGCAAGGGAGAAACTTTTGTGTGGTGAGATTGACCGCATGTTAAAGTTAGGGGTTATTGAGGAGTGTCCAACATCTCCATGGTCTTCTCCTGGTGTTTTAATTGTTAAACCTGGGAAAGTAAGATTTTGTTTGGAAAGCCGTAAATTAAATTCCGTTACGACAAAAGACGCATACCCGATTCCAAACATTGAAGGACTTATTTCGAGACTTCCTCCCATTTATTACATTTCTAAAGTAGATCTGAAAGATGCCTTTTGGCAGATTAAATTGGATGAAAGTTCCAGACCTAAGACAGCTTTTACCGTCCCTAATCGGCCCTTGTATCAATTTACGAGAATGCCGTTTGGATTGTGTAACGCACCGCAAACAATGTGCAGACTGATGGACCGAGTCATTCCGTATTACTTAAAGTCCAACGTTTTCGTCTATCTTGATGACCTACTTACTATTTCGAAAGACTTTGACGAACACATAAAACATCTTCAGGAAGTGTCTACTCAACTCAGGAAAGCGAATTTGACCATCAATGTAAAGAAAAGTAGTTTTTGTATTAAGCAAGTGCAATATTTGGGTTATATTGTCGGCGAAGGTATGTTGAAAGTTGATCCTGAGAAGGTGAAAGCTATATCTCAATTTCCCGTACCGAAGTCCATACGTCAACTTCGCCAGTTTCTCGGGATGGCAGGTTGGTATCGACGATTTATCGATGACTATGCCACGATAACTTTTAATATGACAGAATTATTAACTAAAAGAAAAACGTTTACATGGACAAAGGAAGCTCAAGAATCATTTGAAATTTTGAAACAGAAATTAATTTCTGCGCCCATATTGGTTCACGCTAATTTTGAGAACCCATTTATACTCCAATGCGACGCTAGTACGTTTGGAGTAAGAGCAGTTTTGGCTCAGCTAGACGAAGAAGGATTTGAGAAACCGATCGCTTTCATGTCTCAAAAATTAAATAAAGCTCAGAGAAACTATTCAATCACTGAGTTAGAATGCTTAGCGGTAATTTTGGCAATAAAAAAGTTCAGAGCTTACATAGAGGGACATGCATTTAAGGTCATCACCGACCACGCTAGCCTTAAGTGGCTTATGTGGCAAAAGGACTTATCTGGACGACTGGCTAGATGGGCACTTAAGCTACAAGGCTTTGACTTTACAATCGAACATCGAAAGGGAAAAGACAATGTTGTACCTGATGCTTTGTCTCGGGGTTTTGAAACCGAAACATCATTGGCTGAACTAGATTTGGAAATTCTCCCATCTATTGACCTTAATTCTAACGCCTTTGACAGTGTTGAGTACACGCGTTTGAGAAATGAGTTTGCTAAATCCCAGTTACCTGATTTTAAAGTACTAGATAAATTTATTTATAAACGAACCAGCTTTACAAACGGAAGAGATGATGAATCTGAGTCGTGGAAACTATTCGTTCCACTAGAACTAAGACAGAACGTTATTTATGCTGCGCATGACGTGCCTAATGCTGCACATGTTGGAATAGCCAAAACAGCTTATGCAATAAGAAAATATTTCTTTTGGCCCAAGTTAGTATCCGATGTAAAGAAGTATGTAACTGGATGCGTTTCTTGTAAAACTTCTAAAGTTCCAACTTTCTCTCTCAGACCACCTATGGGACAAATGGTCAACACAGAAAGGCCATTTCAGCGTCTTTATTTAGATTTTATTGGTCCTTTTCCACGGACCAAAAAAGGAATCATAGGAATATTTATCATTCTCGATCACTTCACCAAATTTACTTTTTTAAGACCTCTAAGGAAATTATTGACTGGACCTGTTGTTGACTATCTGAAGAATGAAATTTTTACGTGCTATGGGGTACCAGAGACTATTGTATCCGACAATGGTAGCCAATTTAAATCAAAGGAGTTTAAAAAATTAATTGAGGAATTTGGTATTGTCCATCAATTTACTGCAGTCCACAGTCCTCAGTCAAACGCAAGCGAAAGGGTCAATCGGTCTATTAATGAAGCCCTCCGAACATTCGTATCCAGCGATCAACGTCAGTGGGATGTATATTTAGCGAGCATTAATTGTGCGTTGCGTAGTAGTGTTCACCAAACAACTGGACGCACACCTTATGAACTTGTATTCGGACAGTCCATGATTACACATGGAAAAGACTGCAATTTTGAGAAATTTTGGCTGAAACGAATACGGAAATTGAAAGGCAAGATAAATTCACACTTTTACGCGATTCAATACAAGAGAAGATAAAAGAGGCATACGCTCGGAATTTAAAATCGTATAACTTACGAACAAGGCATCGAGAGTACCATGTTGGTCAAACGGTGATACGGCGAAACTTTGCTCAAAGTTCACTAATAAATAATTTTAATGCAAAACTTGCTGCTGCAGGAGTGAAAGCAGTGGTAAAAAGAAAATTAGGAACCGTAAATTATGAGCTTGAAGATCTTAACGGAAAACATGTTGGTGTATACCATATCAAAGACATATGGAATTAATGATCGCTATTACTAGTAAATTATATCCGTTTTTTAGTTTAAGTACTGCAGTAAGCTTTGTTCTTAAACTACTTTGTGACGCGGTATATTGGTTAGATTTTGTTGTCATATTCATTTTTAATTTAATATTAAAAAAAAAAAAAACTGTATACTTGTTGTTTGTATACTTGAAAATAGGAAAAAATTATTTTTCTTTACGAATCAGAGAGGCCTTGTTTCTTTTGCAAAAAAATAAAAAAGAAAATTCTGAATTTGGATTTGTGTGTTTGAAACTTTGAAGAGAAAATTATTAAATTATAAAAATAATTATCAATATTTGAAAGAAATTTTGGCCAGTTAAGAACTAGAACTTTTTTTTTTTGAGAAAGAATTGTTCGTTGGATTAGATCTGGAATAAAGAAACATAGGTGATTTTGCTCCTGTGGACTTATTTGCTTCTTGGGCAATAAATAATCTGTGAAGTGGTGGTAGTTCAACAACAATCTTAGCTGCGGGCAAGCATATGTACATTAACAGGGCTAAAAAACTACAAAAAACCAGGTCCAAGCGAAATTCCTGTCAAAATTCTGAATAAAAAAAAAAAAGAGTTACCCGAAATCGTGGGTCCAACACTCACATATGTATATATTAAATTCAACCATTAGCAAATGCCTTACAGATGGGAGACTTCTTACGTGTGTTCCCATTTAAATGTTAATTAATTGATTTGAAAACTTTCTTGAATACGGACCATCAGTAATTTTCTTACGTGTTCACAAATTTTATTAATTATCTTATTTCTGTATATAAAAAAGAGATTTTCTGATTAACTTTACTTAACTTTATTAACTTAACTTAATTAACTTAATGTTACTTAACTTCACATAACTTAATATATTAATCAACGCGGATCACTCATATAATATTAATTAAAAATATTTATTTCAATTCAAAGTTAAGATATCAGAGTTAACATAAAACACATCACGTACATAAAAAATTAAGAATTTGTTTCAGAAACTCTCTTCGTCTTCTGGCGCCTGATGACTTCGAGGAATAATTGAACTGTAAGTTTATTTATATTTTTTTTTTCTTTTATTCTTAAACAAATTGTTAATCATCACAAGCACATAAACTAACTTCTTTAACACAAAAAAAAACAAAAAAAAAACATTCTTAAATACCATTTCAAATACGGGAATTGATCTAAAAATTAAAAAAAAATACTTTAGATCGAACAAAGATCAGTTTTTAAATTCAAATAATAAAAAAATATCCTAAAAAAATTATTGAAGTGACCGTAACTTTGATTTGCTTATAAAATCTTGTTGTGTTTCATCCTGTAACAATTTAATTTAACGTACTGAAAATACTTAACTTTAACTAAATTTATATAATCCATATTATCTATAAAAACTGTTTTATCATTAATTTCATTATGATTGCTTAGAATACTTTTGATACTTAAATAATAAAAAATGTGAAATTTGTTTTAGTTTAGTCTTAAACTTAAAATGAAATACTAATTTGTCATTTATTTCTTGCGAAAGGTGAAGTGTGTACAAATGGATAAAGATTAGGTAGGAGTAAAGTGGAAATTTGGATTGGGCTGACAATAGACAAAATCGATTAAGTCAGCAAGGTGGGTGGGTCAAAATATGTGTAGCGATTAACACCATAAGTTACACATCAATCATCTACATTTTTTTTTGTTTTTGTTTATTTTGCTGTATTATCACCTTGTTTATTAGCTACCTTAATTTTTAAAATCTCATTATTACGACTGAATTTTGTTTTAACTATCTTTATTGGGAGCAAAATTAACGCCCCCAGCGACGAGCACGGCCGATATTAATAGGTAGCCCCGTTCCCATTATCTTCCATCCTCAATAGCAATCGTTACAGTATATGTATATGTGTATATGTGTATATGTATATGTGTATATGTGTATATGTATATGTGTATATGTATATGTGTATATGTATATGTGTATATGTGTATATGTGTATATGTATATGTGTATATGTGTATATGTGTATATGTGTATATGTATATGTGTATATGTATATGTGTATATGTATATGTGTATATGTATATGTGTATATGTGTATATGTATATGTGTATATGTGTATATGTATATGTGTATATGTGTATATGTATATGTGTATATGTATATGTGTATATGTGTATATGTATATGTGTATATGTGTATATGTATATGTGTATATGTATATGTCTATATGTGTATATGTATATGTGTATATGTGTATATTTATATGTGTATATGTATATGTGTATATGTATATGTGTATATGTGTATATGTATATGTGTATATGTATATGTGTATATGTGTATATGTATATGTGTATATGTATATGTGTATATGTATATGTGTATATGTATATGTGTATATGTGTATATGTATATGTCTATATGTGTATATGTATATGTGTACATGTGTATATGTATATGTGTATATGTATATGTGTATATGTATATGTGTATATGTATATGTGTATATGTGTATATGTATA